>CM055099.1:21953949-22323070 GCA_029204225.1 Diphasiastrum complanatum
ACAATTCTCAAACGCATTGCCCAAACTTCCAAAGAAGAGCCAGCGCCTACACTTATGATCTCGACAGCCATAGGTGTACACACAGAACGTCATGAATGGAGTTCATTTTGGCCCACACAGATTCTGTTTGGTCTTACGTGTTTTAGGGCTCGCGAATGTAGATGTCATAGCATTTGACACCACAGCTTGAGAGGTTCATATTGGAGACATTGCCATAAAGATAAACACACATGGATTCCTGATTTTAGCCACTGTTTACATATGAGAACATCATCGTTGGGTAGCACAGACGTCTATTCACTATGTATCAATAGCCACCCTTGGATTTGAGTGAGTACTATGATCAAGACAATCTCCCGTTGGACATATCCCTGAGAGCCTGAAAAACTCTCATTGACCCGGGAGTACGGGGTAATCAGTGGGACCCCCATAATTGGAAACAGTCAGACTCTGATCATCTGTGTAAGGACAGTGTGGGTCCTTCTCTCACTAAGGCATTTTGGCTGGACCAATCAAAATTTGTCCGATCCTTGGGCTGGATCATGTAGATGTATTCCTGAATAACTCCATTCAGATAAGTTGTTTGCACATCAAGTTGATGCACCTCAAGGTCGGTAGCTGTAACATATGATAGGAGGGCTCGGATCGATGAATGCTTGACTATTGGATCTAAAGTCCATTGTAGTCAGCCTTGGGATCTGATTGAATCCTCGTGCTACCAGTCTTGCCTTCCTTCGATCAATCAATTTCATTGGCATTGTATTTGATCTTAAAGATCCATTTGCAATCAATGATATTGTAGCTAGTAGGAGCTTCAACTAATGACCACGTCTGGTTCTTGATCAGAGGAATACTCTCTATCAATGGCTTCTCTCTTGAGATCATAGTCTGGTTGGCTAAGTACCTCTTTGACTGTTGTCGGTTCCTGTATCAAGAGACATGCATGCAGACTCAAGAGTATACCTTGTGGGCTATGTGCGCACTCGACTTAATCTACTGGGAGGAATTGACTGATGAACCACTCTTGGGACTTGTTGTTGGGTAGCAGCAACCTCTTCATCTGACTCGCTGTCAAATAATGAATCAATGATGGACACGCTTGAGCCTGAAGCTTGGATTGACATGTCAATGGCAGACATTAGAGGTTCTTTTGGAACAATGTCTTTGTCTTTGATGTCAATGAACTGATCCTTGATAAAGATTGTATTTCGGCTGAATAAGATATGCTCGGTATCGGGGTCACATAGCTTGTATGAATTATCAAATGAAGTATATTCAATAAGGATGGTCTTGAGACCTTGGAAGTCGAATTTCTTCCTCGTGTTTTTCAGGATCTGTGCATAGGCGACGCATCCAAACACTCGTAGGTTCTTCACAGAAGGCTTAGAGCCTATCCACACCTCATGGGATGTTCTGCTTGAGAGGGCCATGGTTGAACATCTGTTCTAGATGTAAGCTGCTGGAGAAGCTTCAACCCAGAAGCTCTTGGACATTGATGCATGCGCCATCATACATCTAGGTGATTCAACCAGAGTACGGGTTTTCCTCTCGACCAAGCCATTTGACTAAGGACTATAAGGAGTGATGAATTGCTGCTCAATGTCTTGGCTCTAGCAGTACTCCTTAAATTCAGTAGAGATGTACTCTCCACCATTGTCAGACCTCAGGGCCTTGATCGTCTTCCAGTCTCTTTTTCTGCATGCTCCTTGAAGATTCCGAAGCAATTGAAAACTTTTGATTTCTTCTCGATAAAACACACCATATTCCTTCTAGAGAATTCATCAATAAAAGCTATAAAATACTTTGCATCCTTCAAAGAAAGATTCTTCATCGGACCACAAATGTCTAAATGGACAATATCTTACAAAGAGCAGATTTGTAGATAAATTGGGTACATATAGGGCTTTAGAAAGTAGCTTAGATTGATCATTTTCTTTCCTTAATCTTACATTACCTTCACCTTTAATAGCTTGTGTGCTATTATCACCAAGGTAAACGTATTTGTTGGTACTGTAGGGTGTATAGGACTAGAAAAAGCCAATGAGGTTGGGATCATATGCTGAGTGGCACCGAAATACAGGAACCAAAAACTGTCATTGGATGCTTTGATGGCTGGTCATGAAAGCATCATGATCCACTTCTTGAATGGGCTGTGGAGCTATTGTGACTGCATTGGCCACATGATTTGGCTATCCGTTGCTATTGTTCTTTGTTTGTAGTATCCGATAGTCTTGAATCTCGTGGTTGTTTCTCTTGCAGTATTGTAGAACAGTTTCTTCTTAGTCCATGAATTTGACTGTTCTTTCTTCTGTGTTGGATTTTGGGCTTGCTTGGGTTGCTTCGAGCCTTTCTTCTTTTGCTTAGCCATGTCTTTGTTGGTGTACAAGGCGTGAGAATCATTTGAGGAACTGGAGGCTTCATTTTTCTACATGTCCTCCTACAACAACATTGCAATGACTCTTGAGAGAGTCAGCTCTGGATTGTCATGATGATCATCACCCAACTGTTGTATGAGCTTGGCAAGCTTGTAAGCAGTTGCATTACTGCATCTTGATCGTCTATGACAGATCCGAGAGTGGCCTTGCTTAGCAGGTTCTTGAATTGGTTGATGTGATTTTGTAGGGAATCACCATTTGCCATCTTGAGAGGAGTCAAAATTAATTCCTGTGATGTAGAAGGCATACTATCTCTTGCACTTCCTATAATAGTGCCCAAGATGGTCCAGAATTTCATTCGATGTCTACGCTTTTGGACACGACTTGATTTGAGTATCCAAAATGATGAGGATGAATCAACGCAAATGCTTTGCCATCTTCAGCTTCCATCTTGCGATAAGCTGCGTAGCTTTTTCCTTAGACCTAGTAACAATGCCATACAACTCCTTTAGCCATTAGCTCAGGTTCTTCCCACCGATGGATACTAGGCTCCTCCAGCTATTCCATGATAGGACTGGGTTTCCTTGGAACATCCCATTGTTGAAGATTAGTGTTGTAGGTGAACTAGGAAAAACTGTTACATGCCTTAGGTATGAAAACCAGATGCTAATTACAAAACAAGCAGACAATTCCTCTATGGCTAGTAGAGTCTTGTTTCTATGAAAGCCTATCAAGCTACAGAAATAGCTCTGATCCATGTTGGAAAAATGTGTGTTGAGAGATAACTCGAAAAGAAATGAACTCGAATGAAAAATGTTCGTGCACAAGCGGAATAAGTTATCTCACTCTTTCCTCCATGCATGACTATGCCTGTCAATTTTGAACAAAACATTAGTGATCGAAATCACGTTTGATCTGATTATGTAGCCAAACATTGAGCATCAAAATATAAGACAAATAATTTGTCATGAAGAGCTAGACAAATTATTAGTCGCGAATTATTTGGGAAGAGTTAGACTAATAATTAGTTGTGAAGAGCAGAAAGCCAGATTAAGCCATTAGAAAGCCAGACAAAATGTAGAAAAGCATTGCATTATTGACACAAATCTGAACGTAGAACCAAACAGAGTTGTAATCAGATTAAGTATAATGAAATATACAAGTCAATAATGCAGGTGAGCACCAAACAATAGTGGATGTAAACCACATGCTTCACAAAGCTAATCACAATCTATAAAGGTGATGAACCTATAACTGACAATCCATCTGGAAGAAAGAACTAATGTGCAAAGGCATCTACAATGTCTGTCTTTGATTACAAGTCATGTTTCGTTCTATCTTTTGTTCACTAAATACTGAGATGGTATCCAATATATACATAATTTTTACAGGTGTGCAGATGAAAAAGATACAAGAGTGGTTTGTGTTGTCTGTGGGAGATCGTGGGTGGTTGTTGTTGTTGTCAAATCTGATTGCCCTACGATGTTTGCGCATTCCTGTGGAACTTATCGTCAAACAAGAAACATTTGAACCACGTCTTTAATGGAAGAAAACAACGGCTACACACCTAGAACTGGGAGTGTTGGTTACCTTTGACTCTTTCTCTCTCTCTCCTCTCTCTCTCTCTCTCTCTCTCTCTCTCTCTCTCTCTCCTCTCTCTCTCTCTCTCTCCTCTCTCTCTCTCTCTCTCTCTCTCTCTCTCTCTCCTCTCTACAAAATGTCCATCTACAACAAAAGATAGGAGATAAACATTTATGTAATAATTTATGAGCAGAGGTATATAATCTAAAATTTATGAGCTAGTAACAATCTAGCATATAATTTGTTTATGAATTGTAACAAGTGTATGAGCAAAGGTCGGCATGGACCTCAGAATAAGAGATGGTATACTGCCTTAAACAAATCCACATATTCTGATGTCTGTTCCGACCTCCACTGATTCTCACCCCAGTTATCAACAGATTTATAATAAAAGTATAGATTTGTTTCTAGGATGTGTAGAACTGTTTTCATAAATCCTAATGTAAATAAAATTGAATGTAGTCCTACACTACAAATGTACATCTACAACAAAAGATAGGAGATAAACATTTATGTAAAAATTTATGAGCAGAGGTATATAATCTAGCATTTATGAGCTGGTAGCAATCTAGCATATAATCTGTTCATGAACTGTAACAAATGTATGAGTAGAGGTCGGAATGGACCTTAGAATAAGAGATGGTATACTGCCTTAAAACAGATCCACATATTTCGAGGTCTATTCCAACCTCCATTGATTCTCACCCTAGTTATCAACAGATTTATAAATAAAAGTACAAATTTGTTTCTAGGATATGTAGAACTATTTTCATAAATCCTAATATAAATAAAATTGAATGTAAGTCCTACACTACAGAATGTGCATCTACAACAAAAGATAGGACATAAACATTTATGTAAAATTTTATGAGCATAGGTATATAATCTATCATTTATGAGCTCTAGGTAACAATCTAGCATATAAGATATTTATGAATTGTAACAAATGTATGAGCAAAGGTATGAGAAAAAAAAGAAAGATCATAGTAGAGTGCTAACCTAAACTCCCAAATCGTACGATTATATCCTATTCCAAAATGTCACCACATGCTCCCTCCCTACGGCGTTTGGGCTTTCTTGTGGAACTAATTGTCCAACAAGAAACATTTGAACCACGTCTTCAACGGAAGAAAACAAGGGCTACACACCTTCTAGAATTGAGAGTGTTGGTTACCATTCTTATTCTTCGCTCTCTACCTCTAAGCATGAAACATAACTAATACGCAACACATAAATTATAATTCAATTGAATTGTTTAGAGTGGAGATCATTTGTTTTCTTAGGCCAACTGTGGAGTTTCCGAGCGGATTCATAAAAATGTGCAAATACAACAAAAGATATGAGATACACATTTATGGAAAAGTTTATGAGCAGAGGTATATAATCTAGCATTTATGAGCTGGTAACAATCTAGCATATAATTTGTTTATGAATTGTAAAGATGTAGGAGCAGAGGTTGGAATGGACTTCGGAATAAGAGATGTTACATTGACTTAAACCACAAGAAAAGATAAGAGATAAACATTTATGTAAAATTTTATGAGCAGAGGTATATAATCTAGCATCTATGAGCTTGGTAACAATCTAACATATAATCTGTTTATGATTTTAAAAACATGGACCCTCAAAATAAGAGATGGTATATTGACTTAAACAGATCCATATATTCCAAGGTCTATTCTGACCTCCACTGATTCCAACCCCAGTTGATAGATGTACCCATTATTAACAGATTTATAAATAAAAGTACAGATTTGTTTCTAGGATGTGTAGATCTGTTTTTCATAAATCCTAATGTAAATAGAAGTGAATGTAGTTCTACACTACAAAATGTGGATCTACAACAAAAAATAACAGACAAACTACTACAATACTACACAAGTACCTGGAACTACTACTAGTTGTGTTAGTCAACTACTTGGATGATGTTAGAGCCCAATCATCACAATTGAAGATTATGCTCAAAAAAACAACTAAGCTTCACAAATGTATCATAAAATTCACATATCTGTCATTGGAAAGCTAAAAAAAACATTTAAAGCGAGGTCGAAATAGGCATGATCTATTCCGAGCTCCATTCCGACTCTGAAAGTACCTAAGAGAACTGCTATGATGATGATTTGTCTGAAATGTTATGATGAACATTGACCCAGTAACCAATAATGAAACCTACAAACCAAAAACCAGTATTGCAGTTTGTTAAGTTTAGTATCACAAAAAATAGTTGTAACAAATTAATTTTACAAAAAGAGCAACAAACATCCATATGGAATCTTGCATATGCCACCAAAAATTGGATCGCCAATAGGATCTTACATTGGAAAAGCCATCGAAATAGACGCTGATTTAACAAATCCCACAGATTTGTATATTCCAATAGGCATCCTGACCCTCTGGAAGTCTGGATCTACAACACCCCCAACTATAGATCTACAGCCCCTTCACCTAGATCTACAGCACCCCTAAAACATCTGATAAATAGAAAATAAGCCATCGGAATATCCATCGGAGTAGCAAATCCTGCAGAGCTGCCTATTCCGACAGCCTTTCCGACCTTCCTGCTACCTTTAAAAGTCTTTTGTGGATCCGTCGACTTGTTTGCCTCAAAATAAACCTGCATAGAAGACATGGTGTCAATAAAACCAAACTGCAATCACTTTGAGATGGATACTATGATGTTAGAGCAAGAGAGAGTGAGAAAAAGAGATTACCTTCCATCGAAAATTCAAAAAGCCTCCATCCTCCACTTTCCTTTTTTTTTCTTGAGCTCACCACATTTTATTTTGCAAGGAGTAAACAAAGAGAAAAAGCAATAGGAACAAGGCAAATTGCAAGAGGAGAAAGAGGAACAAGCAAAATGCACGAGGAGAAAGCAAAGAACAATAGCAAGAGAAGCAAGAGGAGTAGTCAAATGTGAGGAGAATAAGGAGATCAAGGAGGATAAAGAGAGTGATCAAGGATCAACAAACAAGGGAGAGGACAAACGCAGTAGGTACGTCCCTTGATTCCATCACTCACTTCTCTTCACTTTTCGAAAATGTCGCGACAATGATTAGTCTTTTCGAAATTTGCAAGAATCTGTATGACCCTCGGTATACATCTCACACTAGCTTCAGTATACCGAGGGCTGTTCCAAGGCCCTGACTAAATTAGAATTTGCATTTCATGGTCTATTTTGAGGTGCATTTTGAGGCCTCCACTAAATGCTAAAATCAACTCAAAATTGATGCATTCTAAAATCACACAATTTTCAAAGATTGTTGACAATTATATTCCCAAGCCTTGTCAAAGAATATATAGTGCACTCGATGGCACAATTTTTTATCTGCTAAATTGTACTGGTCATCTAGTTAAACGATGTCATAAGTGTCCAAACATAGACGTATTTGGCATCCAGCCACTATTCTTGGGTGTCCAACTACCCAAAATTCTGAAATTTGACTTTTATCAAAAGTAGTGAATTTGCAAAACTGTAATTTTCCAAGGGATCCATTTGCATATGTTCGGACCAATGTTGGCCGTGTATCGATTTTTTACTTTTAGTTCTCAGCTCGCTTATCAACCCGGTTCTAAAGACCCTAATCGGCGGGTACACTATTTCTCAAAAATTGGCTTATGTATAGAACCGGCGGTTACGCTCTTTTGTAAGAACCGGCCACGGTTGAGAACCATCGGGTCCTTTTGAGCCTTGGAGTGGGGTATAACCTAAGTATCAATTCACCCTACAGAAGTAAACATTCATTAAGGGCTTTTAGCAAATGGCTATTAGTTAACATTCTATGTGGAAATTCTGATCTAGTGGAGAGTGCAGATTAGAGATGCAATCACTGACTGATTGCCAACCATCAAAACCATGAACAACATCCACAAGTTACAGAGTGATGGAGGAGCTCACATAAAACAAAGATCTCACAAAGCAAAAGCATCTTTATTACAAAGAGACTGATACATATACAAGTAAAGGTCCCCTTTGCATGGGGACGCCATGTGGCATAGACCTAATAAATGCACGGAATTCACTATTGGCCTCTACGTGGCATTTTAGCCTATATACAGGTAAACTCCCGTTATTGGCCCGGGACAAGCCCCCGGGCTGGCTTTTTAACTAAAGCCTATCAAACTAAAACATTATATAACTGTAAACTACAATCACAGTTGAGCTTACTATTTCTAACTCCCTCTCTTAAGCTCAAGTGTGGTTTAAGTATCAACCTAACTATACACTTATTACAGTATCACATTTGAAATAGTTAAACCAAATCAAATCTAAGCTCAAATGTGATAAGAGTATTAGAATAAAAATGTGTAGCCATGTCCTGGAGTGTCTATATACATCATATGCAATTTCCTTGCTACCTGACTCACACTCAAGTACATAGTCAAAGCACTTGACTTCACAAAGTATCAACTAAACACCATGCTTTCAACAAGAGTCTGCCACACTCTGAACTTGACTTGTTCACCATCCAACTTGAAACACAAGCGGACCACGTGAGACACAAGACTCACACCGAGGAAACCTCACTGCCACCATGAGATTATCATCCTCCATCTTACTAGACTGACATCCTATCAAATGCATACAAGACAAACTCATAACGCTGATAACAATGAGCAACTATGGCTCAACCTGAGAAAATCTTACTGCCACTAAGATTATACCCTTGCCAGAAAATCAGCTAGTAGACATGTCAACAAGTCACTGAGCATCAAATGAGTACTTTGTTTTTCTTTCAGTAGAAAGTGCATAACCAATCAAACTCCAAATCTGATCTACGTCTAGTCACAAAGACTCTCGTGACAAAGTCACATGCAAGCAATCACATTCATGCAACCAACACGAATGATAAAAATATCAACTGATGATCATTTCTTGCTGAAGAAGATATCCTCCTGCACCATACACCTTTGCCATAGGTAGATCCATTTCTACAACAACCATGCATCCAAAGCTCCACGCATCTTTCCAGAGATGTCCTCAAATACACCATGTACCTCCCAACATGTCGAAAGTTCCACCACCGTGCAAGTACCTGGTTAGATGTCCTCTTCGCATCACCACTTCATGAAATGTAGTCAAGTTACTAGATCACTTTCCAAATTTCCACTTTGGCTCATCCAGCTGACCTTATCAGTGAAATCCTTCACATTGTGACCGCCACCATTGCATTGCGACCATTAAGCTAGTGTAAATGTCTCCTCAATCGAGACATTTCTCCCTTGCAAAAGCATGTGAAGCAACCACAACCACCGAATCTAAATCAGTAGACATGAACTATTTCGCCATGTCCGTCGGCATAATGTGCCCCCATTCCTGACTCTCTCCTGTGGTTGGTTTCCCTCTCTCAATTTCTTCCATGCATCGCAGTCACATAAGTCAAACCACGATGTCAATGGCCGGGGGACGAGGACGACTCAGCTCAAATATTTACAATTTTTTTACTAACAATCATGAACTAATGATTTTGCTTACCATCTTCATAAGAAGTGGTGCAAAAGACTCTTAGGGTTGGATGGAGTCCAATTTTAGGGCAGAATGGAGCCAATACACTGGCTCCATTCTGTCCTAATTTTTTTTTTTGATTTTCAAGCCCTCAAAATAATCCTCGAGATAGACGACCTTTTAGATAGGGGTATACCAAGGAGCCCTCGGAATGACCCTCCAAACAACATTCTTTCTATACGGTTATACCAAGGTCCCTTGGAATGTGTCTTGGAATGGACAATCATGTCGAGGGGTATACCGAGGTCCCTCAATATATCCCTCGACAAACACATTCTCTAAACAATGTCAAAATGGGATGGTGATACCTTGAGAACTGATGTAATTAACGAGGTTCTGCTACTGAGCTATAAATCGATGTGTATACTGAGGTCTGTACTATATTTTTTTTAATTCTTCAGAAAAGCCTCAATAATAGAGTTAAAAAACCTCTCGAATGTTGTAGTGACCAAGTGAAAATTGGCAATTTGGAGCTAGGAAAAGGCACTAAAGAACTTTTTTGCAAGTTATTGAAGAACTCAAATAAGGTCAAAGAAATGGCAAGGAAGTGTTTGAACATTGTCATGTCAATACATGAAAATTCTGAAGATATGATGAAATCATAGTTTTGCATTATTTGGATCTCAAAGATGGACAAGTGTTCTTGTAAGGTTTTTGTTAGGATCACCAAGTGAAGATCTTCCACAATCCTGTCACATGCAAACCAGAAGGACACCTATGGAGCTTGAACCACCTAACCAATATGGAGAGGCTAGTCAATAGCCTAAGAAATCCACCCCCAAGCCACAATGAAGAACACAAGAGAGGAGAGGAGAAACTGGCTCAAGAATCACAATTCACAATAAGAGGATGGGCGAGTTTCCAATAGACATATTCTCTCCAAGAGAGAGAGAATATTCTCCCTAGGATCCCCATGCAACCTAAATTGAGCTATTGACCTCCTATTCTTGCATTAAAGCAGTCTTCACCATGCATGTGCTCCTATGTCCAGTTATAGGTCTGGGCCCTCATATAATTAATAATTACTTGATCGACCACATTCAGAATGGACATAACAGTTTTGCTAATGTAAATGGAGCCAAGGAAACATCATTATGGCATTCATTTGTTCTTATTTTTCCAATGGTTGGAGATACTTTGTGGTAGGATGGCAATGGAGTTATTTTCATGGTGGTTTTGGAGCATACACCTCACATGAGATGGGATATGTATGAAGCATGAAAGCATTCAACCATTTGATTGTTTTGACAAATGTTTGTTGCTACTTTATAGATCAAAGAGACAAGATCTATTCTTAATAGAGAGTTAGTTCTTAAGTTGGCTCAAACTAGTGTTGTAAAAATAGCAAGCACAATTGAAAAGAGAGTGTGAAAGGTTGTCAATATTTACTTGACTAGTTTTGATCCTTTAGCCATTTTAGAGGCCAAACTTGTTAATAAGATTCACATGGTTTTCTCAATGCAGTGTGAAATTAGAGTTATTTCTAGTTGGATCCCAAGTTCATTTGTTCACTTGTAGATACAGATCGTTTATTTTTAGAGTTGCTTGACAATTTTGGCCAATATAGCTAGTTTTGGCCAACTGTTGGCTAAGTTAAGGATAGGGCTCATAGAGAGAGAGGAGAGAGAGTCATCTTCCATGGCTATAAATAGTAGGTTAAACCTTGGAAAACTACCTGTCATTTCAATATGCTTTGGTCAAATTTGGTGGAGTTTTTGGTTTTATGCTTCTCTCTTCTCTACATTGGTGTAATGTGAATGTTAGTTGCTTGTTTTGGAGGATCCTAGGGTTGATCAAAATAGTATATTTGTTGTTGTATGGACTGGTGGACTGTTGTATTGCACCATCACTCAAGCCAATGGTCTTGGATCTTAGATCACTTTTGGATCTAAGTTTTTCACATATAGGTCTTGGTTTAGCATACTCTTAAATCCACCACTTGGACCTCAAGAAAAAATCAGAAGAGATTTGAGGTGGTGTTTAAAGCTAGAGAGGAGAATGGTAAAAGCATTTTTAGGCAACAATTTTTCTCTTAAGCTAGAGAATGGCATTGACCATGTAATTCATATAGAGTGCATAACCAACCAACTTTTAAACATTGGTTCAAATGTCCTCGAAGATGATATTGTGGTTGTGCTGCTTAATGACATGTCGAATGAGGACCATGTTGACATTTTCATATCCAATAACATATTTAAGGAAATTATGAGAATTGTATATAATTGATGCTTTACTTGAGGAAGAATGTAGAATGCAGAGTTTAAGTGATGTTGCCTTTAATATGTTAAGAGAAAATCTATGCATGAAGAAAAAGACATATCTAAAGGCTAAGGAGCCACAAAAAAATGGTAAGGGCACTAAAGAGAAAGTAAATCTAACATGTAAGCCCTCTAACTTTTCAAATGTTCTAGAAGACCACTTTTTCTAAGTATTTGTGATCACAGTTCTTTAATTGTCTATGTGATTAAGGAGCTTACAACAAGATTGCCAATTTAAGTAATGATTTTCTAAAAGATGAATGGATGCAAAATTGTGGTGTTTTCCGTTGTTGAATATGTAGTTGTAGATGTATGGAGGAACATTGTCCTTTGCATGGAGCATAACTCTTGGGAAAAATGCAAGGTTTTGGGGATAATCATGGATGTTGGCTCAAAGGAGAGTGTTACACATGTGACCTGAACATATGTACCCTGGTTACATCCATAGTTTCTTTTTTGTACTATTTTTTGTCTGTTGTCTTTATTTCTATATTTTGAATAGAAAATTTAACTATTAATTGGTAGTGAAAATGCAAAGTTTTATCGCCCAACATTGATATCAATACATTGAATTTTGAAATAATTTGCCTTCATTTTGATGAATTATCATTATACACCTAAGCTCAACTAATTAGTTATTTCATATTAGAAAATTAAAAACCATGGTTACATAAAGATCTTGCATCATATGCTAATATGGTGACACATTAGCAATATATATCTACCTCAAATGTTATATTACAAACTCATCATGTACTCACTATTATTATAAATAACGGGCCTAAAATGTCAATGTGTGATTAATAACTGGTTTATTTCTTATGTGTAAAAGGACTTGGAACAAGGGGTCGCCTTGGAGGAAGTCATTGCACCACCTCCTTGCCTTCATCTTCTCTCTCTCTCTCTCTCTCTCTCTCTCTCTCTCTCTCTCTCTCTCTCTCTCTCTCTCTCTCTCTCACACACACACACACACACACACACACACGCACACTCACTCACTCACTTATTCTTTCCTATCATGAATGTGTTGTGTGCTTTGATTTATTTTGCAATAATGGCAGCAAAACATCCCCACATCAAACCACCCAATACTATAGTTTCTCTCTATAGGCTCCTATCATGTTATCATCTCTCAAGCCACTAGATATGTTGTCATTCTGACATGCATACAAAAAGCTCTTTCTAGTCATACTATCTCATGAGTTTCATAAAAAACAATCAGCATCTGTATGAAACATAACAATAACAAACGCATAATTAGCTGACATGAATGACTTACATTCTACCTTAAATGCACGAAGAGATTTAAACAAGTCAAATCTAATTCATTTCTTGGTAGCTTGGATATTGCATACTACAAGAAGTTATACATCAATTTCGAAATGCATCTTCACAATGGCTTGACATTCCTAATGAGGTTCTATCATCTTCAAATCAATTCCAAGAGAAAGTAAATAATCATAAGAAGTCAATATAAGTTTGCAAGTAGACATGATTACAGCATGAATGCACTGTAGTTGAGCCATGTATCACTATATCTCTCGAAGAGGGTGGTTTATCGGAAAATGGTTGGTGGTGACAATATTCTACGCAACAACAAGAGATGGAAGTGCGAGAGGAGAGCAAGAGAGATAAGGAGCCAGCGAGCAATTAACTAAAACACAATGTATTGAATAATCAACAGATCATGAGCAACAGCCCTTTACAGTGAGAGAGGCAACGGTTCACTAACCATTCCATCACGAAACGACGTACTCACATAGAACATTAACACCATGGCATGTATATAACTACTAGACTTATTGGTTACATGGCAAGTGCTTCTCTTTTATTCTTAACTGGTGGGAAACAGAGCCATATCGGATCTGAAAGATGGAGGTCATGGCGATGAAATTAAGAAAGGCGGGGATGATGGAAATGCGATGAGGATGGGGGTTACGGCGACACAATGCGGACAGGAGGGTTGGGTGGAGATGGTAGAAAAACGGGTCATGTTGGAGGAGGCGGAGTAGAGTGAGGAGGTGGAGATGCCAGGAAAGATGGCTATGGAGGCGGCGGAGAGGGTGGAGGGGGTGAGGTAGAGGGAGGAGGTGGGGATGCCAGGAAAGATGGTGATGGGGGAGGCGGAGAAGGTTGTGGGGGTGGGGTAGAGGGAGGAGGAGGGGATGCCAGGAAAGATGGTGGTGGAGGAGGCGGAGAAGGTGGTGGAGGTGACGGTGAGGGAGGCGCGGGTGAGGGTGCAGGAGACAGACAATCCTCTGTGGTGAATGCGAACGGACCGACCAGGAAAGTCATTGGCCAAATTCTTGTAGTGAGGGAAGCACCGCTGCTACCATTGCCAATGTTAGTCTTCAGATTGCACTCCTTGTCTGGTGAGGACTCGATAAACACCCTGCACCCTTCGACTGTCCTGTTAATCCCATCAAATCCGTCGACATTGATTTCAAAATGACCAAGAAAGTCTGTTGTGGCCTCACCGAAGAAAAACGCCATCCCATGCGTATCGTTGCAAGCCACACTGACAACAGCACCTGCAACCCATTTCAACATCTATTGCTTAGCGAGAAAGTGTAAACCTGAAAGCAAATAATCAAGGCTAAGAGGAAGTTGCGGCTTACCCCATATAGGCTTCGTTACATTCACTGGTGGTCTGCCCGGCTCATCATTCTCGCATTCCTTACACAGTACAAAACCTGCAACTTCGATTTTGTCGTCAGCAAGGACCAACTTCGATGAGAAAGTGAGGACGCATAGGATTACCAGGAGGACTATCAACGCCTTCATACTGGGCGCTTAAGGATCGATCCTGGAGTTTCTTGAACTTAAACGATGAAAACTGTGTGATATTGGAAAAGAGCTAACTACCAAGTGATTTCAGGCAATCATGTAATCGCAGTCTGTAAATTCTGTAATTGTGATTGTATCAATAGCAATATACATCGCTAAAGCACCTTGGCACTAAGGCTGATGAAGGAACAAGTACTGATGACCGAACAAGCTCCTACTTTACTAACTTTACTTTAAACTAAGATAATGTACTTGTCGTCCTTTCGGCTTAGATCGAGTATACCCACTAAGGAGAAATCAAAGAGCAAACTCATGAACTCAGAAGCAAAGCATCGCCAGGCTTTATAGAATTGTGTAGTAGATTGTAGTTGAGAAGCTGAGCACACGTATGTTTACGCCTAGCTGTCTTTTTAAAGTCGTATTACATTTGTTTGAGGTTGACTTCACACGTCTACGCTTCACATATGCACGTCTAGAGTGACCACTTTGATGATTGGAACTTGCTTCAGAGGTTGACATAGGCTTTTTTCAACTCAAGATTTTGTAGTTGCATCCCGCTTGGTTGTGCATCCTCTCATGTTTAAGGGACATACAAATTAAGTAGACACTAAGGAAATTTGGCAATCTCAAGTAGATGCTTTACAATAGTATTTCAAGGCATATTTGTGTTTTTTTCGGGTCTCCCAATAAATTTGGTAGTAGCAAATACACATTGTAACACAATGTTTCTAAGCACAATTTTTTTTAATTCGGACTCTGAAAGGGTCCTTGGACTGGGCTTGTCCTCCCATGCTTTGCTTTATGCCTGCACATGGGCAATCCCTTGACCAAAATCTTGTTTTAGATCAACCATTGATTTGATTCCAAATATCCGATCTGCTCATTTGTCATATGTTATCTGTGGGGTGCATGTGTGTGCACACAATTTGCCAAGTGACTTTGAATATGTTATCATGTAGTTTGTTAAATAGTTACATGAGTCGTAAGGTGTCTTTAATGTGAGAAATAAATGACGTTCTTGCGTGTATTTATTCAATTTAGGTGATAGTTGAGAACCTGAGCATGTATGCTTTTGCCTAGCTATATAATTGTCTACTTAAATTTGTGTTACATTTGTTTTGAGGTTGACTTCACACATCTATGCTTGCACGTCTTTGATGATTGGAACTTACTTTAGGGGTTGACAAAGGTTTTTTTCAATTCAAGATTTTGTAGTTGCATCCCACTTGGTTGTACATCCTGGGTCTCATGTTTAAGGGACATATACACATAAAATAGATACTAAAGAGATTTGGCAATGTGAAGTAGATGCTTTACCCTTTTTTTTGAATTTTTTGGGTCTCCCAAGAAATTTGCTAGTAGCCAATATCATTTTTTATTTGGACTCTAAAAAGGCTCTTGGTGTAGGCTTGCCCGCCCATGGATTACTTTATGCCTACACATTTTCCAAGTATCCAATTGGCTCATTTGTCATATGTTATTTGTGGTGTGTGTGTGTGTGTGTGTGTGTGTGCGTGTGCGTGTGCGTGTGCGTGCGTGCGTGTGTGCAAAATCTAGTGACTTGAATATCCTATCATGTAGTTTGGTAAATAGATATGAGAATCATAAGGTGTCTTCAATGTTGAAAATAAATTTTCTTAGCTATATTTATTCAATCTAGTAAGACAAGTTTGTGTTTGGGGCATACCTTGTGCCATGGTTTACACATTCCAAATCAATCGATAAAGCATAAATGATAGTTTTTAGGTCATCATTTATGCCAATTATGCATAAACTGCATGGATTTAACACTACATGTCAGATAGATATATCACATTATACAGTAATCCATCCATGTAAGTCTAAGTCTACCTCTACCTACTTATTTCATTATTGGGTATTACACACCTATTGACCATTTGATCCAATATGGATACATCAATACACATCGACATGCATTCAAAACTATATGATGCACTTATATCGGCCTAGATATGTGATACCGATACATCCATCCATCACTTACATCCACTCATTTATTGACAAATTAAACCAAAAAACTTCAAAAAATGTCATTTTGGCATAAACGATGGCTTTTGAAAAGCTATCATATAAACCATCATAAATGATGGTTTTTCTAGGACATCATTTATTATGTCAATTAAGCTTAGAATGATGATTTAAGCCTATATGTCGCATATATCTAACATATTATATATTAAGCCATCCATGTTCATGAAGATTTACCTACTTATTTATTTAATAGGACACACTATTACACCTATCAAAGTGTTTAGTGTTTAGGGTTTAGGATATTAAACTAAAATGACCATATGTTATGTATACTAACATGAGTGACAACCTTAATAAAATAGTGATATGCTTTGGTTAAAATGACAAGAAGTACCAACATATGAATGATTGAATCTTGTGATGATGAATAAACTATGTGTTATAACCATTTTTTGTGATAAAATAATAGTTAACATAATTGTTTTTTGAATACTTACATCTTCAAAAGTTCATCTGGAGTTCTATCCAACAATCATTGAATATCAATGTAAAAATCAATGCCCCCATTTTTTTATCCACAAGTAATCCATAATGCATAAGGAAAGAAAGCAAGAAACTAAACTAAATCCACAACCACACACAAAAGATGGAAGGGCATGATCACAAAAGAATCACTCAAGAAACCATCATGATCAAGGAACTAATTGCTTGCTAATGAGTCATGGAGGTTCTTCTCATTAATCACAAGGAGTAGAGACAATACATAAAAAGCTCTTTCATAGAAGAGGGGACCTCTTAAATAAGCAAGAGAGGTGCTTAGTTGGAGTGTTCACAGACTTTGTGATTGAGAATTTGTGACATGTGGTTATTTGCGTTTCTTTTCTCTGGTTACAGATTGTTCTGCCCGTTAACAGGCTGTTGGGCATTAGATTCTTATCTTCTTTGTTCATTGCCTAGATCAGGTAGAAAAGTTTGATTTATGTTGTAGTATATGTTTTAAATCCAGCATGTCAATGGATTCTCAGGTAAGGTCACTCCTGAAGCACTCACATTCAAGAAACATGCAAGTCAATAGTGTTCATCTAAAAATCAGCATGCAACTCAAATGAACAACTAACAGATCCTCCTTCTGCTTAATGTCAAATGATTTGGAACAATTTTTGAAACTCATATTAATCAGCATCCACATAAATGAAAACAAGAAAACAAAAATTAGCTAACAAGCATTAGAAGTGCAAGGATCAAGAAATACCCATTTTTTTATTCTTGAACTTTTCAAGAACATCAAGAACTGAAGAGTAGAAGAATACTTGTGAGATCTATGCCATTACTTTAGCCTGTTTAGTTTACTTGAAGCTTGATTCTACTCTAAAACAAGAAACAAGAGATCTAATCCACTCTACTCCACAATGCATGATAAAAGAAAGCAAGAGATTAATCTAATTCCACAATGACACTCAACGGGATGGAAGGGCATGCTCATAACAGAATCACTCAAGAAAGCCATCATGAACAAGGAGCTCCAATAATGCCAAAACTCGTGGAAGATCTTCTTTATTCAAAACAAGAGAATGACCATACAAGTAAAGCTCCCTTACAAGAGAGGGGGCTTCTTAAATAAGCCAATGAGTTGCCTAGGTGGAGCCTAAGTGGCAGTTCCACAGTTTAGCAAATTACAAGTGGAATTAGTTCCTCCACTAGAGGTCACCATCAAAAGGTGGCTCACTCTACTTTATTTAAGAGGGGTCTACAACATTTATTGCAAATGTCTACTCATACTTGCTCCTACATGGTCATTCCATCACTTGGAATTCACCATGAGGCTCTCATAATTTCCAACTATTGTTGTAGCTAGTACTTCTCGGCTCTCATGATTGGCTCTAATTCTTCATCCTCTTCTTCTTCTCTCAGAGACCTCTTCAGTCTAGGGTGAGAGGTGCTCCTAGAATAGCTTTGGCCCAGCATTTTGGGGATTCCTCAGAATCAGCCAACATCATCCTCCCCTAATTTGTTGCAGGACCCACTGCAACACATGTCGAATGATATCACTTTTTCTTGCGCCTTGGAACTTGGAAAAGCATAGATCTTCTTTCGCTTGCGTAAAACCAAGTGTTTATTGAGATCTTTAAATAGCCCTTTACATTCTAGCCTACTTGAGAACCTCTTGTGTGTCCTGCTCCCCTTGTTGTTTCATGGACTATTTTCTCGTACTCAGTTTCCTTCCCAGGGCTTCATATACTTGGAAACGTAATTTATTTTAGAATGGTAGTGGCCCCATGTAGTCTCGCACCTTCTGGATGAATCCAAACTCCTGCCAGTCTTCCACCATCATGACATAGCAAGAAGACATGAATGCCTCTCTATAAAAGAGTTAGGCCATCATTTGGTGGTCTTCTTCTGACTGGAGAGCTATGTTGGGATTGATCTTTATAAGATCTAGGCCTCTATCCCAAAAGCATTCTTGGATTATGAGAAATGCTATGGATCTACAATACTTAGCACTTTCTTGTATGCATAAGTCAGCACTAGACTTATATTTATGGCCAAAGTCCAGCAACTGCAACCTCAAATCATTGATCGTTCATCGATCGTTGAGCTCTCTAAAACCCGTGGAATAACCGACCAGTTGACATCCTCCTTTTGTGGTCGTTCCATCAGCCAGAGATTTTTTCTTTTGATTGGCATATAGAAGGGATCAACCCTTTTCCAAGATGGTGCCCTTAAATACTCTTGTAGACTCCTCCTATCCTTCAGGATATTATTCTCCACTCTGGCTGTGGTTGAAGGGTGGAATATTGGCTCTGGTCGAGGTTCCTTTCTTCCCCTCATGCTTCTGGGGTATTTTCTGTCAAACCCTTCTGACTCTCATGCATCAGCCATCTAGGGTCTTGGCTCGATCGGTTGGGTCGCCTTTGGATTTTGTTATGGCTTTGCCAGATAGTCATCAAGCACCGTGGCACGCTTAATTATCTTTTCTGGCCCATTCACTTGTTGAGGGCTCAGCTTCACCCACGTTGAAACCAGCAGGTCGTGGTGAAAATCTTCGATGGTCTAGTAGATCAGCCTGAGGGTCATCAGATTCTACAAATTTTGTTAGTTTCAAGTAGGTCTGGTGGAGTGTGATTTGGCAAAAGTGTCATGAATTTGGCATGCTTATCGGGATTCTCGACAATGTTGTATGCAGCATCAGGAGATCTAAGTTGTTTTAAGAACTCGTCTCATCATGCCTTGTACATCTCGACAGGCCCTTGATGTGGTCTCAAAAATCGACGTAGAGGAGAATCGAAGAATGATGGCTGGGGAACGGGCTACGTGGGGATGAAGGTTTGGAAAAAATCAAATGAAGAGAAATGGAAAATTCAATAGGTAGGTGGGAGGGTATCCTACTTCGATGTTGTGGACCTAATCAACATATATGATGACATTGACAAAGGACAGGAAGACCAACCTAGAGGAAATCAGATCTCACCAGATACCATCACCACATGCACCCACCTGTTGATCCACCCATCACTCTTACATTCACCACTACCACTAATGTTACTCCATTTTCACCATTTCCACATCCACATTCCTCTCAAATCTTATTCTTTGGACTAACGCCATTTCACCATGCCCTAACAGGTATCCCATTCTTTCTAATCTTGACAAGCTCTCAGAGGTAGCCAAACACTCTATATTAAGCCTATCCAATGCTAGCTATCATGTACATTGGTTGGTGAGCCAGCAAAAAGAGTTGGAAGACAAAGTAAAGCAGCAAGACCAAGTCATAGCATAGCAGCAAAAATAGATCAAAAAGAAAAAAAGATGAGACTGAGAAAAAAAAGATATCAATAATGGAATTGCAAGCCACCCTGGGCAAGCAAGCCCAAGAGCTAAACAACATTTAGAATCGACTTAAACAACAGTTGAGCCAAATCGACCAATCTCATGATGGATTATCTGAAGCAATAATAGTTGACGACCCTCCTGTGAAGCCAGAAGACATTTTGGTACAGCTCCCTCAAGCCTCAACGATCTGAATGAAAAAATATATCAGGCTTATTCAAGAGAGGGAAGCTGAAAAAAAGAACTTTGAACGTGTTGCGGAAAAACTAGCAAAGATCATTCCAGAGTCCCAGAAACAGCTAGAAGAAGTGGCGAAGGCCCTGTAACAGGTTTTGGACAAAGTGAACCAACTGTCCGTAATAACGTGGATTGCTCTTGATCTTTCGTGATTGCTGTTGTATCTTTGGGAATGGCATTCCCATCTCCCTCCCCTCCCAAAATTTCTACCTATTGGGGTGTGGGGTTTGTTTGGATGTTAGCTTCTATGTGTAATAGTCGATCTATAGTTGTTGGTAATAGTCAATCTATAGCTGTTGCCAAAAATTCTACTTGGACTGCATGTGCCATTGGCAATGTTGGCACGTTGGCATGTGAATTAGTATGGGTGGAGCTGCAACTGAATCTTTTTGAGAAACTTGTGAATCTATGGCAGTGGCTGCAACTATAGATCTATCGACACCATCAGCACCATCGGCAACATCAGCACCATCAGCACCATTGGTAACATGAGGTGATGACAAGTGTTGTTGGGAGGCTGTATCCGACGTAGAGTTGTCAGCTTGTGAATCCGTCAACCCAGATGAAATTTGTTGAGATTGGGTAACTGCTCTCATGGATCTTGGCTTTCTGATGAGTTTGTCGCCATCAGATTCGGTCTCATCCATCTCTGTGTTCTCTAGAGGAGGCCTGGCTTTCATCTTGTTTCTCATCCTCACTTTTCGTGTCTCTAGTGGTTGGGCCTTGGTGTGGTGTCATCTTGCTGAGCCGAAGACCCTTCTGGAGCAGTGTCTTGATGTGATGCCAATGTCGTGGGTTTCTTTCTCACTGTCAGCTTTATTATGCTCGTGTTCGACCTCTGTGGTGGTGGCCCTTGTGGAGATAGTGTCCTCTTTCTAAGAGCTGCATGCTTGGTCTCCTAGATGGAGCTGGAACTTCCCAAGTTTTATCAACTATTATTAACAATTCTCAGAGCCTTGGTTGGTTGCTCACCTACTGTAGTGTAATATCCGTCACAAGGTAGCCTAGTAGGGTGGCAGTAGGGGAGTTTTGAGCTCCAAAAAGGCCCTATCAGAATTCGTGAAAAGGTCTCTTTTGTATTATTAAAATATAATAACACTAATAATTTTGACTTGCCATAACTTTCTAATCGTAGCTCAGAAGTATATCATGTAACATATCATTGGAAAGTCCTCATCAACCCGCTTTCCAATGCACCAAACTTTGCTAAAATTGGACTAACCACTAAAAAGTTATGTCATTTTTAGTGTGGACTCAAAAAGTTACGTTACATAGTTTTCAAATTTGAGTGTTTTGATTGGTCCATGTGTAAGAACAATTTGAGAAAAAATATAAAAAAAATCTTTACAAAGGGTCTTTTTGGGATTTAGAACTCCTCTAATGAGGGTTGCTTGTCCTTGATACACTCATGAAGGCAGTTGGATGTAAACTGGGCCAAGTCATACAAGTTCTGGCCATGCAGTCTTGAATCTGCTATCATATGTAACAGGGGCATCAGGATTCATAGAATTTTCAACCTGTAGCAATATGTGTATTTGGTCAGATAAGCACATGTAGTAGTTAGAGGTCTATCATTGATTGCGTCGACGGGATATCCATCCTTGTTCTTCCACTTATCCACTGAAGGATCGATATACTTGAAGTAAGCAATGGATTCGATCTTTTGGAGTATTCGAGTGACTACATTTGGTCCCCGAGGGAAGCCAAAGGTGTCGATGTCAGCTCCAGAGAGAGATATGTTATCTAAGTGGTTCATGTTTGAAGATAAAATAAAACGAAAAGATCGATCTGTAGGGTTGTATAAGGCATAAGCAATATGCAAGACAAATGGGTTCTGATTGCCATATAAAGCAGGGATCCGGAACTCGTGGGTCATGAATTGATGTGCTTGGTGGTACCAGGTGGTCATTTCAAAAATATCTAGACTGCCCATGCTTATTTCTATCTTATCAGAATCATGGTCATCAAAACCAGAAGATGTATGTGAAGACATGCTGGTCTATCTGTAAGGACTCGGCTCGGTCAAGATATGTAACAGAGTTCTCGAGGGACTCCGCTCGGTTGAGATTGGTAATAGAGTTTTGGATGGACTGACTCAGTCGAGACTGTACAGATGGACTCATCTCAGTCCAGGTGATTCAATGGCTTGGTCCAGATGTACTCAAGTACTTGTTTGATATGTGACTCAAGTACTCAGTTGAGATATGAGTCAAGGACACGATTGAGACTTGATGCAAGGACTCGGTTGAGAAGAGACTGAAGGACTCGGTCGAGAGAAAACTAAGATGGCTCTGTCCAGAGATCGGAAGTTATGACTCGGTCTAGTCGACTTCAGAAGCAGTTTGAACAAAGTTGAAAAATGGTGTTGTGGTGAAATTGCTTTATGAACGAAAAAGCGGAATAAAGATGAACTTTTGAAGTATAGATTCTTTCTCAATAGTGAACTAGAGCACCGATTTGTGCTCCAGCAACACTATCCCTCAACGTGTCTTTGTGCAAAAAAGTTATGTCAAAAAGTTCGCACCCTAGGAGATTCTTGGCAGTTAGGTTTTTTAATTGGTTGTTGATGGCGCTCATTGGGCTGTGCTTGATGGGTGATTATGGTGCTTGAGAGGCAGATGGAGTGACTGAGCGTGAATGCAATGAGTGAAAGATCACCAAAAACAAGCACAGAAGCACAAAGATCTCTAGGAACCTGTTACTAGAAAAATAAAAAGAGTTTGCACATCTCTGAGGTGCAAATGAAGTCGGGTTTAGTCATTTTATAGTCGTTGGGTACTAACTCGGCTCGGTCAAGGTGACAGTGTCGAGGAGTACTCTGTCAAGTGTTTCTAACTGGATTGCTCCATTTGGAAAGACTTTATTGATTATGTATGGTCCTTAACTTTTGAATTTTAATCTACCAGGGTGCTTCTTTGAGATATAGAGAAGCACTTTATCACCTTTGTGGAGATCTTTATTATGTAGGTGACAATCGTGCCAGGCTTTTTGATGACATTTGTTAACTAATTGTGCATGATATGAGATGAGTCAAGTCTCGAACAATTGGGCTAATGTAAATAGCCTGTTTTGAACTTTTTGTTCGATTGCAACTTTCTCACATAGATCAGTAGAGAAATCTTGTAGGATGCACAGGGAAAGAGCTAAAAATTCAATAGGCATTACTGCCACTTGACCATAAATGAGTTGGAATGGTGTGATCCATCTAGTGACCTTCTTGGGAGTTGTACGATATGCCCAGATAGTTGAGAACAACTTGGTTTCCCAATCTAATCTACATGTATCAACTATCTTCATCAGAATCTTGCAAATGGTCTTGTTAGTGGATTCTGCTTGGCCATTACATCGGGGGTAGTACGGAGTACTTTTGCGATGGACAACTAGACGTAATAGATTATCGATCACTTCATTTAAGAAGTGTGAGTCTCTGTCACTAACAAGCTCAATAGGACATCCAAAATGTGTAATGATATTTTCATATAGAAAATGCGTGATGGTCTTCGCATTGGCGTGCTTTGTGGCTCTAGCCTTAACCCATTTAGTAGCATAATCGGTGGCAATCAAGATGTAACAGGCTTCAGTGTTTCTGGCTGCTGGGCTGACTCGACCCAACAACATCTATACCCCACTTATAGAAAGCTTTGTGTTCTATAATTGGGGTTAGCGACGTAAAGTCAACTTTCATTGTCTTTTTGGCTTGTTGACAAACATCACATATTTTTACAATAGCAAATGTATCCTTAAACTGTGACGACCACCATAATTTTGTCGCTTCAACAGAGAAGTGACCACCACCAATGCCTTCATGTGCTTGAGATATGATAGGTCGTATCTCAGATTCATAAGCACATCGATGTATAGTACCGTCAGCAACCCTTTTATATAAATGTCCGGTGATAAGTTGAAAGGGTGCCGCTTTTAGTAAAAAATTTCTTTTGGCTACTTGATTTAGTCCTCCTTTAATTCTACTAGTTGTAAGGAACCGAGTGATATCCTCAGACCAAAATGGAGTGGCATCAATCTTCGGGCAAATTTTGACTAGGGATTGGTCTAGCCAAAATGCCTTAGTGAGAGAAGGATCCACACTATCCTTACACAGATGATCAAAGTCTGATTGTTTCCAATTATGGGGGTCCCACTGATTACCCCGTACTCCCGAGTCAATGAGAGTTTTTCAGGCTCTCAGGGATATGTCGAACGGGAGATCGTCTTGATCATAGTGCTCACACAAATCCAAGGGCGGCTATTGATACATAGTGAATAGACGGTCTGTGCTACCCAACGATGATGTTATCATATGTAAAAAGTGGCTAGAATGAGGAATCCATGTGTGTTTATCTCTATGGCAATGTCTCCAATATGAACCTGTCAAGTTGTGGTGTCAAATGCTATGACATCTATATTCGCGAGCCCTAAAACATGTAAGACATTAGAGGAGTTCTAAATCCAAATAGACCCTTTGTAAAGATTCTTTTTATATGTTTTCTCAATTTTTTCTTACACATGGACCAATCAAAACACTCAAATTTGAAATCTACGTAACGTAACTTTTTGAGATCACATTTTGATTCCACACTAAAAATGGCATAACTTTTTAGTGGTAATTGTGAATTTAGCGGAGTTTGGTGCATTGGAAAGCGCTCGACAAGGGCTTTCCAATGATATGTTACATGTATACTTTTGAGCTATGAACAAAAAGTTATGGCAAGTCAAAAGTATTAGTATTATAATATTTTAATAATATAAACTACATTTTGCACGAATTCTTAAAGGGTCTTTTTGGAGCTCAAAACTCATCTAATGCCAAACAGAATCTGTGTGGGCCAAAATGCACTCCATTCATGACGTAGTTCTGCGTGTACACGTATGGCTATCAAGATCATTTGTTGGTTTCAATTGTAGGCGCTGGCTCTTCTTCCGAAGTTTGGGCAATGCGTTTGAGAATTGTAGTTAGATCGTCATTAGTCGAGCTGGAGGAGGAGGCTGATGGGATACCACTAATTCAGTATAACTGATCGGATGGTTGTTAAGCCTACACACACCCAACTTAGATTGACTGCTAATTCATACACAATTGAAGTGCTTCCATATGTTCTATGTCTAACTCAAAACAATCGATCTCTGGGAATGAGAAAACGCTAGACATAAGGGTTATAAAAGTGGTAATAGGTTGCTTCTTATCGTACTACTTGACATAAGTCTCCTGGTAGGGGTAGGTCACCTAGTGCCGTACTTGTCACAGAAAAACCAAAGATGTTAACGCTTGCTCAATAGTTTGCAATTGTAAGGTCCATGTAGTTACTGATATCCGTTGTTGATTTATCTTGATGTATAATGTAGCCCTCACTCGAAATCCTTCATTATCGACCTCTAGTGCTAAGTCTCCAATTCGACGGCCACGTAATGTGGTATCGAGTCCTATGATGGTCACATAGAGTCCAGTGAAGCGAAGTATGGGACAATATCGTTGTGGTCGGTGCTCATCTATCATGCCTTGATTTGTAGGCCCTTTATCTCACTGTATGATGTTATGTAGTGGCACTGTTCTAGGGGTACTAGTGGCAAAGACCTTTACTCAGCATGGGTGGAAGTTTTAAGCCTCTCAACAACTCTAGAAGGTGTGGGTCTTGTTCTAATCAAGTCTTGTATTTGTCACAGATTTCATAATATTTAGCCATTGAACTTTTAGAACATTACATTCTCTCCTATTCACTCTTCTCTGCACTAGGTGTGGTCTTGATCATAACTCGTCAATGTTGGACCTTCATTTCTCAAAATAGTTCTAGAAGGTGTGCATTCCTTTCATCTAGAGTTCGCTTATCATGACTTGCTTCTTGATGATAAGAGAAACTTTGAAAAGTCGACGACCCATTCAAAGTTTTTGTTCAGAAATCGTCTTCTTGAGACAACTAATGATAGCATCTATTTTTATGACTTTCGTTGATGTTTATCCAAATTCATGTCTATCTTGGGATTCGATCACAGCATATTAGAATAGTATTTCAAACTTGATCTCAACCTAAGGTGAACTTTAAAATATTGTAGTATAAGGCCCTTAGGATGGTATCACATGTTCTAGATGACGTTCCAATGGTTGGCATAAAAAAATCCCCATGTATTATGTCATGATTTCTTTCACGTGCTTCCTAGAAAAATGCTTTGCTTAGTAAATGATGATGACATTGTTAGCCCCTTTCAAGTAAGCCCTTTATACATACCCCCCCCCCTTCCATTATCACACGTACAGGTTGTGATTTAGTGTGCATTTCTACATGTAATCTCTTTCTTTTCAATGTCTTCCAGTTTTACGCACTACAAGAGGACGGGCGATTTCCAAGGTCTTTTTTGAGCGTTTCTTTGAAAGATAGTCTTTAAAATGAGTCGCGAGGGGACCGAATGCTCGAGCCTCGGGTCCGGTGTTTGGCCTCGGAATAAGCCTACCAAATTTGAACTTGATTTTGAAATATTTATAGAGATAAATATAGAGAGAGTTATAAAACCACTAGAGGACCTCGGAACATACATCGGAATACTGAAGCTAATTTGAGGGGTATACCGAGGCTGACGTTGGTATAAGCCTACCAAATTTGAACTTGTTTTTGAGACATTTATAAAGGGGTCCAAGTGGCTAGAGGCATTCTAGGACACTCTGCTAACCGAGCGTAACACCGAGATTCATGAAAAAAGGGCCCCTCGGTATAACCCACGGTATAAAATAGAATGTAAATGGATGTCACTTTTGGAATTTGTTACCTATCAGTACATTGAATTCCATTTTCTATCAACTTTGTTGCCATATGCACAAGTGAATAAAGAAATTTATGTATCACAAAAAAATGATGATCACAAATTGTGTACTCACATGCATCGACTTCTTGTTCGATGTCAACTAGTCAATTAATAAAGTGTAATTGCATGTGTGAGCAATATGATTAATACTACAATGAATTGAAATACATCGTACTGTCTCACTCATTCATTTGGTGGTTCGTCGTTATCATTTGCCACATCATCATGTGACAAATCCGCCAAACCAAATGAGTCTATCTCTAATTCTACCCAAAAATCTCCTCTAGCTTTATCATTAATAAGCTGATCTTCAAAAGCTAATAGTGACGATGACAACGAGTGAGATCGAGAAGGTGTATCATGTGTCGTCGAACCATCCGATGTTGATGCATCACGCTCAACGTCATCATTAGCCTGTGAATCATCCTCTGAAATTGTGTCATTGAATCCGTCATCACGATCTTGTTCTTGAGGTGCAGAACATTTCAAGCTTTTTACTGCTTTTGTGATAGTATGCATGTGTGCCAGTTTGATGGTATGCATAGTGGAAGTTCGGACACGCGTCCTGTAACGGGGATCGAACTGCCATGCAACGGTACCCCACAAAAATTAGACTATGTATATGTACCTTTCAGTCTCTTTTGTATATACAATTTAGAAGTGTTCTCTTGGGTTGGTGTGTGATCTCTCTTTACTGCTTATCTATTTGATGTTAGATAGCTTGCAAATTAGCTTACTATACTGCTAGTAAGATCCTTGACATGGTATCAGAGCCTGGGAGTGGTGCAGTTCATGGTTAGCAAGAAATCAAATTCTTGGAGAATTTGAAGAATTGGATATGGTAGGCTTTGCAGTCAATCGATTCAATTGGTCAGCAAGCAACTTGATTGAGTTGGATTGAGACATCTGCATGTTTCAATTGTGTCTTCTCTAGAAGAACAAAGAGTTCAAAATTGTAAGCCTCTTTAAAAGAGTAGGTTTTGGAGCGTTGTCACCCTGTACTCAATCAATCGGCAATCTAACAGTTCCAGTGAGTGACCTGTAGTAGGCCGACCTCTTTCAGACATGTATCTACAAGAAGAGCTCAAAGGAAGAATAGCTAAAGCTTAAAAGACAACAAAAACCCCACAGCCAGGGTTTTTATCTATATAGTAGCTTATTTCTCTCTAAAGAAAGAGTTTATGGTAGCTGAAAAACTATGATCAAGGGCGCAGTACTTGCAGGAAGCAGATTTGAAGAGGCCGTAGATAGCCGCGACCCACATAGGGAGAGATAGGTGAAATTTCGCTGGTTTCTACCATAGCCATGGCTTGAAAGCTTGAAAAACAGAGGAGAGAAATAGAGAGGGTCGCGACGGAGTAATGGTGTATTCTCTTGGTCAAGTAAGAAACAAGACACAATTGCTCTTTCTACTACAGAGGCAGAATACAAAGCACTATGTTCAGCATGCAGGAAGTATTTTGGCTAAGAAGAACGTTAGAAGACATTGGAATTAAAAATAAGCCTATTGTTATCAGATGTGATAGTCAGAGTGCTATACAGCTAGCTAAAAATCTTGTATTTCATGCACGCACGAAGCATATAGAAATTAAGTAGTAAACCTTTAAGTACTGATAAGTTTGAGTTTTTTAGACAAAAGCTCTTTGTAAGAAAAATATACTAGGGCTTAAGGGAGAGTGTTAGAATAAGTAAGCCCGAGTTTCTCTCACAGTTCATGACTTTTCGTGTTTAGCAGTGATTTTGAGCTTTTAACTGCTTTTGTGATAGTATGCATGTGTGCCAGTTTGACGGTACACGTAGTGTAAGTTGGGACACGCGTCCCGTAATGGGGACCGAACTGCCATGCAATGGTACCCCACAAAAATTAGACTGTGTATATGTACCTTTCAGTCTCTTTTGTAAATATAGTTCAGAAGTGTTCTCTTGGGTTGGTGTGTGATCTCTCTTTACTTACAAAACGAATGTGCCCCATTCTTTGTACATTATTTTATGTAATGTTTATCTTGTAGGTGGATTACCGTAAAGGAAATCAAGTGGAGTAAAATGCATTCGAAACAACAAGAAATGATTGAAATTGTGTGCTTGCTAAAAAGAGATTTTCCAACTTTTTTCATGGATATACAAGTTCATGTACTTGTGCATTTGGTTGATTAAATTTCCATTGTCGGGCCAATGCACACTACATGAATGTTCTACCTTGAGCATTTTTTGAAAGTTCTAAAAGACTTTGTGAGACAAAAGCCAAGGCCAGAAGGTAGCATTGTAGAAGGTTGGCTTGTTCAAGAATCATTGTTTTACACCACAGAATATCTCTCACAAATACACCTAGCACAGCAAAGTTATGGTATGCTGAAGAGGACGAACGCGTTAAAGGTGAATTATCTCAAGAAAAAGGAGTTGTAAGAAAAATGTCTGCATCGTTATGTGTAAAATTGGCACGTTCATTTTGTACAATTGTGGAAGAATGGACAAGTGCATTTCAAAGTTCGAAGAAGCCAAAAAGGAGAGAAGTGTGACTTTGAGACGAAACAACAGAAGGAACAGGCCATTTGCATGAGAATGACAAGCCATCAACACAACAACAAAATGTGCGATTTTCGACACAAGGTTGTGACGAATTCAAAAAAAATTCATAATCTGTCGGAATCCGACATAATAATACGTCAAAATCCGACACAAAAAAAAAAAAATTGCCAGAAAAAAAAAAAATTTGCCGAAAATTTTTCCAACGGCCAATAAAAATGTCGGAATCCGACATCCCATTTCGGAGACTGCAACTTTTTAAATGGATGACGTCACCTGTCCATGCAAAAAAAAAAAGAAGCTAGCGGACGTTAGATTCCGACAGATAATACAGATGTCGGAATCCGACGTCTGTGACCAAATTCTTATTTTTTTAGGGTTTTCTTATTTTTTATTCTTGCAGGAGATTGTTGAAGATCGGCTTTTGGCCCTTCTTCTCAACTCTAGCTAGCTGAAGAGGACGAACGCGTTAAAGGTGAATTATCTCAAGAAAAAGGAGTTGTAAAAAAAATGTCTGCATCGTTATGTGAAAAATCGGCACGAACCAACTCCACCATCAAAGATGTAGAGCTACCACTTTTTCTCACTGATTGATCCAGTATGGCTATCTTGTTGCTACTCCCTATCGAGCCATAAAGGGTAATCCATCGTTGCTTGATACATGTAAAATGAGATACCAGCTAGAGAAAGTTAGTGAAGCGTGCTCGGTATGATGACATTTCTATTGAAAATCAAAACTCAAAATGAACTTTGAAGAGTGCCATTGACTCACTATCTTCGTTGGAAGCTTGAGATATCTTGGCTATGGGGTGCTTAATTATCTTTGCTCTGTGAGTTAGAACCCAATTTTCCTTGCAAGATATTTGGAGAGCTGGCCTACCATCATGGCTAGATGAGTGAGCCATCTAACCATTCAATCACATTATAGTCGTTGAGGAATTAAACGTTGACTTCCAAAATACTGAAAGATTATTGTTGATTTCCAAAAGAGAGTTAAGAGATGTGATTATTAACATCGCTACCTCTATAATACATCTGACCATCGTTTCTACTACTTTGCAAGCCTTCACTACGCCTATGAGTATTAGATATGAAGGAAAGCCATCACTAAGCTAGTTGTCAGATCAGAGACTCAACTAACTGAGCGTTCATGACCATGAAAAGAGAGCTTGCAACTGTTGTCTAAAGCTGCTCTATCAACGACCATTGAGAACTCACTGATTTATTGTCAATGGGAGCCCTGATGGTTGTTCTAGTTGAGAGCAGTTCTATCCTAGCAAAGGATATAAGCAAAGTAACAAACTTAGTAGAATCAATTGAAGCATTCATGACTAGCACTTCTTCGCTTTCTGGCTACATGCATATGCACTCAAAAATAGGTATGGCTTTATCTATTTTCAGCTTGTTTCATCTATGTCATTTTTCGTAATTATTTATTCTTCGTATGCACTTCGAATTCCTGTCGATTGGAGTATGTTTGGTTTTTGTCGTGGTTTTCTTTTTTCCACGTGGACATCGGATTCCGATGGCCGGCGGGCCATGGGGACGTCGGAATCGGATCTTGACGTCCACGTGGCAAAAAAAAAAAAAAAGAGAAATTTTTTTTTTTCGTTTTTTGAGATGAGTTTCAACTTTGAGTATTCAAGTATGTATTGTGGACCTAAGTTGCACCCCATTCTGGAACGTTGCGTTCCAATCACGTTTTGGAATGGATCCGGGTTCCAAAAAGCTGCGTTCCAGAATATAAGGGTCATTCATTCTGGAACATTGTTGGATTTCGAAACCCGGTTAGTTGGATTGTGTTCAAAGTTTACTGAATGTTTGCCTGACCTTTTTTTCGTCTCCAAGATCATTGCTAGCTTTACAAGGCAAGAATTGCATCCAACTAATTAATAAATTATGTACAAATAATGCAATTGCTTATATTTCGTATCTCTTGTACACTGATGTTATCCATAATATATTTTGATAGACTTAGATATAATGCTAGGGTTTTTTCACTCCCACCCTCAACCAAATTAAACCTCTTTAGCCTCAACCACACCTCATTAGCCTCACCAATTAATAAGAATTACCAATGATGATTTAATAAGAGTTACCAATTAATAAAAATTACCCTCAAATCTCTCTTTCTTTGTTAGACACTCTTCATATCTCTATCACCAATGAGAATTGTGAGGAGTAAAGGAGTATTCAATTGAGAAGCAAAAGAGCTAATGAGCGATTTTCAAGAGGAGGAGCTTGTTGGATTTATCTCCTTTACTCTCCTAAATCCTATCTTAGTCTACCTCCATTCATGCTGTTGTATTTTTATTTGTGTAGTTGCACAATCTACATATTTACATGTAAAATAAAACAAGTAAAAAACGCGACTGCCTACATTTTTACTCGGGGATTTCCACAGGCAAAAAATACAACATTTCCCTACAAATGCCAAAGGTGCCCTACCAATGATTTTCAAAGGCACTGGACGGAGTGTCACAACTTTCGCATTTTCAAAGCATGAATTTTAGTGAAGCCCGACGTCACGGCCTCCTCACGCTTGTCCCATGCATTGTGCAATCAGATTTGACAATGACATCAGCCACCCACGATCTCCCACAGACAACATAACCACTTTTGTACCTTTTTCATCTACACACCTATAAAAATTATGTATTTATATTGGATACCATCTCAGTATTTAGATAGAACAGAAGATAGAACAAAAACTCACTTATAATCAGAGACAGACATTGTAGATGCTTTTGCGCATTGATTCTTTCTTCTAGATGGATTGTCAGTAATAAGTTCATCACTTTTACATATTATAACTAGCTTTGTGAAGCACGTGGTTACATCCGCTATTGTTTTGTACTCACCTGTAGAATTGTCTTGTATATTTCGTTATACTTAATCTGATTACAGCTCTATTTATTCTGCATTTAGACTTGTGTCAATACTACAATGCTTTTCTACATTCTATCTGGCTTCCTTCTCTGAAGGATGCAAAGTATTTTATAACTTTTATTGATGAATTCTCTAGAAGGACTATGGTGTAATTTATCAGAAAGAAATCAGAAGCTTTTAATTGCTTCAGAATCTTCAAGGAGCGTGCAGAAAAAGAGATTGGAAGGACGATCAAGGCCTTGAGGTCTGACAATGGTGGAGAGTACATCTCTACTGAATTTAAGGAGTACTTCCAGAGCCCAATTACAAACGTATATCAGAATAAAACGCCTAATTATTAGATCCAGCTGAATCGTCCCCGTCTTGGCCATGGTTATCAGACTCGTGTGACTGCGATGCATGAGACTGGGACTGCGATACATGCGTGCAATAAAGATGTGTAAATTTTGTAAGTGATGCTGCTAGAGTATCCAACCAAATGAATTTGGTGAAGTTAAAATATAACTTGGAGCCATAATACATACCTCCGAATATCCATCCCAATCAATTCTCACTCCTTGTCTCCAATAGTTCGAGTAATGATTGCATGTTGTTGGAATATGCATACTTATACTCCTCTTCCATGGGAGACCACTTTACGACAAACTTCTTCATGAATCGACAATTGAAAATTGGTTATTGTAATTTAATTTAAACAAATTCACAAATGAAATATGAATTACGACAATATCAAATATAACATATGGGTTGGGAGACTTATGAAATAGGCATGAAAAGAACCTTGCACTACAATATTTTGGAGGATTTCTGACCCTATTACTGAAGCTTTTATGAAGAATTTTTTTTTTGAAAATAGACCATAAACCTTGGTATACACTCTGAAGTATACCTTAGAATGAGATCCTTGATAATTGCCTCGGTAATCGAGGCCTCTTCACCTCGTTTTTGCGTTATTTATAGCACAGGTATACCGAGGGCCCTCGGTATATCCCTCCTAGCAAGGTATTGGCGACGTGTTGTTTTCGAGAAATATATCGAGGGGCATCCCTTGGTATATCTCTATCAAAATTTCACCCTATTTAGAGGGTTTAAAATCAGGAAAAAAAATAGGGCAGAATGGAGCCAGTTTACTAGCTCCATTCTGTCCTAAAAATGGACTCCATCCGATCCCAAGAGTCTTTTGCACCACTTATTATGAAGTTGGTAAGCAAAATCATTTGTTCATTATTGTTAAATAAAAAAATTGCAAAATTTATTTGAGTTATATTTTAAGCACTTAAAAATTGATGAAGGAAATTTAAATTCAACGAATATATATTCATACATATATGTTCCAAGTACTGAGATATGTTACTACTTGGATTATTGAAATATACCTAATTATAATTAGATCCAGCTGAGTCGTCCTCGTCCTGGCCATTGATGTCGCAATCAGACTTATGTGACTACGATGCATGGGATTGAGACTGTGATACCTGCATCCAATGAAGATGATTCAGTTATTTGAGAAATGTGATGAGAGTGAAAGTTAGACAACATGAATGTAATGAAGTTAAAGTATATCTTGAATCCATATATACCTCAGATCTAGAATATGTAAAAATTACAGCAAATAAGGATCCTAAAACACTTGAAATGATGAGGGAAACAATAGATTATGATTTCATAAGATTAGCACAAGTTGAACCATCAAAATCCATCAAAAATCTATGCTTGAACCTCACTAAATGGCCCAAATCCTTGAAGAAGGCTTCACACGTGTGAAAGTACGGCCTCCCACAGTCTGAGTACTGTACACCAGACCTACATTCAATCCTATAATCATTAGTAATCACAAGTACTCAAACAATTATGAACATAGAGAGCAATTGCACCATTATGAGAGAAAAAACATGAAATTGCTTGATTGATTTTGGTGAGATATCATCACCTATATATACATGATCCATCACGGTTTTGGGCAGGTATGAGTAGCCCTAAACCTATCCCTAATGCTAATTTTGGTGGATCTTTCATCCCTACCAAGTTAGGGTTGGAATCTTGGAGATCCCTCAACAATGCAAAAATTACCAAAAATAGCTCCTATTTTTTCTCCCTTGTATCTAAGCATAATTTGGACTCATTCCAAAGGTTCTAACACTTAGGTCTACTTGAGAACATCCTTATGAATGGAATCCTATGCTATTTGGCACGTGTGACAAGCCACATCATGACCATCTAACTATTTACAAGTCATATGACCAAAACTAGTCAAGCTAGAATTGTGAGTTTTTAACACTCCTCCTCACTATCTAGCTTGGTTCAATCATTGCTTTACTAATCACTCCAAGTGATGATCTGAACTTCATAAAAGGTGTCTTTTGAAGTGGTTTAGTAAGTAGATCAGCTACACATTCATTGCTTGGAACATGCTCCAAAGCAATCTCCTTGGCTTGCACCATTTCTCTCACAAAGTGATGGCATATCTCAATGTGCTTAGATCTTGCATGGAAGATTGGGTTAGATGCAAGGTGTTGGGCTGATATATTGTCATTGTAGATGATTGGTGCCTCCTCTAAATCCATTATCTTTAGTTCCACCAATAATCTCTTGATCCAAAGTACCTCCTTTGTAGTGGTTGTCAAAGCTTTGTACTCGGCCTCGGTTGAAGATAGAGATATAGTTTCTTGCTTTTTTGAAAGCTATGAAACCACACCTTCTCCTATGAAAGTTGAATAGGCACTTGTTGATTTCCTATCCCTCTTGTCCCCTGCAAAATCTGAATCACTAAATGCATGAAGGTTAATCACATCTCCTCTATATAGAATCCCAAAATCCAATGTACCTGAGATGTATCTTAGAATCCTCTTAGCCTTTTTCCAGTGGATATTCAATGGCTTTTGCATGGATTGGCTCAACCTACATACACTAAAGCTAAGATCTGGTCTAGTTATAGTGATCCACATTAAGGAACCTATAATTTGCCTAAACAAAGTGATGTCCATGAAGGATCTTTCATCATCTTCATTTGGCACTTTTACATCTTGCTCCATTGGTGTGTCAACACTTTTGCATACTTCCATCTTAAACTTCTTCAAAAGACTTTGAGCATAGTTTACTTGACTTATAAAGATAAAATCAGACCCTCTAAGTACTTCTATGCCTAAGATGAAGTGAAGACACCCTAGATCTACCATCTTGAACTCTAAGGATAGATCTATCTTGATTTTTTCAATACCATCAACACTATTTCCACTAATGATGATGTCATCTACATAAATGAGTAAAAGTACAATACCAACATCATCAAACTTAATGTAAAGAGTGGGATCATATTCACTTTGAACAAAAGAAAGTGAAATAAGATAGCAATGTAGTCTTGAATTCCAAGATCTCGAGGCTTGCTTCAAGCCATAGATGCTTCTTTGGAGATGGCATACTTTGTTCTCCATTCCATGCTTGATGAACCCTTGTGGCTGCTCCATATAGATATCCTCTTCCAAAAAACCATTCAAGAAAGCATTAGAGACATCCATTTGACATAGAATCCATCCAAAATGTGATGCAAGTGCAATGTTTAGTCTTATTGTGACCATCTTGGCCACGGGTGCAAAAGTTTCCTCATAGTCTATCCCTCTCTCTTGAGCATAACCTTTTGCAACTAATCTTGCTTTATGTTTGTTAACACTCCCATTTGCATTCAACTTAAGCTTGAAGACCCACTTGCATCCTATTACATTCCTTTGAGGTCTCTCAACAAGCAACCAAGTTTCATTCTCAATCAAGGCATCATACTCATCCAACATAGCTTTATACCATTCTTTGGAGTTCAATGCATCTTCAACATTAGACGGTTCTTCAAAACTAGATAAAGCATAAGAAGTGGATGAGATACCCTCAACTTGCTGTCCTTTGCCTTGATATGTGAGCCTTGATGGCTCCACTTTTGCCCTTGAAGATCTCCTTGGTGTGATAGGTGGGTTTGGTGCTTGCTCCTCCATGAGCTCCTCCTCAAAACCAAGATCTTGCTCCTCGGCCATCTTCTTTGTAGCCCTTGCTTGAGCTTGTATATCCAAGCATGATCCCTCTTGTGGAAGATGGATCCTCCTTGGTTCTTGTTTCCAATGGCACATGCACATAACATATACACCCAAAAACTTTCAAGTGATTAAGATTGGGTTTCTTTCCATACAACATCTCATAAGGAGTTTTGCCTTCAATGGCTTTGCAAGACACCCTATTCATCAAGTAGTTTGCACATACAAGAGACTCACCCCAAAAGGATTTGGACAAACAAGCATCTAATCTTAAAGCCTTAGAACATTCACATAATGTTCTATTCCTTCTTTCAGCAACTCCATTTTGTTGAGGAGTGTAAGGACAAGAAGTCTCTTTCTTGATCCCTTCCTCCTCACAAAAGGCCTTGAACTCATTGGAGATGAAATCTCCACCATTGTCACTTCTAAGAATCTTGATGCTATGATTATGATGCTTTTCCACAAACAACTTGAACTTTACAAAAGTATCAAATACTTGAGACTTGAAGGAAAGTAAGAACACCCAACAATATCTTGAGTAGTCATCAATGAAGGTTAAAAACATGGATGAACCTCCATTAGATTTGGTGCTAGCAATGTGCACATCCGAGTGTATGAGTTCAATAGGATGAGATGACTTTGTGATGGAGTTAGGAAACACCTTCTTATGTGCCTTGGATAAGGCACAAGCTTCACAAACCTTGTCTTCCTTCCCAATAGACCTTGGTAGGCCTAAAGCATACTCCTCCTTGATCATAGCCTCCATGGAACCCGAGTTGACATGTCCAAGTCTTTTGTGCCATAAAGTAAAGGTAGATATCTTGCTCTTCTCGGCCAACATGACAACATTAGTATCCACAAATGCATCCAGCTTATAAAGTTTGCCAAGTCTAGTGCCCTTAGCCACTATCTTACCCTTCTTCTTGATGAAACATTCATTTGAAGCAAAGTCAACATTGAAACCATTGTCTACCATTTGGCCAACACTTAGTAGATTCTTTGTTATTGTAGGAATGTACAAAACACCTTCTATGTTGATCTTTTTGGAAGATCCTAAGCAAAGGGGAATGCTACCAACTCCTTCAATCTTACAAGCTTCATCATTTGTTGTATAGATAGACTTTATAGGTCCATCATAAGATAAGAGAGAAGAGAAAAACTCCCTTTTACTAGTCATGTGTGAACTAGCACACGAGTCAATCCACCAAGGATCTTCTCCTTTGAAACTTGTTGAAGAAAATATGGACATCATGAGAGAGTCCTCATGTGAACTCTCCTCCTCCTCCTCTTTGCTCATGTTGGCTTGGCTTTGATCTTGCTTCCTCTTGAAGCATTCCGAGGCATAATGCCCCATCTTGCTACAATAGTAGCACTTCACCTTTGATTTGTCCTTCTTGACTTTGGTGGTTGATGGAGATGTCTTTGGGGGTCCTTCTTGATCCTCAAGCTTTGTAGACTTCTTGAATGTTGATCCTTTGCCTTTGGACTTGCCTTTGCCTTTGGTGAAGAGAGCTTGGTCATCTCCACCTTGGATGGAAAGCCTATCCATCCTCTCTTGCATTTGGCTCCTTCTTGATTCCTCGGCCATGAGTGTGCCTTGGAGTTCTTCAAGTATGGGTAGCTTACCCATAATTGCATATCCCTGAACCAAATTGTCAAATTCAAAGCTTAGTCCATTCAATATGAGTTGAACAAGCTCTTCATCCTTGATAGGGTCACCTATAAAGGCTAGCTCTTTGTTCAATTCCTTTACTCTTCGGACAAAAGTATGTGCACTCTCTCCTTTCTTTTGATAGCTTCTATAGATTTGATTATTCAAAGCTAACATTCTAGTTTGGTTCTTGGATTCATAGACCTTTTTCAAAGTCTCCCAAGCATCTTGAGCTGAAGTGCAATCTCCTACCTCTCTTAAGAGTTCATTTGCAACATTCATTTTTATGCAATGTAGTGCAACATTGCACCTCTTGATGTATTTGGCTTTTTCTTGAGGATGAATAGGTTCACCCTCCTTACCATTTACAATTTCCATCAGATCTTGCATGATCATGATAGATTCCATTCTAACTTTCCATATGGAATAGTTAGTTTTGTTGAGCCTTTCATTAGTATCCAAAAGATATGCATTTATAGATGCCATCTAGTCTCCTAATCAAGGACTTGACACAAATGAAGGTTACTTCTATTGATTTGATTGAAGGTCTACCTTATCCCACTTCTTAGGGACCTGAAAAGATCATTAATAGACTTCCTATAAAGATCTAAGAATGATCTCTAACAAAATCAAATCATAGAATACTAGAAACAATGCACTTGCTTGATTGAAGTAGACAATACTAGTAGAATTGCCCCTCTTTCTATAAAGAACATTAAAGATTCCAAATGATCTAATCAAGAGTGAATTTCAGCAACCTAATATACTTCCAAAATCACTTGTAAAAGATCTAAATGGAACTTCATGAGGATGCAACACAATCTACTATCCAATCACAAGCAAAAAATGATCAAAATTGATGAAAAATTGATCTAATTTGGTGCATAAGTCAAGCAATGGTTGGACTGAACCTAAATCACTTTAGGAGGTGTCTACTACACCTTAGAACAGCCTTGAAGAGTCCCCAAAACTCTGATCTTCCCTCTCCTTGGATGCTAGAAAGCCTCCTCTATGAAATCACCTCCAAAACTTGCTTAGAAATCAATGCTTGGAGCAAGCAAAACTTGCTATCTTGGTAATGTGAATTGAATTCAACTTTGCCTCTGGTTTTAGACACCTAAACACCTGCAAATGAAGTCACACAACACCAATCTCCAATGTATTTGACTCACTTTGAGTTCTAGAATCAATACTAGATGCTAAGATCCAATCTACACAAGATTTAGATCAAAAATTGTGATCAAATTGAATGCAAACCAAGGATTTAGCTCATTTCAGCCTTTAGGCTCTGATACCATGTAAAAATTACAGCAAATAAGGATCCTAAAACACTTGAAATGATGAGGGAAACAATAGATTATGATTTCATAAGATTAGCACAAGTTGAACCATCAAAATCCATCAAAAATCTATGCTTGAACCTCACTAAATGGCCCAAATCCTTGAAGAAGGCTTCACACGTGAGAAAGTATGGCCTCCCACAGTCTGCGTACTGTACACCAGACCTACATTCAATCCTATAATCATTAGTAATCACAAGTACTCAAACAATTATGAACATAGAGAGCAATTGCACCATTATGAGAGAAAAAACATGAAATTGCTTGATTGATTTTGGTGAGATATCATCACCTATATATACATGATCCATCACAGTTTTGGGCAGGTATGAGTAGCCCTAAACCTATCCCTAATGCTAATTTTGGTGGATCTTTCATCCCTACCAAGTTAGGGTTGGAATCTTGGAGATCCCTCAACAATGCAAAAATTACCAAAAATAGCTCCTATTTTTTCTCCCTTGTATCTAAGCATAATTTGGACTCATTCCAAAGGTTCTAACACTTAGGTCTACTTGAGAACATCCTTATGAATGGAATCCTATGCTATTTGGCACGTGTGACAAGCCACATCATGACCATCTAACTATTTACAAGTCATATGACCAAAACTAGTCAAGCTAGAATTGTGAGTTTTTAACATAATATCCATCCGAATTAAGGCACAAGGAAGACTTGAAGTTTGTGAAGAAAGGATTCTCCGAAAATCCAGATCATGTCAAACAACAACGGGAGGCCGCCAAGAAATTACAGGTGACTATAGAGACCATCTCAGCTTGGAAGTAGTGGCCAAGATTCTCCCATGGACATCGTCATAACCCTGTCAAATGGCTCCATTCTATTCTAAAACTAGACTACATGCAATTGAAGATCCATGTAGAGGACTTAAATTAAACAATTATATATATTGATACATAAATGTTTGAATTACAAATATATATCAGAATGAAATGTCTAATTATTACATCCAGCTGAATCATCCCCATCCTGGCCATGGTCATCAGACTCATGTGACTGCGATGCATGAGACTAGGACTGCAATACCTACGTGTAACGAAGATGTGTAAATTTTGTAAGTGATGTTGTTAGAGTGTCCGACCGAATGAATGTGGTGAAGTCAAAATATATGTTGAAACTATAATATATACCTCAAAATATCCATCCCAGTCAATTCTCACTCCTTGTCTCTCCAAAAAATGGAGTAATGATTGCAAGTTGTTGGAGTATGCATAATTGTACTCCTCTTTTGTGGGAGACCGCTTTACGGCAGATTTTTGCATAAACCGACAAATTGGTGATTGTAATTTAATTTAAACAAATCCACAAATAAAACAAAATATCAAATTCAACTTTTGGATAGGGAGACTTACGAAATGGGCATGAAAAGAATCTTGGCCTCCACTGCCCAGGTGCGAGGGCCCTACCGTCTCCATTCACTTCTTAGCTGACTCTTTTTGTTGCTTGAAACGATCTGGATTTTCTCAAAAAAATTTCTTTGCAAACTTCTAATCGTCCTTGTGCATGTTGTACGACCTATATTTGCTAGTTTTCATCGCATCTCAAATCTCTGATTTGCGGTGGCTCATCACGCTTCCCATGTGTTTTCTCATCCATATTCAATCAAATTTCAAATCAAGGGAGGGGACTGGAAATTTTCTATACAATTAGTCAATGACATAATTATTTTTCCCATCACTTTGTTTGCACCAGTCCTTGAAAATGTCCATGTTGAATACCACATGCATGAGTTGCCTCATGCGACTGATGACGTGACCACTGCGGTCATCCTCCACTATGTGCTTCTTCGCATCTATGTCAAAGGATGGCAAGACGTCAGTTAATGGAGAGGTGGCAAAGGGAGTGTCAAGAGGAGTGGAGGAGTTGACTTAAATGGGAATGATTTGGGGAGGAGTTTGAAGGTGATCATGAGAAGAGTGGGAAGGGGTATGAAGAGGAGAAGGTTGGGGAGGAGTTTGAGCAAGAGTGTAACCAACAGGGGTTTGAATGGGAGAAAAAAAATGGAGGGATCATGGTGCCATGGAGACTCCATAGGGGGCATGGGTACCGAAGAAAGAAAATTGTGAGGAGAGAGTGTGGGAGTGTTAGGATAATCAGGTGTGACAGATGCAGTAGTCAAAGTATCATGTGCCATCTGTGTTGCTTCCTGAGTTAGGGTTTCGTAAAGTAAGAAAGACCTACGATGAGGCTGCTAGATGGATGTGCTGGACTCAAGGTCACATGAAACACGACATCATTGACCTCACTACCACAACAAGAGCCGCCACTGAGGCAACTTCTCCTACGATCACTCTTTTTTCGGCTGGAATGTCGGGAAGAGGCATTGGCATTAGAGTGCGTGGGGCTGGATAGACCCTCGTGAAAGGGGGGAACACCCCGGTCAGAGGGTTGTGGGGTGGTTGGTGATTCGCTCGCATCTATTCGGTCCTTGTCATTGTTTGCTGATAAGCGATGAAATTGGCCATAAACGTTTTGTTTGCATAAATGGACCAAAATTGTAGCTCTGCAAAAAGGAACTAAAACATCCACAGACGACATTGTCGGGTTTTTTGCAAAATGGCGAAAAAGCCAAAGGTGCCCTTAAATCTCATTTAGGATTGCCCCACACTTTGCCAGGGTCATTTTTTTAACATTTGAGGCTCTTTGGAAAAAGCAAAATATTTGCACAAGATTCCTGACAGGCGAAAAATGCAAAAAAGATGACACTACATTTTTACACGAGATTTTTGTCAGGCAAAAAATGTTACACTGTCGTAAACTCCGTATAATTCTACAGACTATGTAAAGACACTTGTAATTTTGCAGACTGTGTAAACACACGGAAAAATCCACAGAACTGGATAAACAATGGATGAAGATTAAGACTGATTAGACGATTGGTAAAAAGGAGAATAATCCAATACTCCCCCTTAATTTGAATCCTTGAATGCCTTGACCTTCAAACTTAGTTCTACACAGAATCTTCTGTGTGACTCCAAACTTAATGCTTTAGTAAAAACATTTGTTCTCATATCTTGCGTTCTACAGTACTACAATCTGTCCAATTCATTGAGAACTTTGTTTTAGACGAAATGATACTTCAGTTCAATGTGCTTACTCCTAGAATGAGATCTAGAGTTGGCTGATAAAGCGATGGCACTTTGATTGTCACAAAATAATGTCGTCGGAGCATATTGATTCAGACCGATATCTGAGAGTAAGTTTCTCAACCAAATTGCTTCCTGTTGATTACAAAGATAGTTTGAACAATTTATGGCCGCACCCCAAAAGTCTTTTGGTAAGGATGCCTCAATTCTAATGGTTTTGGCACATTCACACAAGATTCTGTTCTTTCTTTCAGTGAGATGGTGTATATGCACAAGAAAACTCGCTTTTAATGCCTTCAAGCTCACAATAATCATGAAATTTATTGGAAGTGTACTCACCACCTCCATCACTTCTAAGAATCTTGATTTTATATGAACATTGCTTTTCAACTAGAGCTTTGAACTTTAGAAAATAGTCAAACACCATAGAATTTGAACCTAGAAGATATGACCAAGTAAATCTTGTGAAATCATCAATGAAAGTTACAAAGCAAGTAGCACCACCCTTGCTCTTTGAAGATGAGAAGTGCACATCCGAGTGTATGAGCTCCAATGGATGTGTAGTCTTGATAGATGACTTTGAAAAAGGCTTCCTATGAGATTTAGATATGGCACAAGCCTCACATGGCTTGAAATTCTTGGAGATAAGATTAGGCAAGCCAATAGCTTTGGCTTTCTTGACCATGGACACCATAGAACTATAGTTAGGATGCCCCAAACTTCTATGCCAAAGTTCCTCCAAAGAAATATGAGAAGCAAAAGCACCATCACAAGAGTTAGCATACTCTTTGGGATCAAGCTTGTAGATTCCACCATATCTAGACCCAAATGCAAGGATCTCATCATTCTTCTTGATTGTACATGTATCAACATTGAAATATACATCTAGTCCACTATCAAACAATTGTCCAACACTAATAAGATTTTTTGTCAACTTAAGAACAAAAAGTACTTTAGACAGAGAAAGAACTTTTGATGATGAAAGCTTTAAGGGTATGGTCCCTATGCCTTTAATGTGAAAATTGTCAACATTTCCTAGCTAGTTTGAGGCCTAAATTGGCTAAAATTGTAAATAGTTTTGGTTCTGGAGTTTCACACGTGTGAACCAGGCCACAATGTTTTTATTTACTGTATTTTTTCAGTATGATGAAGTGTCAAACTTCATACCCTTCAAAATGAGACCATTTTGATGTATTTTGGTCATATAAGCCATTTTTAGCTATTTTTCCTATATAGGGAATATCTAGGGTCAAGTACCTTCTAGAGAGAGGAGAGAGAGTCATCTTCCTCATCCATAAATAGTAGGGAAGTCGTGGAAAACAGGTTGGAGAAACCTTTTGTATGCTTCATTGAGATCAATAGATCATTGTCATTGTTTCTTCCTCCATTGAGAGCATTGTTGTGTGTATTGTCTTCAAGCTATTGTGTATGATCTTAGGTGCTTTCCAAAAGTGATAGGATGATGTATTATGGACTGTATAATGTTATTTTGGGCCGCACTTGATGTTTATGGAAGTTTCCATTTGTGATAAATGCTTTTTGATCAAGTTCTTTGCATTCTAGGTAGCATAGAATGTGTTGCCAATTCCTAGCTTATGTAGTTTGGAGTGCAAGCATTCAAGCCAATGATCTTGGAGTTTAGATCCACTTAGGATCTGTATTTTTCACATGGTATCAGAACTGGTTGGCTTCTATTTACAGTAAGTATTCCATTTTTGGTGATATTTGGATGTTTGATCAAGTTCTAGCATGATTTTGCATTGCTTTGTTGATCAAATCTTACTAACCTTTGTTTTGTGAGTTGAACTTGTGGATCAAAAGCATATTTCAGGTCTATTGAAGATCAGAGGCTGAAAAGAAACTATTTTGGATCAGATCATAACACCTAATCATTTGTGATTGTGAGGCTTGTGCATATTCAATACTAACAATGTTCTTTTCAATCCTATTGTTGACAATCTCCATTCTTGGATGAACACTCTCCTTAAGTGGATGAAACTTCTCCTTAAGTGGATGACAAATGCTCTTTTGAGTGAGTTGTAATTCTCCTAAAGGCTGAGCAAAGCTCCCATTTGGATGAAAGATCCCCTTTTTTGGGTGAACATATTGTAAGCTCCATTGTGAAGAGCATATTGTAAAGATTGTCATCAATTTTGGCATAAATTTTGGTGTACTTTGTTGAGCATGTAAGTAACTCTCCTTATGTAATTTGATTGGAGCATTTGCTGGAAGGTGTTAACCATTATGCAAGTGTGTTTTCAGGTTCTTAACAGGTTGAGGAACATTCTCATGTGAAGTGATCTTAGATCTACATCTAAACACCAAGATTTGACAAGATAGTGAAGCTAGTCTTGTGATTCACTAAGTGTGCTCATTCATTCACCTCTAAATCTTGTATTTATCACTTGCTGGAGTTTATAAACTTTTAGAAGTGTGGTTTACATGTGGTTTTACAGGTTGAATCAATATCTTAGTGTGTTGATCATATGTTGATCAAGTTTGTTCATTACTAGGTAATCTTGGCATCCTAGTTTTGGGTATTTTCTAAGAATGCAAGTAACTCTTCACACCATAACTTGATTTGGTCACTTGCTGGAAAGTTTGAGAGCTTAAGCAAGAGTGTGTTTAGGTTGGTTTGATTTTGTAATCCATTCTTAGTGTGTGCAAAGTGTTGCATGTGTTTCAATCTTCCTTTCTATGCTTGGAAACCATCTAGGTTCAAGATAGAAGTATTTTAGGGTCCTAAATCTTCATAGATCTCTTTATCTATCATTTGTTGAGAGAAAAGTGAGTGCTAAGTGCTTTAGGACAAAACCTAAAAGTTGAAGAAACATTAGAATCATGGCTTCCAATGGTGGGATCATGCTAGAGTCTAGTGAAAGGTTGAGTAAACTACTCTACTTGGAAAGTGAGGATGGAGTCCTTACTTGAGTTGAATGAACTCATGGACATAGTTGCAGAAATTGAAGAGAGACCTCTCACACTTCAAGAGCAACAAAGGTTTGATAAGAAGGCCAAAAGGGCTCTTCATATCATTAAAATGAATGTTACAAATGAACTTCTCAAGGAAGTTGGAAAGTGTCAAAGTGCAAGTGAGGCATGGAATGCCTTAAAGAAGCTCTTTGAATCAAAGTCCACATCTAGGGTATTGACCCTAAGGAGACAAATATTTTCTAGTAGGCAAAGAGAGGGTGAAAGTGCTCATGCATTTATCTTGAGAGTTAAGTCCCTAAGTGATGATTTAGCATGCATTGATGAGAACATAAAAGATGGTGAAATAGTCCAAGTTATGTTGAATGGTTTGCTAAATGAACATGCTAACCTTGTGCAAAGTTTTGCCATTCAAAGAGTCTTGCCAAGTGTGGTTGACTTGCAAGAAATCTTATTGGCTGAAGAACATAGGTTGCAATCAAAGCTTGATGGTGCATCCTTGCAAGGTGGAGGTGAAGAGGCTTTCTTCACAAAAGGCAAATTCAAGGGCAAAGGTAAAGGCAAAGGGAAATGGTCCAAAGGTGGTAACTTTGATCATGATGATCACTCTTCCTCTTCCTCTTCTACTAAGAACAATAAGTCAAAGTTCAAGTGCTTTTATTGTGGGATAAAAGGTCATTTTGCAAATGAATGTTATAAGAAGAAAAGAGAGCAAGGAGAGAGGCAAGGAAATCTTACAATAGATGAGGAAGAACATAACACATGTGAATCACTTGTTATGACTTCAAGTTTGTTAGCCAACATAGATGATAATGATCCTTGGTGGATTGATAGTGGAGCCTCATCTCACATGACAAGACATAAGGAATACTTTACATCCTTATTGTCTTATGAGGGAGAAGGTAACATCATCTACACTGCAAATGATGGTCAATGTGACATCAAAGGCATAGGCACTATTCCTATTTCCCTTTCAACAAATAGGAAAACAAATCTTGAAAATGTTTTGTACATTCCTTCAATCACTAAGAATTTGCTTAGTGTAAGTCAAATGATTGACAAAGGACTTGATGTGGAGTTCATTGGAGATGCATGTTTGATAAGTAAATGTGGATCCTTGATTGCTCAAGGTAGGAGGCATGGTAAACTTTTCAAGCTTGATGCATGTGTGATCTCTAATCATGAAGGATGTATGGCTAGGGAGCAATTGACAAACCAAGAAGTTTGGCACAAGAGGTTGGGCCATCCCAACTTCAAATCTTTGGAGGTAATGACAAAGAAAGAGCTTGTTCTTGGTCTCCCTAAAAGTCTTGTTGCAAACAATAGTGTTTGTGAACATTGTGCCTTGTCCAAATCTCATAGACTTGCTTATTCTAGATCTACTTCTAGATCTAAAGAAGCTTTTCAACTTGTGCATTCTGATATTCATTCTTCTAGTACAACTAGCAATGGTGGGGCAAAGATGTATGCAACTTTCATTGATGACTTTAGTAGGTATACTTGGATCTATCTTCTTAAAAGTAAGGATGAAGTGTTTGCTGCATTTGTCAAGTTCAAGAATGAAATGGAAAACCAATTCAATACAAAGATCAAATGCTTAAGATCTGATAATGGAGGGGAATACACCTCAAATAGGTTCAAAGACTTTTGTATAGCACATGGGATTAAGAGGGAGATGTCTAGTCCTAGGACTCCACAACAGAATGGAGTGGCCGAGAGGAAGAATAGAACCCTTTGTGAATGTGCCAAGGCAATGAGACTACATGCTAATCTTGCTAAGTCTTTTTGGGGGGAAGCTTTAGCATGTGCTAACTATCTATGTAATAGATGGACAAGTGCTTCCTTGGATGGTAAAACTCCTCATGAGGTTCTTTATGGTAGAAGGCCGAGTGTCAAGCATTGTAGGATCTTTGGATGTACATGTTTTGTCAATATCACACTTGATGATAGAACTAAAGAAGATCCTTCATCAAATAAGGGTGTGTTTGTTGGCTATAGTGAAGTAAGCAAGGCTTACAAAGTGTACATTCCTTCTACAAAGAAAGTTGTCATAAGTAGGGATGTCATCTTTCATGAAGAGAATGTTTCCAATGTTGTTGATGTTGATGTTGATGTGCCTACTAATCATCATGATGTGCAAGATGTCTTGGATGAAGATGGAGATGCCACTCCAAAGCAAACTTCAAGGAAGACTCAAAGGCAAAGGGCTAAGCCATCAAGGCTAACCTATGATGAAAAAGGAAAGCAAGTGGTGGACAACTCTAAATTTGCTTTTCTTACCTCTTTTGATGAACCAACTTGTGTAGGTGAAGCAATTCAAAAGAAGGAATGGATCCAAGCCATGGATCATGAGCATCAAGCACTCATCAAAAGCAACACATGGAGGTTGGTAAAGCTTCCAAAGGACAAGAAGGCAATTGGTTGTAAGTGGATCTTCAAGATCAAGACAAATCAAGATGGATCAATCAACAAGTACAAGGCAAGGTTGGTGGCAAAGGGGTATGCTCAAGAATATGGTATTGACTATGATGAGACCTTTGCACCCGTGGCAAAGATGGTAACTATTCGAATCCTAATCTCTCTTGCAACTCTTTATGATTGGGATATGTGGCAAATGGATGTTACTAATGCCTTCTTGAATGGTGATCTTGAAGAAGATATTTACATGGAGCAACCCGAGGGCTATGTTTCACATGATGAGCCTAATCATGTGTGCTATCTCCAAAAGAGTTTGTATGGGCTAAAGCAAGCACCAAGGAGTTGGTATGCTAAGCTCAATTCCTTCTTACTTTCTCAAAACTTTGTTATGAGTGAGTATGATCATTCTCTCTACTTTAGATTGAATGAAAATGATATCACTTTACTTTTGATCTATGTTGATGACATTATCTTAAGTGGTGGTAACAATCTAGATATAGATGAAATCAAGATGGCACTCAAAAGAGAGTTTGAAATTCAAGATCTTGGTAAACTTCATTATATCTTAGGAATAGAGATTATTAGAACTTCTAAATCTACATTCATATGTCAAGAAAAGTATGTTAACTCTATTCTAAAAAGGTTTCATATGGAAGATTGTAAAGTTGTTTCTACTCCTATGGAATCAAATGTAAAGCTAACTACAAGAAGTAATGAAAGATCCTTCAAGGACATTACTCTCTATAGAAAGCTAATAGGATCTCTTATATGGTTAACCATCACAAGACCTGATCTAAGCTTTGTGGTTGGTAAACTAAGTCAATTTATGCAAGATCCTAGTGAGGCTCATTGGAAGCTAGGAAAGAGAGTACTTAGATACATCTCGGGATCTAGAGATTTTGGCATCTTGTATGGAGGTACTACACCTAACCTTTGTGGATTTTCAGATTCAGATTTTGCAGGTGATCAAATGGATAGGAAGTCAACAAGTGCCTTTGCAATCTATCTTGGAGATGGAGTGGTCTCATGGCTATCAAAGAAGCAACCAACTATCTCTCTATCTTCCACCGAAGCCGAGTACAAGGCATTAACAACATGCACCAAGGAGATTCTTTGGATCAAGAGGATGTTATTGGATCTTCACTTGCTGGAACCAGAGAAGACTCCAATCATACTTTGTGATAACCTTTCAGCCCAAAGCTTGGCAAGCAATCCTGTTTTTCATGCAAGGAGCAAGCACATTGAGATTGCTCACCATTTTGTGAGAGATCAAGTCATTGCCAAAGAGGTGGAGCTTCAACATGTCTCTTCAAAGGAGTGTGTGGCTGATATCTTCACCAAACCATTGGGAAAGGACCTATATTTAATGCATAGATCTAATCTTGGAATGTGCTCAAAGACTATGTTGAAACTAGCATCCAATGTTGAAGAGGGAGTGTGAAAATTGTCAACATTTCCTAGCTAGTTTGAGGCCTAAATTGGCTAAAATTGTAAATAGTTTTGGTTCTGGAGTTTCACACGTGTGAACCAGGCCACAATGTTTTTATTTACTGTATTTTTTCAGTATGATGAAGTGTCAAACTTCATACCCTTCAAAATGAGACCATTTTGATGTATTTTGGTCATATAAGCCATTTTTAGCTATTTTTCCTATATAGGGAATATCTAGGGTCAAGTACCTTCTAGAGAGAGGAGAGAGAGTCATCTTCCTCATCCATAAATAGTAGGGAAGTCGTGGAAAACAGGTTGGAGAAACCTTTTGTATGCTTCATTGAGATCAATAGATCATTGTCATTGTTTCTTCCTCCATTGAGAGCATTGTTGTGTGTATTGTCTTCAAGCTATTGTGTATGATCTTAGGTGCTTTCCAAAAGTGATAGGCTGATGCATTATGGACTGTATAATGCTATTTTGGGCCGCACTTGATGTTTATGGAAGTTTCCATTTGTGATAAATGCTTTTTGATCAAGTTCTTTGCATTCTAGGTAGCATAGAATGTGTTGCCAATTCCTAGCTTATGTAGTTTGGAGTGCAAGCATTCAAGCCAATGATCTTGGAGTTTAGATCCACTTAGGATCTGTATTTTTCACATTTAATAGCACACTCATGATCATTTGCTGTGTAGATAGACTTCTTGGCTCCTTCATAAGGTGTCATGGATGAAAAAGAATGCTTGGAGCTACATATATGTGAGGAAGCTCCACTGTCGATGTACCACGAACCATCCTTCTTGAAAGGTGATGAAGAAAAACTCGAGACCATAAGAGATCCCTCTCCATCACTTGCATGAGCATCTTCCTTCTCTTCATTGGAAATGTTGGCTTGCTTAAATTGACTCTTCTTCTTGAAGCAATTGGTGGCATAATGCCCCTTCTTGCCACAAAAGAAACACTTGATGTTTTTCTTCTTCTTCTTAAATGTGAAAGCTTGAGAGGACTCATCCTCTTCTCCTTTCTCCTTGGAAATAAGATTGTTCTTGCTTGAAGAGGGTTGGTGTTGATTCTTACTTCTTGTCTTGTGCTTGTCTTTGGTAAAGAGGGCTTTACCATCAATGTTGAGAAACATTCTCTCCATTTTCAAGAGTTTATACTCTTGTCTTGATTCTTTAGAAATGAGCACACTTTGGAGTGCTTCCAAACTTGGTAGTTCATCCTTAATGGCATAATACTGAACAAGGTTGTCATATTCCTCCTTTAACCCATTAAGTATGACTTGAACAAGTTCATTTTGGTTGATGGAGTCTCCTATGCATGACAATTCTCTATGGAGGTCTTTAACTCTCATTACATAAGCTGAAGCACATTCATCAATTTTCTGTACACTTTGAAAAATTTGGTTTCTTAGTGTTAGAAGTCTAGAAGTATTCTTTGTCTCATAGATGGACTTAAGAGTATCCCAAGCATCTTTGGCATTAGTACAAGCACCAATTTCTCTTAAGATGTCATTTGAGACATTCATTTTAATATAATGCAGAGCCATCCTAGCTCTGTTTTTGTACTTTAAAATTTCTTGAGGAATTTGTGGTTCTTCTTCAATACCAAGTACAATATCCATCACATCTTGTAAAATTAAGACAGATTCCATCCTAACCTTCCAAATTGAGTAATTGGAGGTTGACAATCTTTCACTTGCTTCTAATAGGAAGACACCCATTGGAGTCATAAAGAATGTTGGAAATAAAAAAAAAATGGATGAAAAAATTGCTTATCTTCTCACTATAGGAACCAATCAAGGGCAAAAACTCAAATCCTATGTAAGACTAAGCAAAAAACTGTGAGATAGATCTCACTAGCTTGACAATCTCTCTAAAACAAGATTTGAATCATCAAAAAAGATGAAGTATGGCAAAAGTTATGGTTCTCTGAATTTCACACGTGTGAAATACTCCAAAAATGTCAAATTGACTCAAATACAATCTATTTGTATGAAACAATATGCATAGATCCTCTAGCCTAAATCACATATAGATGAGATTGGTCAACTTCTGGATAATTTTTGTGATCATTCAAGCAATAAATGACATGTACTCACGATTTGCCACAGGTCTAGGCGCCCTACCTATGACTATTCAAAAGCTTATAACTTTTGATTGGCTTATCCAACTGTCATGATTCAAATTGCATCAGATTCGACAAATTTCTAGCTTTCTAGTGGGCCAATTTGCATGAAATTTTGATCTAAGGTGAGAGAGAACCACCAAACTGAAAATGGGCAGATTTCACACGTGCTTGCACCTGAAATTCTGTACAGTACATGATCTGGACCATTCAAATTGGTTTGAAGATCTAAATCACCAGAAAACTGCAAACTAGCTAGAAATTAGAATCTAGACAATTCCTAGCTTGAAATCTGATCAAACGTGCAAACGTTTTGATTAGATTTTCTTGTAAATCTTAGGTAGGCTCTGATACCATGTTGAATTTACAAGTGTGGAACGCCCTACACATGTACTTTTGATCTCCTAAGCCCAATAATACCATAAAGGTCAAACTAGCATTGATTGACAATAGGAAAGCTGATCATACAAGAAATATTATTGTGTTACAAGCAATATATGTCAACAAAACATGAAGCTAAGTACAATAAATGCCTCAACTCGGTTAGAGAGAGAATATGAAACTACAAACTCGAGTAGAGAGAGAGGGCACAAAGAGCTTAGTCTCCAAATTTGCATTACACACAAATTTCATCATCTTCTCAATGAGAGTACATCACATATATATATATATTCATGGACTCTCCTCCTAATTTGAGTTGAATTGGAGTTGTGAATCCACCTCTCAAGCTATCTAGACTTATTCAAGCCCCAGGTAAAAAATATGGACGTGTATATGGCTCCCTTGATAGATGAGCTAAAGATTCTATGACAAGGAGTTCAAGTGAGCGTTATATCAAGCCCACTAAGACAAAGAGATTTTGTGGTAAAGGGGATCTTGATGTGGACAATGCACAACTTTCCTAGATAGGGGGAATGTTCAGGTGAAATGTCCTTGCTAGGGGGATGACTTTTGGTGAGCAATTACATGACAAAGTCGAGCATCTTGAGCACCCACTCGCCCTTCGTCCCAGTCATTTGCTCGCTCTTCATCCCAGTCTTTTCATTTTATATCTATTCAAGTACCATTTCCTTTCTATTAATCAAGTATCATTTGATGCTTTGATGAAATAATCAAGACTACAAAGGTAGCAATTCTAGTATGTTTGGAGGTTATAGATTTTCATTTGAATGTTGACAAGTTGGCAAGCACATGATCTATCGTTCAAAATTTTGTGTATGCTCGAGATGTTGCTCATGAGCTTGAGACCATTACCTTCTGGCAGGTCACATATCAGCATTGAATGGCCATTTTTTTGGGTGATCTAGTGTTGGTTTTTTTTTTTCCAATCATTTTCTTAGTGGTGATTCCCAGATTTCCTTTGCTAGTGTATCATGGTTTTAGTAATTTCCTTTGCCTCTATGTTTCTTGCAAAATATGATCTTCTTTCACTACTGATTCAAACTTTCCAACATCTTATAACTACTCTTATCAGGCCCATCATTGATTCTGTGAATCTAGCAAAATAGATTACTCAATCCCTTGGTGAGTAATCTTAGGGAAACCTTGGCCTTTCGTATGCTTTTCTAATGAGGCTGCTTGTCATGCCATCATCTTGAGCGAAACTAGGTGTTAAATCATATCATAATGAATCAGCATGGAAATAGAAGGCTGCTTGTCATGCCATCATCTTGAGCAAAACTAGGTGTTAAATCATATAATAATGTATCAGCATGGAAATAGAAGCTATCATACAAAATGCACCAAAACTTTAGTTCATTCATGCTACTTCACACAAGTACAGAAAATGAGTTGTATCAAAATCAAACATAATGTGCATACTACATTCATATGATGCAAATCAAACAAAATACTCATACTACATTCACTATGGCTACTTTATATTACTATTTTTTTTTATGCCAACATTAAAGATGATGTTTTAGATGGGGGAGAGTCACTAGCAGTATCACCTATTTTAGTCATGATGGGTGCTCAATCAAGGCTTTACTAAAAGCAGCAAATAGATACTCATTGCGTTATACCATGATGCATTTTATAAAGATCACTAATAGATTGATAGCTCAAAGTCACATATCAAGGTTGCTTAATGTTTTGAATGTGTACCTCTTTGTATGAAATAAGCTATTTTTGTGTTGCAATGAGTGTATCAAGGAAATAATACCAATGGTCTTACTGGACAAGAAGTAGTTTTTTTTGGGATTTTACCTATGAGCATAGCCACATTGATATGTATACTATTATCCAGTCTTTTGTTTGTAACTGTCCACATCTCCTTTTGAATTTGTGTGATCCCATGGGTTTATACTACCAAGAAGAATCACTCATCTTGCATGTCTTTCCTATTTTTTGCCCATTTCAATCTTCCTCTCTATTTGCTTATCCCTTCCCATCTATGCACCTATGAATAGCCTATAAACTTCCACCCCCTCCGCCCCTAATTCCCATGGTAACCACCCCCATTTAGCCTTCTCCTTACTACCACTTTTGATCCTCCTTCAGTCATTTGTCCCACTCTCATGAACTTGTTGCCCAACCCTTTTCTTTTGTGCATCCTCTCATGATGTCGCTACATTTGCACCTTTTCCTCCTGGTTTCATATCCCTCCATTAGCCTCCCTTCCTCCTTGCTTTTGTCCCATGCTTTTGCCTTCCGACTGGGGCTCCATCTCCTTGCTTCCAAAAATAATAATTGCCTCACCCACTCCATGTGTAATTGTATATTTTTTTATCTTTCTACATAACTTTTTTTGTCATATCTCCTTTTTGGCAACCACTTTTTGTTAGTTCATATAAATCGAGAGATTAAGTGTGTTCTATTTGTATTACTATTAGTATGTCTCATATATGTAGCTCTTCATCTTCATCATCCAGCGAAGCTAGAATAATTGACAAGTTCAATGGTTCTAACTTCTATATCTGAAAGTTAAAACTCCGGATGATGTTAATAGATAGAGATGTTTAGGATATAGTAAAAGGTGCTGACTTGAAACTAGAAGATGGTGATCAAGCGAAGGCTTGGAAGATCAAAGATCAGAAGGCCTTAGCATGCATCACACTCAATCTGGCTGACTCCCAGATATCCCATGTTACCACATGCAAAACCTCTAAAGATGCATTAGATTTGTTATCAAATCTCTATGAGACTCATGATGTAACCACTAGATTATATCTGAGAAGGAAGTTCTTTACTCTTAGCATGTCTGATTCTACTGCCATCACTTCTCATATCAACAACTTCAAGTCTTTATTGGATCAATTATCAAGTGTAGGATGTTCTATTCAAGATAATGATGTGTTATGACCTTGCTTTCTTCTCTTCCAAAGTCGTATGAACACTTTGTAGTGATGATCGCCACACAACCCGACCTCTCTCTTCAAAAGGTGATCGGTCAACTTCTTCAAGAAGAAATGTGGAGAAAGACCAGCGACCTGTTCATCAAAGGCAGATCCATGGCCATGAAGTGCCGACATAGTCCAGGTCATGTGAAATGATGTTTGTGTCATTTGCAATAGATCGACTCTCCGGTTCAAAGTTTGCCATTATGCCGCAATCAAATGTGCATCTTTTGGTGTCAATGCCCTCAACACAAAAGTGATATCTGTATGCCCACATGGCATTGTATGTTTTGTATAGCCACAACATATCTTGAACATTTTAAAGTTTAGAATTTAGAACTAGAAGACCTAGAATGAACAAATTTATATCACCATTTCAAATTAAAACATTACTTATCTGCCATCAACAATTGCGAGCGAATTCCCACTCTTGTTCTATCACGTGTTCACCATTTTCCGTTGCTTTTTTGAGAGTATCATAGATCCATTCAAATGTGCATCGAGAAGGTAATTGTTCTACACTACAAGAATTGCCATGATTTCTGACGGGAGTCTCTCTTTTTTTTTTTTTTTTCCGACATCCACGTGGCTGGGACGTCGAAATCCGACATCCACGTGGAAAAAAAAACTTGAAAAAAAAACAAAATATATATATATATATATATATATATATTTTTTGCCATGTGGACGTCAAGATCCGATTCCGACGTCCCCATGCCCGGCGGGCCATTGGAATCCGACGTCCACATGGCAAAAAGAAAACCATGGCAAAAACTAAACATACTCCAATCGACAGGAATTCGAAGTGCATACGAAGAATAACTGATTACGAAAAATGACATAGATGAAACGAACTGAAAATAGATAAAGCCATACCTATTTCTGAGTGCATATGCATGTAGCCGGAAAGCGAAGAAGTGCTAGTCATGAATGCTTCAATTGATTCTACTAAGTTTGTCACTTTGCTTCTATCCTTTGCTAGGACAGAACTGCTCTCAATTAGAATAGCCATCAGGGCTCCCATTGACAATAAATCAGTGAGTTCTCAATGGTCATTGATAGAACAGCTTTGGACAACAGTTGCAAGCACCCTTTTCATGGTCATGAAGGCCCAGTTACCTGAGTCTTTGATCTGACAACTAGCTTAGTGATGGCTTTCCTTCATATCTAATACTCATAGGCGTAGTGAAGGCTTGCAAAGTAGTAGAAATGATGGCCAGATGTATTATAGAGGTAGCGATGTTAATAAACGTATCTCTCAACTCTCTTTTGGAAATCAGCAATAATCTTTCAGTATTTTGGAAGTCAACGTTCACTTCCTCAACGACTATAATGTGATTGAATGGTTAGATGGCTCACTCATTTAGCAATGATGGTAGGCCAGCACTCCAAATATCTTGCAAGGAAAACTGGGTTCTAACTCACAGAGCAAAGATAATTAAGCACCTCATAGCCAAGATATCTCAACCTTCCAACAAAGATAGTGAGTCAATGGCACTCTTCAAAGTTCATTTTGAGTTTTGATTGTCAACAAAAATGTCATCATACTGAGCATGCTTCACTAGCTTTCTCTAGCTGATATCTCATTTTACATGTTGCAAGCAATGATGTATTACCCTTTATGGCTCGATAGGGAGTAGCAACAAGATAGCCATACTGGATCCATCAGTGAGAAAAAGTGGTTGCTCTACATCTTTGATGGTGGAGCTGGTTATGATCTTCATTCAAACCTCAAGAGCTCTCAGTCTCACACTATTTCACAAAGAACATAACATTAAATCTAAACCCTAAAATTTACAAAGAACATACTATTAAATCAAACTCTTCTATCTATATTTTCTTGCTCTCTCTGTCCCGTGTCTCTCACACACATCCTTCTCTTCCTCTCTCATTCGCTCATGATCATAAATCACTAAGACACATATTTGTGTTTAACTACACAAAATATAAAATACAAGGAAGATAGTGTACAAGAAAAAATTACAAAGAAAGAAATCTTAGTTGCACATAACAAAATAGAAGAATCGTACTTGGAATGAGACAAATGGAATTGATAGAGTTGAGAAGAAGCGGCAAAATCCGATCTTCAATATCTCCTGCAAGAATAAAAAATAAGAAAACCCTAAAAAAATAAGAATTTGGTCATGGACGTCGGATTCCGACATCTGTATTATCCGTCGGAATCCAACGTCCGCTAGCTTCTTTTTTTTTTTGCACGGACAGGCGACGTCATCCATTTAAAAAGTTGCAGTCTCCGAAATGTGATGTCGGATTCCGACAGTTTTATTGGCCGTCGTAAAAATTTCCGGCAAAATTTTTTTTTTCAAGCAAATTTTTATTTTTTATTTTTTTTTGTGTCGGATTCCGACGTATTATGAAATTTTTTTGAATCCATCGGAACCTTGTGTCGGAAATCGTGCATTTTGTTGTCGTGTTAATGGCTTGTCATTCTCATGCAAATGGCCTGTTCCTTCTGTTGTTTCGTCTCAAGACCACACTTCTCTCCTTTTTGGCTTCTTCGTATTTCAAAATCCACTTTTCCATTCTTCCGCAATTGTACAAAATGAACGTGCCATCTTTTCACATAACAATGCAGACATTTTTCTTACAACTCCTTTTTCTCGAGATAATTCACCTTTAACGTGTTTGTCCTTTGGCGTGCTAGGGTGTATTTGTGAGAGAGATTCTGTGGTGTAAAATAATGATTCTTGAACAAGCCAACCTTCTACAATGCTATCTTCTGACCTTGGCTTTTGTCTCACAAAGTCTTTTAGAAATTTCAAAAAATGCTCAAGGTAGAACATTCATGTAGTGTGCATTGGCCCGACAATGGAAATTTCATCAACCAAACGCACAAGTACATGAACTTGTATATCCATGAAAGAAGTTGGAAAATCTCTTTTTAGCAAGCACACAATTCCAATCATTTCTTGTTATTTCGAATGCATTTTACTCCATTTGATTTCCTTTGAGGTAATCCACCTACAAGATAAACATTACATAAAATAATGTACAAATAATGGGGCACATTTGTTTTGTAAGTAAAGAGAGATCACACACCAACCCAAGAGAACACTCCTGAACTGTATTTATAAAAGGGAGTGAAAGGTACATATACACAGTCTAATTTTTGTGGGGTACGCTGCATGGTAGTTTGGTACCTGTTACGGGACGCGTGTCTCAACTTACACTACGTGTACCATCAAACTAGCACACATGCATACTATCACAAAAGCAGTAAAAAGCTCAAAATCATTGCTAAACACGAAAAGTCATGAACTGTGAGAGAAACTCGGGCTTACTTATTCTAACACTCTCCCTTAAGCCCTAGTATATCTTTCTTACAAAGATCTTTTCTCTAAAAAAGCTCAAACTTATCAGTACTTAAAGGTTTACTACTTAATTTCTATATGCTTCGTGCGTGCATGAAATAGAAGACTTTTAGCTAGTTGTATAGCACTCCGACTATCACATCTGATAACAATAGGCTTATTTTGCAGAATTCCAATGTCTTCTAACGTTCTTCTTAGCCAAACTACTTCTTGCATGCTGAACATAGTGCTTTGTATTCTTCTTCTGTAGTAGAAAGAGCAACTGTGTCTTGTTTCTTACTTGACCAAGAGAATACACCATTACCAACATGAAATATATAACCTGTGGTAGATATTATAGCATCAATACAGCTTGCCTAATCTGAATCAACAAAGCCCTGTAAAACTGGTAAAGTATGCTACCTCTCATATAACAATCCATGGGTTAACATGCCCTTCACATAATGAAGGATTCTCTTCGCTGCTTTCCAATGAATATCTCTAGGAGTAGCCATGAATTGACTTACAACGCTTACATCATAACTTATGTCAGGACAAGTGGTTGTGAGATAAATCAGCGAACCAATTAATTGACGAAATAAAGTGGCATCAACTGGTGCACTCTCATCCTAATTAGATAGTTTCTTACCAACCTCCACAGGTATGGATACTGGCTTGCTGTCACACATTTTGAAATGCTTCAAAATCTCATTCACGTACTTTGTTTGTGTTATTGCGATGCAACCTTGCCATACTTCCACTCCCAAACAGTAGTGCATCAAGCCAAGATCAGTCATATTAAAACTAGAAGATAAGTCTTTCTTGATTTCATCAATCAAATCATCATCATTTCCTGTGATTATGAGGTCGTCTACATACAGCACAATCAGTGTGATACTAGAGTCACGAGCAAAGTAGTAAAGATTGAAATTTGAAGAAGTGCATATCAAACCTCTAGATAGGAGATGCTCATCAAAGTGGCTATACCAAGCACCTGGTGCTTGTTTCAATCCATACAAGGCTTTCTTCAGCTTGCACACTTTGTCTTCCATGCCATGTATCACAAAGCCACTAGGTTGCTCCATGTACACTTCTTCTTCAAGCTTACCATTCAGGAATGCGGACTTTACATCCATTTGATGTAGATTGCATCCAAATAGTGCCGCCAAAGCAATCACCATGCGAAGTGTATTCCACTTGGCCACAGGAGCAATCGTGTCTTCGTAGTCAATGCCCTTACTTTGTGCATAGCCCTTCACTACAAGCCTTGCTTTGGGTTTTGCAATAGTTCCATCGGCATAGTACTTTGTCCTGTATACCCACTTTTGGCCAATGGATCTTTTGTCCTTTGGAAGATCCACTATCTCCCACATGTCATGGTGTTTGATGGAATCAATCTCCTCCTGCATTGCTTTTTGCCATATCTCCTGATTTTTGGCCTCCTCAAGGCAAGAGGGTTTAGTAGATGAAATAATGTCACTCATAAGTGCAAGATTTACTTGAAACTTGTCAGGTTCCTTCCTCTCTCTTGTGGAATGCCGCAACTCTCCCTCCTTACTAGGCTCGACAATTTCGCTTTCCTTGTCACTCATGAGTTTAGTATACCATTTAGATAACTTACGCTGAGGTGATCCACTACGAGGTGAATAGGAATCCCATGGTGCATCTTGCTCTTTCCTTTTATCACCTGCTACCTGAGTTTTTTCCGATCCAATAAATTTGTTTCTCACTCTCCATCTCGTCTCTATGGTGGGAGGAGTACCATGTCCCTCATCATCATCATCATGATCTTCCTGTGTTGGTAAAACTACTTCATCCTCTTTGAGAAGCTTACATAGCTCATCATTATTCTTTTCTTCATCCCCAAATCTATGGATTTCATCAAATAAGACATCACGGCTTATGTGCACACATAGCCCCTCTGGATCATAACATCTATATCCCTTGGTTTGTTCATCATATCCTGTAAAACTGCACTTCAAGGCCTTTACTTGCATTTTGGTTCTCTCGCTCTTAGGTATGTGACCATACACTCGGCATCCAAATACTCGCAACCCATCCATCTGAGGCTTCTTACCAGTGAATGTCTCCTTGGGTATGTGATTATGTACAACAACGATAGGGCTTCTATTTTGCAAGAACACGTCAGTTTTGACAACTTCATCCCATAAAAAATCAGTAACTCCCATATGTGTCATCATTGCCCTAGCTGCTTCGACAATGGTATGATTTTTCCTTTCAGCTACCCCATTTTGTTGAGGTGTATCAACTTGTGCAAACTCCTATTTAATGCCATGCTCCATGCAAAAATGAATAAAATTTGTGGAACGATACTCACCACCACGATCTGCTCTGAGTACCTTGATCTTAGCACCTAACTGATTTTCAACCAATGCTTTGAAGCTTTTGAAGCATCCAAATGTGTCAGACTTCTGCTTAACAGTGTAGATCCAAGTCTTTCGTGAGTAATCATCAATGAAGGTTAGCAAATAAAATGCTTTACCAATAGACATTACCTTCATTGGCCCACATAGATCAGAGTGTATCAACTCAAGCACTCATTTTGCCCTTGTTGCTCCTTCTTTGTTGAACTTCTTCCTGTGTAACTTGCCTAGCATGCACTCCTTGCAAATGAACTCTTCCTTGTCATCCAAACTAGGTAAACCTGTTACCATCTTGAGCTTACGAAGTAGCCTCAAGCTCTTGAAGTTCAAATGACCCATACATCTATGCCATAAATCACTTTGTAATATAGATGTAGATGCTAAAACCAATGGTGAAGATTTGTGCTGGAAGGGCCTTTGAAAGGGTGAAGGGTAAAAGTGGCCTTCCCTTTATTAAAAATCTTCAAAAGAAAGGGCCTGAAGGGACCCGAAGGGTCAAAATGCCATTTCTTCATTAAGAAACTTCTTAATGAAGCTCCAGTTCAATTTTGCAAGGGCATCCTTTGGAGAAGAATAACTTTGGCTAGAAGGCACCTTTTTTGGCCATCCTTGGGAATAAATGACTCCTAAAACTGACTACTCAGAGCCAGCGGACAAAGCAATGTCACAGAGTAGGGAGAAACACATTTCAGGATGTTTTTGTCACCATTCTATCGAGCGGAGTGCGTGTGACCTAGTTATGGGCTACATTCGCTATTTGGGTACTATAGGGCCAAATTCGGGACAATTTTTGGCTGAAAAAAAGCATCTTGGTACAGGTGCAGGCCATGGTTGAGAACCTGATTTGGTGACCAGTGGTGTAGCAGCGGATCTACAGGTGGTGCAGGTGTTGGTACGACATGATACCACTTATGGGCAGGCCTTGGTCATGTATTTGACGCTTTATCATTTGTGTTTGTTTGCATGAGTGTGTGTGGGCTTGCATGTTGCCTTGTCACAGGAGTCTAGATCTGAGTTGGAGTTTTATGTGGTTGTGCATTTGCTACAGTGAAACAAAGTATTCATTTTATGCTCATTGACTTGTCATTGTCTACTAGATGTCTATCTGGTGAGGGTGCAATCTTATGGTGGCAATAAGATTTCCTCAGGTTGAGCCTCAGTTGCTCATTTATGTCTGCTTTATAGGTTCGTACTCGTAAGTGTCTGATAGGATGTCAGCCTAGCTAGATGGAGGATGTAAATCTCATGGTGGCAGTGGGATCTCCTCACTTTGAGCCATGTCGCTCATGTGGTCCACTTGTGTTCAAGTCGGATTGGGGACGAGTCAGTTGGTCGAGAGTATGGTAGACTCTCTGTATGAGCATTGTGTTTACATGATACTTTGTGAGTCAAACCTGGTGGTTTGTTGGTGTGCTTGAGTGTGAGTCAAGTACATAGTAGTCGTGATATGCATAACATCTTTTGGACACTCCAGATGTTGCTGCAATATATCGTTTTTCATTCTTATCACATTTGAGCTTAAGGGAGAGAGTTAGAAATCAGCTTGTGATCTGATTCATTAGTATAAGCTCTAAATGTGATGATGTAATTAGTGTACAGTTTATTTGGTTTACTATATATGGTTGTGATCGAGACGTGACCCATTAGGATATATTGATCGGGCACTGATCCCGTAGACGGCTACTTGGGTTAGTCGGGTAGCCACACGTAGGAAGAAATTAGCCTATACAATGATTTTGAGTTCATTATGCTATACTCATGGGCATGTCCTGGGTTTGTCAATATATGTGCCCATATTGGGCCTAACTCTAGTTTGGTAGGTGGTAGGCCAGTTTAGTGACACCTGTTGAGCCCATGCAGTTTGGGGCTTTGCTATATGTACAATGTTTCTTCATAATAGACTTAACTTTTGATGTGCCATCTATGAGGGCTTGTGAGGAGTGGCTATGGTGATTGTGTGATGTGATCTGCATACTGCACTAGATTCTATCGATTTCAACTCTTGGTTTACAGGAACTACGGTGGCAGGTTGCCTCTCGAATCTTTCTTCATCAGATTCGTCACTCGAATGGGAGATGACTCGAAAATCTTCATTTTCATATTCATCTGCTGCTCCCTCTGTCACTGGCGGCAGGTCATCGTACTACCTTTCCAGAACTTCATAGCTGATAGGATCTTCGTTGGCCATAGTCTTGCTCTCGTCAAATTTGACATCCCTCACTGTTTTCATAGTGTTCGTATCTGGCATGTAGACTCTGTAGTATGACGAATTGTTGTCATAACCTACCAGAAATCCCTGTTCGGCTTTCTCATCAAGCTTCTTTCGAAGCTTATCAGGAATATGTGCATATGCTACACAGCCAAAGATTCTGACGTGAGACAGGTTGGGCTTTCTACCCCACCATAGCTCATGTGGTGTCATGTGAGGAACATCAGATTTGCCTGTCCTATTCTGGATGTATGCGGCTGTAGCTACTGCTTCAACCCGAAGTGCCCTTGGAGCTTTCGAATAGGCCATCATGCATCTGGCTGCTTCCATTAGGGTCCTGTTCTTTTGTTCAGCAACGCCATTGTGCTGTTGTGTGTAGGCTGCAGTCCTTCTGTGAATGCTACCACGATCATTGCAGAAGTTAGTGAAGCGATTCGAGATATATTCGCCACCTTGATCTGTTCTGATCTGCTTCACCTTACTGCTTGTACATCTCTCTGTCCAATTCACGTATTTTGTGAATTTATCGAGTGCTTTAGATTTATTTTGAATAAAATACACTCTCGTAAACTTTCTAAAATCATCAATGAAGGTTATATAATATTTTGAACCTCCTACTGAGATAACGTTGAATGGTCCACAGATGTCAGAATGCACTAGCTCTAGAATCTTGGTCGTTCTGTAGGAGTCTTTGACGAATGGAGTGCGCGACATCTTGCCTTTCAAACATGCATCGCAGGTGGTCAAACTGGTTGCATTGGAGATGTTGGCCCCTGCTAGTGCTCCATGATAACTTGCCTAGTAAAGTGCCATTGAGTTCATGTGGCAGAGTCTTCTGTGCCACAGAGTGTCTGGCGAGTCGTCATGGGTCTGATGGATCTGATCTTCAGGTAGGCGCACCTTCAGATGATATAGGTTGTTTTTCCTTCTGCCTTGAGCTATGAGAGTGCTTGTGCTGGCGCCAATCACGTTGCATGCTTTGTTAGAAAATGTCACACGCATCCCTGCATTTGCTATTCTTGCTATAAAGAGCAAGTCTTGTTGCAGAGTAGGCACAAACAGAACGTCTTCAAGTCGTTTGTCTCTGCCATTGGTGTTGAGCCATAATGAGCCAATATCGTTCACTTGATGTCTAGATCCATCTCCAAGAACTATGAATCTTGAAGGATTCGCACTTCTGAAATCATACATTATTTGTCTTGTTGTCACGAAGTGTGAGGTGGCTCCTGAATCTAGGATCACCTCATGTGTGTCAAACGTTGATGCTGCACACACATCTTCATAGATGTAAGCGGTCAAACATTTTTTGTTCATTCTTTCTTCGCCCATCTTCGAGCTCTCAGGCTCCTCGACATAGGAAGAACTATTGTTGTTCTCCTGTCTATTCTGTGCTGATCTGTTTCTTGGGTTTTGGTGGCAATCCATGGCTGCATGACCTTCTTATGGCAGTGAATACACTCAATCTTGGGATTGAGCCAGCGGGTATCTATGGTATGTCTGTCTCTTCTGCATCTCACACATCACCATCTCTCTGAAGTACTCACTCTTCTTTTAAGTCATCTCATGCACCTTTTTTAATCTTTGGCACAGGTCAAGTGCTCCCAAATCGTGCTCCCAACATTCTTAAATATGTGCATCGGGTCCAAAAGATGGTTCATCAACATTTCCCCCCAGTATGGAAGTTCATGAAATATTGATAACCTCTTCATGCCAGGAGGGAGTTGCCCTAGATCTTGATTGGATCTCCAAATTTGAAGCCAATCACTTGCCTACAATATTAACAAACAAGCACACACATTTAATTGAGATTATCATTAGCAAAAATCTAAAGAGAGTAGCTATTAAATAACAAAATGACATTAATTGGCCCAAATATGTGTCGTACAGGGGAATTATCTTTTGTAAATGTTGTGAGTAACATGCTTGCAAATACTCGCCACAAATGGGGCATGCATTGTACCACTAGTTTGGATCCCTGCATTGAGACAAAACAACCAACTTAATTGGCAGTGTTATGTTTGAATTGAAAGAAAATTTGTGAATACACATTAGATTTAATACCATGAATCAAACCAATAGCAACAAGATCTCACCAAAAAATTCCCCATATCCAAGAAAGTCATGCATTATCCACATCATGACCCCCTTGACCACAAAATCTCTTTGTGTGCGTGGTCTTGCTATATCGGTCACTTGAACTCCTTGCCATAGAATCTTTAGCTCATCTACCAAGGGAGCCATATACACATCCATATTTTTTGCCTTGTATTTTCTGGGGATAAGAAGGGCAAGCATTAGGTGCCCCTTCTTGATACTTAGCCAACGGGAAATGTTGTAGTTTACAAGGACAACTGGCCAAGTGGACCATGATGTGGAGCACAATCCGAATGGATTTACACCATCCATTGCCAACCCCAAATGCAAATGGTGAGGCTCATCCCTAAACTCATGCCAAGTACCATCCACATGCTTCCACGTTGGACAATCGGCAGGGATCCTCATAGCACATCTGAATCTTGTCGATTGCATGGCAACGTCTGGTTGAATTCTTCGATGGTCATGTGAATGGAAGTCATCATCCTACACGAAAGAAGTGCAACAACAATCAATTAGAACAATGGCATATCCTCTCTAATCATGAAGACTGTCAAATACATACAATATAAATGTGCATGCAATCATTAGCAATGTCAAGTTTACAAACATCAAGCGCAATAAGTCATCGAAGAACTGACTTCGGGCTGCACAAATAATGACTTTCTCTCTATCTGTCCATACTTGCGAACATGTGATATAGTAATACGTCGCTCTTGGCGCAATGCATACTTACATCATGTACATGGGCATGGTATTCTCTAGTGTAGCTAGGCCTCTGATCCAATCTGTGATGGTCCAGCCTCATCATCTAAAGAAACAATTTATTTTGAGCCACAAACCTTTGCCTGCTTTAGAGCTCAAGTCCACAGAAACGCAAGGGAGTTGCCCAAATGTAAAGACCAAAGCTTCAAGGACTGAAAACCTGAAGATGATGGTCAAATGTTCATTGACTGGAGGATACCCGAACACAAAGCAGAAATGTTCATGGAACCAGAAAAAGTTCAATGGCGAGAATGAAAGACGAAGAAAACACAAAGACCGAAAGGTGACGGATCTTCACACTTAAACGAGAGGATCAGTTGAACATCACATAGATGTCTTGACCATTATATAGATGTATTAAACATCATATAAATGTCTAGAAGTCTGCTAGTAAACGAGACGATCTATGATACGTGCGAGACACAAATTCTCTCACGCTGACGCGTTGTGTGGGTTTGTCACAACATCGCTTAAGAAATTCACTGATAGTGCAGTGGATGTTGTGCAGATGATTTTATTATCTTGAATGTTTTGATTTCTAATTGTTATTTGTTCGTAATCAGATGTTTACTATTCATTCCGCACATCTTGTTGAATGCTAAAACAAATTAGAACATAGGTCAATAGTGCCTGTCCACGCTCTAGAGGATTGTAGATCTGTGATAGCAGACAATAGACCAGCAGACAAAGTTGAACTCCATCTGGGCTTCACATAATCTCATCAAAAATGGTATCAAAGTGTTTGACGTTCTCGATATGGAACTTTTTTCTTTAGTGGTATCAGAGCCTCAGGCTCATATTCAGAACAAGAAACCAAAAAAATAGACCAAAGAACATTTCACAACAATCATTGACTGTATCGATTAGCCGTATCAATGGCTGTATATGTGACATAGAATCATTACTTAATAATACAGAAAATGAATTGATTACATTGTCAGATACATTGTACATGATTTCAGAAATTGTAAAATACAAATTTACATGTATCGATCAACCGTATTAGTGGTTGTATATGCGACATAGAATCATTACTTAATAATACGGAAAATGAATTGATTACATTGTCAGATAAATTGTACATGATTTCAAAAATTGTAAAATACAAATTTTCACTAAAATGAATTTTTACAAAATAGCTTTTCCTTTTCAGCTAAAGTAATCTGATTTGACTCAAGCATCTAAATGGAATCTAGAAATTCTGTGCTTCAAAAATAATTATTCGAGTACCTGGCCATGTTCTCGGAATCTTCGGAAAAAACTTGAGCGCTAATAGAGCCACCTGCGCAGGAAGAGTCGCATGCCGTGAATGGTAGTCGCTCACGATCATAGAAGCATGAAAATAGACATTTGTTATGCTCCCTAGGTTGCATGGGAGAATATGGGCGCTGGTAACCTTTATATAGTGGTGGACTCCAAATTTTTTCAAAATAGGGTTTACACGATTTTCAAATCCGTTAAAGGTATTTTCAAATATGGAGAAGGATTTTTTAAATTTGTTGAAGGAATTTTGAAATCCGTGATTGGGAATATAAGGGCCATGTAATATTCATTTTAGTCACCTTGGATTGTGTTTCTCATTCTTCTTCTGTAGAGCTTATTTTCGTTATGTCGATATCCATCTCGTCATACGAGCTTTCTGTGTTTGAAGGAGAACCTTTTGTTTCTAGCTGCACTATTTCAATCTCCAGTTTTGTCTTCGAATCCGAGGCCAAGTCTTAGGAAAGCACCACAAAAAGAGTGCGGATGTCCCTATTTATGTGAGCTCTTATGTAGATTCAGATTCTCAAAATGACCATGCAATTTTGCAAAACTCTTTTTCTAGAGTTAAACTTTAATTTGGAGGCCCCCATTTCTAATGTGATGGAGTCCTCATTTGTTGCTTTGTCCTCTGAATCAATTGTGGAATTAAATGACGAGGGAGGTCAAATTGAGTCTAATATCGATCTATCTCGTCAATGCACATTTGGTCAATGTCTTTCGGACAATTCTCAATATATTGATGAGAGATTAATGAGAGAGACTGAGGATGACAATGAGGGCAATGACACTACTGATGATGAGAATGATTCCAACATCGATACCAACGTTCGAAGCTCTCGTAGAGTTGGCAAGGGATTTCATATTGATCGACGATTTTCAAGTTATGGTCGTAGGAGGAGAAAGTTTTTGTTGTCGTCGTCTCAACTGAAGGATACGCTAAAGGTTGCATGTTGCAGTAATGGTTGCATAAAGAAATTCGGTATTTCCGGGTTAAAGTCGTTAAGATCTTATTACCTAAGTCTTAGTCAAGAAGAGCAAGAGGTGTATCTTATGTCTGCACTAAAGTTTGACATCAAAGATCAAATGGAGTACAACTTGGGACATTTCATTGTTTGTAGAAATGCATTCAAGCATGTTCATTCTATTGGAAATTCAAGACTTGGAAGGTTGCATGAGAGCCTTTTAAAAAATGCTTCTATTTATAATCCTAGATACAATCGTGAAGTTGGTCTAGTTGGAAATTTAACGATATCTTGGATGGGGAGCTACTTTAGTTCTCACGCCGAATGCACAATTTTACTAGGTGCGAGGTTTACAATATCTATAGAGAGGAAATGGTTCTTGGAAATGAGCAATTTACTAGTTATAGTCATTTCAACAGGCTATGGAAACACTATTTTAACAACGTGTTTATTCCAAGGAAAGTTAGGATGGGAGTATGCAATATATGTGCATCACTCAAAGTACAAAGGCAAAATGCAAAGTCGAGTATAAATAAAGGTACTGTTACTAAACTTCTTGCATAGTTTTATTATTGTGATTTCTCTAATTTCTTTGTAATGACTTTTAAAATTTTATAAAGGTGAATGAAGCTCTTAAAGTCCATCGAGAACAACAAGCTGAAGAAAGAGAAAAGTTAACAGAGCACATAAGAAAATGTTTGAAATATTATAAAAAGTATCTTGGAATTGTTATATGGCATGGATCAAAACAAGACTTATCTTCCACACTTTGTAAGAGTTCCGAAGGACATTAAAGAAATTACATTGGTTCAAATGCATCTCGTTGGGTCTCTTATCTACCATCGAGCACTCCAGGCCCGTCTCTTCTTGACTTATCCAAATGTTTATAATGATCCTAACTTGAAACTTACAATTTTGCACTATATAATCACAAACTGGGAAGGTGATTTGCCCCAACAAGTACTATATCTGCAACTTGACAATACGGCTAGAGAAAATAAAAATTAAATGTTGCTCGCTTATCTTAGTATGTTGGTGGAGAAGAAAATATTTAAAAGATTAAAGTTGGATACAGCCTGATATACTGTCAAAATTCTTTCTTTTCTACCCAAATCTTTGTCTTAGAATTTGATGGCTTCTCTAAGGCTAGATCTAGTCAAGATTAGTCCTCTAGCAGCTCCGCAAATTCTATCTCAAAGATTTTGCCTATTTTCTGTTCAAAAGTCACTTTTTTCACCACATCCTCTCTTTGTTAGTAAAACCCCTATATCAAAATCCGCCAGCCAATACAAAATCGTCCTCAGTGCAAACGAATTTCCTATACCCTCCGCAAATTCTACCATTCAAACAAAGTTTCAAAAATATTAAAAAATCAATATTTTGATAGAAACCACTCCTTGTGAAAATTCGCGAGTATTGCAAATCGTTTTTTGTCTTTCAACGATTTCTTAGCCTGTCTGCGAATTCCAAAAGCTAGCAATTTTGTCTTGTCTTTGATGAGATTTGATGTTCCCAAATACATCTCTCTGGAAGGAACATAGATCAGTTGCTGAATATCCTTGGGAATAATAGAAACCTCATTTGTCGTTGCTTTACTCTTCGAGGGCCAAGAAAATGGCATCTCTAAAGTAGTTCAATTAGTTGTTACATCCATGAGTATGGACTCCTGGTCATCAAAGAATTCTTCCCACCAACTTGACTCGACATTTCTAGCATATAGCTTGGCTTTTTCAATGAGAAGCCTTTTTTCTTGCAAGCATTTCCTCCAATCAACATCCAAATTTGGCTTGCGACATTGCTCAACTACATAATGCACCTCCAAACGATTTGGCAACACTCCAACAATAATACGTTCTGGGATAAACAAAAGAAATAACAATCCAGTCTCTGGAAGCCAACAAGAAGAGTTGGACAAATGTTTCCCAAATAACAATGTCTTGCCTTCCCTTTTTACAATTAGAAATTGATTTTGGAAGCTGAGATCATTTAAGCGAGAAATGCATTTTTCTTCATAAGACAAACCATGCACAAAATTTCTAAAATCAAACATTTGCTTTAGATGAACCACAATGAGATGAGGAGTATAAGCTCTTTCAATAATAGATATCAGTTTCGGTAAAGTGAACGCATCACGAGAAAGTTTTTTCGAGAACACACTAAACATCTGATCAATATGGTCATGCATATGACCCACAAGAAGAACTGGGTCAGAATTCATGGAGGTGATAAAATGAAAGATCAGGGTTTGTTATGGTTGTAGACAGACCGACGAATTCTGATATACCTGTTTGGTTGGAAAAAATGTCACTTGGGTCACTTCTTTTCAAAGAAAATGCCCAAGTTGACACTTTTGTTGCTTCCCCCTGACTTGATAGGTTGCTCTTCAGCTCGTGTAGGACCTAGAGAGAAGACTCGTGCTGTAGTTGGAGGATAAAAAGCAAGCAAGCAAGCACACAAACACGGAGGCGAAAAGACAAAAAAAAAAAAAAAAGCTAGGTAGAAAAAATCTTATAATGCGGCAACGACGCCAATGTTGGAAGTAAATCTTGTTTGTGCGTGTTGGCTAGATCTACTCATGATGTGGTGTAGTATAGAGAGGACCATCCACCTTTTAAGATTCTACCTAAAGCTTCAAACGGAAATAAATAACAAGTATGGTTGCACTAAGGCTTACCCAACTAATGCCGGAACTGAAATGAAACTTACAATAATAAATCCTTACTAAGGCTTACCCAACGAGCAAGGTTACTCAACTAGTTCCTAGATTAACACCCACAAGGGAATTGGAAAGATAGATTGCGGCTAACTAATAATCAATCCAATAAATACATGCCACGATACAAACCGATGAGAAGGAGGCAAGAGGAAGCCGGAGCACCTTCTCTCAAGCTATGCTCCTTCCCAAGGGGAACACAAATGAAATAGAGAGATAATTTCAAAAATAGAGAGTTTGATTGCTTAATCTCAAAAGTGCTATTTACATGGCAAATACCTCTCCTTTTATGGCAAGGAGTGTCTTCCATAAGTATCCACTAACTTATGGGACTAATTTATTTCTTGCCATTCTAGAAGTTCTAACTTAGGATTTAGAACTTCAAAGTTTCTAACTTAAGAAAACTTGACTAGGATAAGCTACTCAGCATAATGGTTGATACAGACATAAAGATATCCCCTGAATAAGGCCTAGGGGGTTTACGGAGATGGAGCGAGAGCGAGGAGTCATGGGAGGCCAAGGTAGTAGGGATTCTAGATTGTTCTGGCAAGTTTGAAAATTTTGAAAAATTTTGGTATAAACTCGAGAGCAGAAATCTAGAATGAATTCATGGAGAGAAGAGGGGAGGTCTATATATAGAATTTTTTGGTCAAAAATTCGCAACTTTATCCAGAAATCGTACTCAGTGTCCACGATTTTCTAATGAGGTTTGCAAATTTTGAGGCACTGTTTTGAGGGTCAACGAATTTCTATAAGTGTTTTTGTGCACTAAAATAGGAAAAATGGCTAACAGTGCAAAAATGTTTCCGATCAAAATTTGCAAAATGTTCACTGATTCACTGAATCTGTGAACACGTTTCTTTTCATCTCTTTTTTTTTCTTGGATTACTTTACTTCTGTTGTTACGGTTCTTTGTGGTTCTTCTTCTTATTAGAACTGTTACAGAGCAGAAGCATTACTCAGGTTTAAACATGTATTCCCAGCCTGTCAATGGGTAACTCAAATTCGAAACTTAGCTACATATGTAACCAGACAAAGCTCAAGAAGATCAACGTTCCATACAGAGAGCAATCCTACCACTAACTACTAAATCAGAAAATAATCAAGAACCAGATTAACTACTGAAACAAGAAACAAGATTCCTAACAACATTTTGACAAACTAAGAATCAAGAAACACTCATCACTTGATGCTTAGACTACTCAAGAACAATCAAGAACTAGGTTGTAAGGGAGTATGCAAGATCTATACCACAAACCAGCCTATCTAGTTTACTTGAATGCTGATTACTACAAGATTCCACAAACAAGAACTAAATGCTAATCCACAACTGAGCAAGAAACAAGAAACAAGAACCTAGTTAATCCACAATGCAAATGAATCAAGCATGCTCATAGAAATCTCACTCAAGAGCATTGCCATGAACAAGGAGCTAAGCTATCATCAAGAACTCGTGGAGGATCCTCTTTATTTGCTCAAGAGAACTTGACAATACAATCAAAATCTCCCTCACAAGAGAGGGGGGCTCTTAAATAAGCAAGAAGGCTGCCCATGTGGAGCCCATGTGGCAATTCCACTAAATTAGAACTACATGTGGAATTTGCCCTTCCAGTAAGGGTCACCATCAAAAGGTGGCTCACTCTAACTAATTTAAGGGGGGTCTACCTTTATTTACAATGCATAGGAAACATTACTAGCTCCTACATGGTCATTCCTTCTTTGGGATACACCATGTAGGCTCACATAGTTAACTCATTGTCTTCCTAGCTAGTATTTCCTCGGCTCTCATGCTCGGCTCTCAGCTTCTTCTGCTCTCTTCCTTCTGAGACCTCCTCGGTCATGGGTGAGAGATAACTTGTGTCTTCAGCTTGGCTCGGCACTTGGAGATTCCCTAGAATCTGCTAACACAAAAATAACTTAGAAATCATGGAGATGATTTTGTACTTCTTGTGTTCAATGGGAATTTCCCATGCCTTGTCCGCAAGCTGCAGTTGTTGTTGAAGCTTTGGGCCGTTTTGTACTTGATGAAGAGTGACATCTGTCATCAAATATCCCAATATTGTGATGGGCTGCTTGTTCTTAATGCACTCATGAAGACAATTCGAGGCAAACTGTGCCCAATCATAGAGGTTCTGGGCATGCAGTCGTGAATCTGCCATCATGTGAAACAGGGACATGGGTACCCTCAGCACTTTCATTCGAGGTTTTTGTGTGCATCTGGTGAGATAGGCACATGTTGCTTGAAATTGCTTGTCGTTGATGGTTTCCAGCTTGTACCCATCCTTATTCTTCCACTTGGTCACAGAGGGATCAATGTACTTGAAATATGTCGTTTGCTCTATCTTTTGGAGTGCCCTTGTGACAGTGTTTGGTCCTCGCGGGAACCCATAAGGTTGCAGGTCGGCTGTCACAAAAGATACGTTATAAACATAATTCCTTATAGGGGAAACTATGATTTGACATGATCTTGCCAGGTGGTGTTGGTTGCAGGCTTGGGAAAGACAGGCTGCTACCACTCGATTGGGCAAGGGACATGCCTCCCTTGTTCAGCTAGAGCGATTTTGTTTCCGGAAGTCCATCTAGGATGCTCGCAGTAAGTGTCACCTCTTTGATACCATTGTCATGCCCACGGCTTTATATGCGGTAGAGGCATGGTGTACAGGTCTCCCCTCTTCACACTGGGCCGGTCTATCACACTAGCTCAGTTGATTCAAGCGAAGCCTTCTGTTCCACATGAGATTCTCCTGGCCGAGTTTGCAGTTCCACCGATACAAATCGAGGCAGTTGTTCAGCTCATTACCTATATACAGAGGATATAGGCGTTACCAGATATAGACAGACGATACATACAGGTTGCAGTATCTTCCTCACAACGTCTTCATGCTCATGGCTACAGATTATCATGGTTCTCTCAGGCATCTCACCTCCTACTTGAGTCATTTGGTATCTCCATCATAGAGCTTCCCTGGGCACCCATCAATATATCAGACGATTCCTCTATCGAGCATATCTAGAGAGGACTTGGCGTAACTAGTTAGGGGTTAAGCCAACTTTCTACCGGACACACTTCTTGGAGCTGGATGCATCAGGGACCCTGGTCATGCCAAGCTACTTGGATTCAGGACTATTACATTGCCTCAGATTCACACTGGGACAACTCATGGTGTCTTCTCATCAGCTAGCTATTGAGACTGGGAGGTTCCATGGTATTCCTAGAAAGGAGCAGATTTGCCAATTATGCTCTCTAGGTGAGGTGGAGTCTGAGGAGCACTTTATCTTTAGATGTCCTGTATTCTATGAGATCAGAGGGCGATATCATTGCCTGTTTCGAGACATGCCTACCACTCTACGCTCTCTCGTAACGTACGGGCTTTGATAGCCTATCAAGACAGGGATCTGAAATTCAATTTTCTTGAAGAAGGACTCTGCCTGCTGGTACTAGGTTTGCATCTCTGTAAGGTCTAACTTGCATAGCTGGATGTTGAGCTTGCTTGCTTCGGGATCATCAGAACTTGAATTGGGATTGGACGACATGGTGGGAAAATTGAAGAAGGGAGATTCTGAAAAAACTTTGTCGGTTGAGGGGTGAGACAGTGGTAAGGGCGTCGGTTGAGATTTGAAGGGTTGAGCTCTGGTTGAGATGTGAAGGGAGGACTTCGGTTGAGATCTGAAGGAGTGGGATCTGGTTGAGATGTGAAGGGATGACTTTGGTTGAGATCTGAAAGAGTGGGCTCCGGTTGAGATGGGAAGGGAGGACTTTGGTTGAGATCTGAAGGAGTGGGCTCCGGTTGAGATGGGAAGGGAGGACTTCAGTTGAAATCTGAAGGAGTGGGCTCCGATTGAGGTGTGAAGGGAGGACTTCAGTTGAGATGGGAAATGGCGATGCAAAATGGTTCAAAAAGTGTGTGGGGAGCGATGTATCAAAGGGTTTGGAAAGGGAGATATGTGGAAGATGGTTATGTTGGATAGAACGGTGTGGGTGGTAAACGAAATAGGATGATGTAAAGGAGGGTGAACAGAGTGAGGTTGAGTTAAGAAAGATGGGGAGTGGAATAGCAGCAAGTGGAGGTGTTTGACAAGGGTTGTAATGTTATGGATGTGGATCTGTGAGGAATGAAGCGGGTTGAAGGTATACAGTTTATGATAGTGATTTTAGGATGTTCAATAGTGTGACGGGAGTGTGATGAGTGCTCGCGTGACACTACCCCTCAGCATGCGAGAATTTGTGATATGAGGTATTCTGCCAGCGATGTTGGGTTTGAAAGTTTCGGTGATGGTGCTCATAAGGGAGTGATAACGATGGTGGTTGGTAGAGTGTAGAGATGGTGGTTGATCACTGAAGGATTGAACAGTCGAGCGCCAGGATCGAACACAATAGCAAGAAAATCGTCGTAGATCGTCGCCAGAAGACGCTTGAGCTCGAACTTCGCTGAGGTGCGAATGGCTTCGGGGTGAGGGCATTTATTTCCGCCGTCGTTTGGTTGCAAGGGAGATGGCACGTGTCGGTTCGTGAAATTCGAATGTATGTCCTCCGGTCGCGATTTGAAATGACTGCTTCGGTCGAGATTTGACAGAACCGTTCTGGTCGAGATCTGACAAGGAAGCTCCAGTCGAGATCTGACAGAACTGCTTCGGTTGAGATTTGACAGAATGCTTCGGTTGAGATGTGAGCGGAGTGCTCCGGTTGAGATTTGAGTGGAGTGCTCCGGTTGAGATTTGAAGGAGCACTTTGGTTGAGATTTGAGCGGAGTGCTCCGATTGAGATTTGATAGGAGCACTTCGGTTGAGATTTGACAGGAGCACTTCGGTTGAGATTTGAGAAAATCTCATGATGAATAAATGGATCTGTTTGATGCAAGTGAAGAACTTCAAAGAAATATGACTGTGTCTCAGAGTAGAAGTTCTTATGAAAAAGGTGTATCTCCAGGAATGTTGGTTATCCTGAGATACTAGTGAGATAGAGGTGAGGTGGCAGAAGTGTGAGAATGATTTTCTAAGGTGTAGCCTATCAGTTGTCGATCTAGAACATCCATGACCCATGAGTATGAACAGAAGAAAAAGAGAGAGAAAAGGAAAATGCATAGACTGTACATAAGTAATGATATGAAGTATAAACAAGGAATGAGGTGAACAATAGGCATAAAAAACGAGATGTACAAGGAACGGAATAAAATAACATTAAAATAATAGGTTTTTTTTTTTTTTAAGGGAAAAGATCCTAAATTGGGCCAACAAATAACAACTCTTCATAGTACCGCCGTAGACGACCATCGTTTACGACAGTGTCTAGGAGTGTCCCGTCAAGTGTTTGTAACTGGACTGCACCATTAGGAAATATTTTGTTAATAACATATGGCTCCTCACTTCTGAACTTCAATTTGTCGGGGTGCTTCTTTGATGTATAAAGAAGCACCTGGTCACCTAAGTGTAGATCTTTATTGCGTAGGTTACGGTCATGCCAGGCCTTTTGGCGTCATTTGTTAACTAGTTGTGCGTGATAAGATATTAGTCTTGTCTCGCATAACTGGGCTAACGTAAATAGCCTAATTTTGACTTGTTGTTCTATTGAAGCCTTTTCACAGAGATCTGTTGAAAAAGCTTCTGTAACTCTTAGCGAAGGTACTAAGAATTCTACGGACATTACCGCCTCTTGACCATATACTAAGTGAAAAGGGGTAACCCACCCAGTGGCTTTCTTCAGGGTGGTGTGGTAAGCCCAGATAGCTGAAAAAAGTTTTGTTTCCCAATCAGAACGACCGGTTTCAACTATCTTGGTCAAAAGTTTACGTATTGTTTTGTTAGTTGATTCAGCCTGGCCATTACACCTAGGATAGTATGGTGTACTTTTTCTGTGAACGACAAGGTAATGGCATAAGAGATTATCAACGATAGCATCTAAAAAATGCGTGTCGCGATCACTAACAAGCTCTATGGGACAGCCAAAACGGGTAATAATGTTTTTGTAAAGAAAACGTGCAACTGTACGTAAAGTCTTTGAACTTCTGTGGAAGATCAAAAGGTGGGTCCACAAAATGTTCTAGGACTTTAGGAATCATTTGAGTTGATTCTTTACCAGACGTGGAAGCTTTGTCGAACTGTTTGTTGTCTGTCCCCTCTGACAAGGGCTTGATTGGCTGTTTAAGCTTCGCACGCATCTGTTTTTGACGCTCGGTTAATTTTGAATCAATAATTTTATTTTTTTGTAACTGAGGTTTTTGTGGTTTTTGAATGGGTGGTGTTGTGGCCTTACTTACCATATCGTCATCGATTGTATCCCAAACTTCGTTGGGATACATGTCCCAAGTATATACTTTGGGTTTGGGTCTGTATTCTTGTATGTTTGGTACTTTGGATGTTAGTTGGACATGAGCCAACGGTCCTAGTGACTTGATATCCTTAGGAATGACTTTGGATGGATAACGTTGAGCATCTAGATAGAGGAGTACATGATCATCCATCATTTCGACATCATCCATGGAAAGAATACCTTCTTCCGAAACATGGGCAGTAGAGACACTAGGTTCTCCTGGGCACCAAGCTATAGGAATGGGGTCTATCATCATAAGCGGAATGATGGGTGTGTCAATGTCTGTAGAAAATGGGAGAATATCCACATCGTTTGCAGCCATTTTGATACGACATCGATTGGAATCCGCACAGTCCACGGTGGCTAGTGCATGACCCCAATTGATTATGTCTGTGGTTCGTGTATAGTGGCCTTTTGGTTGGATCAAGACACTATCTGATTCATCATATTTGTAGATGACCAATCATTGTATACCTTGGCGGGCTTGAATGGCGATTTGAGTCAATAGTGACTCATTTATCGTGGTTGCCAAAGCTAATTTTGCTATTCTTCCAGTCTTGGACAACACTTGCCATCTGGAGCCAGGGTGTACCAAGAAGGAGTTTATACGTATTGGCATCTTCTGGTAGGTCTAAGATGACACAATCGATGAAAATTTTGACACCTGCTATTTGAACTTTTATATTTGATAGATGACCAGCAGGGTCAGTAACTCGTTGATCAGCCATACAAAGTTTATATCGTGATTGATCGAGGGTATTGAAGCCCCATGACTTTGCCAATGACAAAGCCATTATATTAACGTCTGATCCGCTATCGAGGATAGCAGATACTACGGGGTAATCTTTATAGGACAAATGTAGTGTGATGTTATTCCCCTTAGTGTAGCGCATGCATCCCAAAGGGAGCCGGGAACTTCCCAACCTTCAACTCTTGCCACCTAAATCCACTTGACATACAAGCAGCCAACTTGCCAAAAACGATCAGACTTAACCAACTTGAAGTTCCAAAAACCAACATTGAGATCCAACCTGGTGCCATGCTAGATCGGGGGTCCCGATGTGGGTGACTTCCCTCCAAGCAAGCTGCCCAACATACATCAAACTTAACCAGCTCGAAGCTTCGTTATGAAGGAGTAACATCCATTTCAAGCAAGCAGTCTGACTTACATCAGACTTAACCAACTGAAAGCTTTGTCACGAGCGTTGGAAGCCAACCTGGCGCCATGCTAGACTAGACAGCCATAAACAGGTAACTTCCACCCAAGCAAGCCATCCAACTCAGCCGACAGGTTAAAGCCCATTCCCCAAGAGCTTAACCCATTCATGTTCATGCAAGGAACACTCAGATCCACAAGCCGCGACAGATATGGAGACAACCAGTTCTTGAACCAAATGGTCCCGACAGCATACCGCTGGCGCCACGGACCGAATGGTCCCGACGTCATACCGCTGGCGTCCCGGGATACGACCCTCAGCTATGTGCCAACTTAAAAATTTTGAAGCGGCCTTACAATTGGCGCTTTTACCGAACATTGAAACCCAGAAGGTAATCGGAGTCAATTTGAGAAAAATCCCACTTTATTGATAAATCTGAGAAGGTTACATTTCAAGTGTGTGACCGACCCTATCTCCGTGGAGCTGGCATGCCAAGGCGAGTGCCAGGACAACATTCCAGCAAGGGAGGCTGAGACTTGGTTGGAGCTCGCCCTGAGTCGCAACCCGCACTCCCCTATAGTATTGGTGGGATTCGGCACCCCCCCTCATACCAAGCACTCTACCCAGGCTGGTAAAGCACATTTTTCTCTCTCTAGGATTTTCTCTTTCTAGAAAGTCATTTTCTCTCTCTAGATTTTATTGATCCCCAGGCTTCCTTTAATCATGCCTAGATCGTATGAGGTGATTGCACATCGATCTGAGCTCTCTGGACTTCGCTAGATCCGATCAAAGATTTTCAGCCATAGGAACTTGGCGTCGACTGGATTCTGGTCACAGTGGTGTCGGCGCCGTTGGCGCCGAGAGCAGCAGGGGCGCTGCTGGCGCCGGGGACAATGCTGGCACCAGTGGCGCCGAAAGTAAAGCTTATGAAGATAGCTTTACAACATCCACCCCACCTTTATAAAATCTGATGTCCTCATCAGATGTCAGATTAAAATAAAGGTAGACGTCTCCCAATTAAAATAAATATATACATTTAAGCTACTTGGCACAGTACTCAATTTACTGGCCACTTTTTATTAACATTGAAGCTGGCACACCACAAGTCGGAGGCTCAGCTCTTTGTACTGAAAAATTACATAATTTGAAAATATCTCTTTGTCTGGGAAAAGCGTAGATTTTATATCGCTTACGTAAAACCCAAGAGCCTTATTAACTGGTGACAGAGGCCTTTCTGTGAAATGTTCGCCCCTGTCGCTTCTGACTTTTTGACTTTGGAACTCCTTTGAGCTCCTGATTTGTCCTTGATGCACTTTGTGTTGAGCTCCCTGAGCTCCAGATTTGATCAGTTCCGCACAGGTATCAAGGCTCCCTGAGCCAAAGGATTTATCGTTTGATTGCCCACTTTATGGTCCACTCCTTGCCTTGTTGCTTCTGCACCTTGATTTCTCTCCTTGTCCCAGTCTGATCTTGATACTTTTCCATCTTGGCTCTTCAAGGTAGGAAAAGATTGAGTACTCCGCAATGCACCTCTCACTTAGCTTGAAGTAGCTCTTTGAATAAGCCCAAATGTAACCATTGACCTCGTGGAGAGCCAAAGGGTCGCACCAGTTTGATCCGCATACGAACTATCTCTTTGTGTTTGTTTAAAGCACCATGTCCGTCGCGCAAAACTTGACTTTCACAATTCCATCACTGGTCAGTTGCCTCACAGTCAAAACAAGAAGTGTACATCGAGCTTGGCTTCAAGTAGCTCTCTTTGAATCAGACACATACACCTAGCGTTTGCACTAGTCCAATCTCAACGCAAACTGTCCCTTAGCGTCCGTTTGAAATACCAAGTCTCTCATGCAAGACTCAACTTTCACAGTTCCTTCATTGATCAGCTGCCTTACACGTAACACAAGCCAGCGTACTCATATGTTTCCTCATCATTGCTGGTCCAGAGAAAGCCTATAACAAGCTTTCCTTTCCACAACAAAAACTTGTCAACTTATTAGGTCCAAAGTTCGCCAATCTCCTCATGTGAGTATGGCTAGGTCACCTTGAATTTGTCCCTGTTTTGATCAACTTTCATTGAAAATTTGCCCCAAGAGAGAGGGGTGTGTGATAGTTCCCCTCCACTTATAAAATTAGTTGATCGGACTTAGAGTAGAGTTCTTCGGACAAAAAGCCTTTCCAACACTTTGCTTCCCATCTGCTAGGATTATGGCTTGATCCAACTTGTTGCCAATCTCTGAAGAGGATCCTAGTCTTTCCTCTTTGAAGAAAAAAAAAAACCCAACTGATACTGGATATCACCCATGCTTAGTGAGTTTCAGTTCCGAAGGTGGCCGTTCCAAAATGAAGACCAACTACTCCATAGAAGATCTCCCCTGAAATTGCTCTTTCCAATTTTTGACTTCCTGCTTGCGTTTGGTGGGCGTTGCCGCAAATGAAACTAACCCACGAAACAGGCTAGCCATCCATCCTTTGCAAACATTGAGTCGTTTCGTTGCCATTCACGTGCGAGTACTTGAAATGCAAATCCGCCCCACAGATTCTGTAGTCCTCTTTGTTTGATGGTATTAGCCTTCAAAAGAAAGGTTCCTTCTCGAGCCATCAACTCCTTGTATCACAAGCAATCATGCAAACTAGGCAAAGCACGAGTACTAAGACTCACCACGAATACATACAAGTAAGACACTCAGGCAGGTTCACTAACAGGTAACAAAGACAAGGTCCCCCTTTGAGATGGTCCTGCCAATGGACCTTTGCCTGGCCATGCCCATACAAATCGATCACAGAATCAGCCCACATAGGACACCCCTCCAACTATTCGTGCTTTCACCATTAAGCAGCACACATTGCCTCAGTCACGCCCCACCACTTTTTGGTCGATAGCCCTTATAGCTAAACGATCGGCAGCTATCCCGCACCGGCAGCTAACCACCCGTGCTTTACACCCGAATTCGAGCAGCATCTCTGTATCAATGGTTAACCCGTACAGTTCGAATATGTCACCCCGCACCCCACAAGGCATAGACTGTGCTTACACCAACCTAATGGCAGCACACTGCCTCATCTGTCCTATGTGCAGACAGCGCCAGGCTCAAACCGCGAGAACTGACCATGCTTACACCTCAACGGCAGCACCTTGACTCATCAAGTCCCCCGTTCTGCCGACCACCCTGATCTTGGACGCACCTGTGCTTACACTGTGGGTAGCACCTTGCACAATAGTTGTCTTGATGAATCCCAAAGAGTGGCCATTTCTGTGAGATCCACATAGCTGACCGGCCAGTCGGCTCTGATACCACATGTAGCGCAGGCATCCCAAAGGGAGCCGGGAACCACGACTTAGCTTCCCAACCTTCAACTCTTGCCACCTAAATCCACTTGACATACAAGCAGCCAACTCGCCAACAACGATCAGACTTAACCAACTTGAAGTTCCAAAAACCAACATTGAGATCCAACCTGGTGCCATGCTAGATCGGGGGTCCCGATGTGGGTGACTTCCCTCCAAGCAAGCCGCCCGACATACATCAAACTACTCAAAGCTTTGTTTCGAAGGAGTAACATCCATTTCAAGCAAGCGGTCTGACTTACATTAGACTTAACCAACTGAAAGCTTTGTCACGAGCGTTGGAAGCCACCCTGGCGCCACGCCAGACTGGACAGCCATAAATAGGTAACTTCCACCCAAGCAAGCCATCCAACTCAGCCGACAGGTTAGAGCTCGTTCCCCAAGAGCTTAACCCATTCACGTTCATGCAAGGAACACTCAGATCCACAAGCCGCGACAGATATGGAGACAACCAGTTCCTGGACCAAATGGTCCCGACAGCATACCGCTGGCGCCACGGACCGATGGTCCCGACGCTGGAGTCCCGAGATACGTCCCTCAGCTATGTGCCAACTTAAAAATTTTGAAGCGGCCTTACAACTGGTGCTTTTACCGAACACTGAAACCCAGAAGGTAATCAGAGTCAGTTTGAGAAAAATCCCACTTTATTGATAAATCTGAGAAGGTTACATTTCAAGTGTGTGACCGACCCTAGTCTCCGGGGAGCTGGCATGCCAAGGCAAGTGCCAGGACAACATTCCAGCAAGGGAGGCTGAGACTTGGTTGGAGCTCGCCCTGAGTCGCAACCCGCACTCCCCTATAGTATTGGTGGGATTCGGCACCCCCCCTCATACCAAGCACTCAGGAATAGGAGGCAGCTGAAAACTACGATGAATATAGCGTTGAAGCCCGGTGAAGGATTTGATAGCACTATGGAATGACATGGTGAGTTGAGCTTGCAGGAGGTCAACAAATACTTCAAGTCTCTGTAGGGATTGCTCCTTTCCGGGGATATGAGCTGATAACGGACTTTCCGTATGCTCTTCCTCTCGCAAAAATTCATTTCAAAATTTGTTGTATTGCCTTTGTTCTACTTTTGGGTTTGGGTACTCTTTTGGTAATGTGGAGGCCGTCAAATGGCTTCCATGTGGGTCAGCTAATTTTCCATGGTTTTGTTGTTGTTCTTTATGTTGGCGTTGTGCTCTAGTAAGAACTCTAACAGGTTCGGATGTGATATGACGTGCTGGAAGGATCCTGTTAGGTTGTTTAGGACAGTCTTTGCAGCTGTGTTTGCGAACACAGTCGGGACATTCCGCATGGCATTGGTTTTTGACTTTACAGTCAGCCATAAATGTCCTGTTTCGCCACAGATAAAGCAGCGGTTGGTCATTGGTCTGGTGGCGATAGCATAACCATCTTGGATGGCTAGCTGTGTTGGGTTTTCTGGTGGTGTGGAATACTCAGCTTGTTTGCACGAACATGAGTTGTCGGTTTGATACTGGTGATGGGCTAGATGATGGAATTGATGTATCATGATGATATGAGTGATCGTAGGAGTGTTCTACCAGGTGTGTGTGGGCAAACTCCCGAGGATGTCTATGTTTTTGTGCTCCTAGATCATGTTGTCCTCGTGGTGGTGGTCCTAAGAGTGCTAGTTGTGGTTGAGGTTTGTGTCTAATTTGTTCTGGGCAACTCCTGTATATGGACCTGGTTGTTTCGTGGTGGATATGGCGTGTGTTGTTGCTGTGAAACAAATGGTTGTCGAGGAGGTTGATATTGTCCTCCTGACTGGTTGTGAGGTTGATTCCTCGGGTTATAATAGCAATAAAGGGAGGTATGTCCCATAAAGTCGCAGATTTCACATTTGATCAAGGACGTGTCTGGGATTGGTTGGTATGAAGGGCACTAATTGCCAGTGTGTGTACCTCGGCAGTGAGGGCACCACGTGTTCTCTCGTCTATGATGGATTTGGCCAGTGGGTAACTGACCTGGCATCAAACTTTGATTAGACTTAAGAGTGTTTTGAAAGTCTTTTGTGAGTTTCTCCATCTGTTGTTGGTGTTGCTAGTTAAGCAACTCCATCCGTGTCTTTCATAACTGTTCTCGTGTGTCATCGTTTGGTCGAGCTTCTTGGACAACACGATGTGCTCTCCGTTCACGTGGTTCATCCACATCTGAGTCCTCGTCTTCTTTCTGAATGGCATCAGACATGGATTGTTTCAATGATGTATATTCATCATTGGAACGAAGTTCACGTTGTATCCATCATGGGAGTCCAACGAGGAACCAAATGATGAGCATGCACTCAGTAGGTTGCTCTTGTACCTGACTTTTAATTGTTTAAATCGTTCAATGTAGTCATGTACTTTTTCATCTTTTGTCATTTTGATATTACTTAGTTTGACAAAAGGAAATTCCATCAAGCGAAAAGGCTTGAACCATTTGATAAAGACCTCTTTCAAGAGTAACCAGTCACGTTTATCTTCACGATCAAGGTTAAAAAACCACTCTCGTGCATGATCGATCATGGTCATCGAGAAGAGCTGTACCATGGCCTCTGGTGATGTCTCGTCGTAGACGTCACAGGCGTTCTCAAAGACTTGGAAAAATCTTTGAGGATCAGTGTTACCATCGTACTTAAGTAAGTCTAGCTTTGGTGTCCATTTTTCAGTACGTGGAACATTATTTGCGAAAGCTCCGTTTAAGTGAGCTCGTGTGTGTGAGGATTCGGCAGCATGAAATTGTGGTCGTTCGTATGGAGCTTCATAACGCATAGGTTCTCATCTGTCGAATGGGTTGGTGGATGGCTCTTGGACTTGGGATTTCATCCGGGAATACCTAGTAAATCGAGCCTGTTCGGTAGATGGGGAGACCATCTCTGGTGGATAGTCCTCTGTAGCATTCGGATCGTAGGGACGATCCATGACAGCTCATAGAGTGCCGTAGGATTGTGAAAATATGCCCGTGGACTCTAGTTACGGTGGATACGGTTGTTGGAATGCGGTGGTTGTGGTTTGTTGCGGTCGATTGAGGTCTAGTGCGGTTGTTTGGGGTGTGTGACGGTCGATTGAGGTCTATTGCGGTGTGTGACAGTCGATCGTGGGTTGTCGATGGTGATGAAGGATTTTTAGTCCGTAATATTGTGGTCTTATAAGGTCTGTGACGGTGGGGTGTATTCGTAGTAGGCCGTAAGATGGCAGTTGTGGCGGTTGGTTGCAGTCGATGACGGTGGGGTGTATTCGTAGTAGGCCGTAAGATGGCAGTTGTGGCGGTCAGGGACGGTTGTGGCTGTCTATGGTGGTCATTTGTGGGTTGTTGATGGTGCTCGTTTGCGGTTGGAGGTGATGACGGAGTCGTAGGCCATAATATTGTGGTAGATTGCAGTCAAGGACGGTGGGGACGAATGCCCGTCGGTCGGAATTTGAGTAAGGGCTCCGGCTCCGGTTGAGATTTGACGAGGGTCCAGCTCCGGTCGAGGTTTAAGTAGGCCGTCGGTTAAGAGCTGACTATGGCCTCCGGTTGAGATTCAAGGTCAGTGATCCGGTTTAGATTTAAATGAAACTCTCTGGTTGAAATTTCACTGAAACGCTCCGGTTGAGATCTAATGGAACACGTCGGTTGAGACGTGAGCAATTGCTCCGGTCGAAATCTGAACAGAGTGCTCCGGTCAAGATTTAACTGAACACTCCGGTTAAGATGTGAGCGAAATGCTCCAGTTGAGAACTGAGCGGAGTGCTCCAGTTGAGATGTGATAGGAGTGCTCCGGTCGAGTTTTGACTGAACACTCCGGTTGAGATGTGAGCGAAATGCTCCGGTTGAGAACATACTCAGCTACATATGTAACCAGACAAAGCTCAACAAGATCAACGTTCCATATAGAGAGCAATCCTACCACTAACTACTAAATCAGAAAATAATCAAGAACCAGATTAACTACTGAAACAAGAAACAAGATTCCTAACAACATTTTGACAAACTAAAAATCAAGAAACACTCATCACTTGATGCTTAGACTACTCAAGAACAATCAAGAACTGGGTTGTAAGGGAGTATGCAAGATCTATACCACAAACCAGCCTATCTAGTTTACTTGAATGCTGATTACTACAAGATTCCACAAACAAGAACTGAATGCTAATCCACAACTGAGCAAGAAACAAGAAACAAGAACCTAGTTAATCCACAATGCAAAGGAATCAAGCATGCTCATAGAAATCTCACTCAAGAGCATTGCCATGAACAAGGAGCTAAGCTATCATCAAGAACTTGTGGAGGATCCTCTTTATTTGCTCAAGAGAACTTGACAATACAATTAAATAAGCAAGAAGGCTGCCCATGTGGAGCCCATGTGGCAATTCCACTAAATTAGAATTACATGTGGAATTTGCCCTTCCACTAAGAGTCACCATCAAAAGGTGGCTCACTCTAACTAATTTAAGGGGGGTCTACCTTTATTTACAATGCCTAGGAAACATTACTAGCTCCTACATGATCATTCCTTCTTTGGGATACACCATGTAGTCTCACATAGTTAACTCACTGTTTTCGTAGCTAGTATTTCCTCGGCTCTCATGCTCGGCTCTCAGCTTCTTCTGCTCTCTTCCTTCTGAGACCTCCTTGGTCATGGGTGAGAGATAACTTGTGTCTTCAGCTTGGCTCAGCACTTGGAGATTCCCTAGAATCTGCTAACACAAAAATAACTCAGAAATCATGGAGATGATTTTGGGCTTCAACGAATTGTCTGCAAATTCTGGCAGTGAGTATCTGATGCAAAAAATGGTTTTTTTTAATTTTTGAAAGTTTGTTTGTAAGAAAAAATTCGTGGAGGTCAAAAATGAATCGTGCATACTAAAAAAGGGGGTGGGTGAATTCTATCTGATCTGATGGTGAAACAAAAGTTTTGAAAAAGAATGATTCTTGTGGTTTACACAAAAAAAGACTGATTGTAGGCCTGATTTGATGATATCTTGATGTCTGAATCAAGAAAACACATCAAAAAAAATTTGTTGAGCTGGCAAGCAAACTGGAAAGAAAAATAAGAAAAGAAAACAACTAATATATATCAAGATAAAAGCAAGGCTCATTGTACTTTCTCAGTCTACTCCCATTGACCATAGTGTCTAAGATATCACCTTGAAGGGTTTGGAGTTGTACATATCCAAAGGCAAAGATTTTCTGAAGGACATAAGGACCTTGGCCAGAAAATTTCAGTTTGCCTTTAAAGGCTTTGGCCTGGTACAGTAGGACCTTATCTCTGACTTGGAATTCTCAGAGTTTCAAAGATCGATCATGCCATGCTTTTTGTCGATGTTTGTGGACATGTTGAGCATGGATGCTGATCAGTCGTGTTTCACATAGTTGTTCCAGATGGAATAACTTGTTTGCTAGAGTCTGTTGATTGTCTAGTTCCAGATTATAGGCCACTCGAAGAGATGAGATATGAAATTCTACGGGCATAACGGCTTCTTGGCCATATGCTAGCTGGAAAGGGGTTAAGCTTGTAGCTCTCTTCGATGTGTGAGAATTCCACATAAGATTTTATTGGTGGATTCCGCCTGGCCATTGCATCGTGGATAGTATGGGAAACTTTTTTGATGTACCACAAAAAAATAGAAGAGAAAACAACTAGTACATATCTGAAAAAACAAAATGTTTCTGATTCCAAAGGCTTGCTAGCTTTCAGCCCTTCGCCTGATGAAGATGTTCGCGAACTCGAACATCTAGAGACACGAAACACGAAGAGTTTCACGAACGGAAAGTCAACAGAGACGAAGACGAACGGTTCGCGAACACGAGAGATCCACGAATGAGAATCCTTCGCGGTCCAGTACGGAAGAAGGTAGACAAGGTAAACAAAACCCGTTCAGTGCTCACGCCCCAAGGAGTACCACCAAAGATCACGCAAGTACACAAAAGTACAGTAATCTAATCTGATGGCATGACGTCAGAAGATACTCCCTAGGTCGTGGCTAATCTGTCACTCTTGTAATTCTCTGGTTAGTTGTAGATGCTTAATCACTCTAATCTTAGATTTACATAGAGAGACCGTACTTATTGGATTACACTTGACATATAGATAAAAAACAGAATACATAGAGTGTAACAGAGTGAAGAAGTCTGATGCTAGTAAGCAATCAAGACGATATACAGAATACATGTCCGCCTGCGCGCAAAGACAGTTCTATCTAGGATCAGAAGATCCAACTGTCCACTAGTGAAGCGAGACTATTACTCGTGAAAGAACCATGTTTCTTTCACGCCAACACACTGTGTGGATTCACATGCAGTGCTTGAAGAAATTAAGAAAAATTTGATATAGATTATTTTCTTGTTGTGTCCGATCTTGAACGTTGAATGCTTATGCTGATATTTCATATGTCTGAGTTTTCTTGTTCATTAGAAGTCCGCAATTTGATTGAAACTAAGTCGAATGTTGCATTAGTTTTATGAACGTAGATCAGCAGTGACTGACTATACTTTGGAGGATTGTAGGAGCGATTCAGCTAGCAGTGTCCAGCGGTCGCATCTGAACTCCATCTGAGCTGAAGAGAGTCGTGATTGATTCGCCTTTGCGAAAGTTTTGCGAATCCGATAATGATCACAAAGAATACATATGATAACAAAAAACTTATAAGCTTTTAAATTCTTTCAAGTTCATATCCCAAACTAAATCTCTCTTGTTTTCTTCACATTTAATGCACTAATAACTCATTCCTAGTACTTGGCTTTGATGTATAGGAGTTCAATTACAAGTGTATGTTGTTCTCTTACACTCTCTCTCTCACTCAGTTTTTTGCCATGACAAATCTATTGCAATGATATCTATACGCAATTCAAATGACACCGAAATGCATACATTGTTCTCAGGCTTGCATGCTTTATCATTCTTAACTTATCACATAACCAAGTACAAGCATGAAGTCTCTTTTGGAAATGAGCACAAGGGCAAAATCAAGGGCAAGGGTAGAGCATGAGTGTTAGGTTTTTTTTGCTATGAAAGGGATATGCTAAATCCAATTAGCAGCCATCGAGTTTGTGACTAGTTGCTGCTTTGATGTTATTAGATTTCTTGGAGAGCAAAAAACAGTCTAATTGTAGTCCATTATACAAATAGAAAGTAGGCTATCAAAGCTCGTAGAGTTTAAATTATGTGGCCTTCATGTAGGATGTTAGAGTCTTGTCAATTTTGAAAGCATAATCCCTTATGACTTTGTTAGATGTATGCACGTTACTTATTGAAAATAACTTCCATACTAAGGGGTGTTGGTTTAGGAAATTAACATTATTCTCCATGGCATAATAACATTATTCTTTATGGTTTATGCCATGGAGAATAATGTTGTGGTTCATATTTTTGTAGCATGTTGATCAAATGGTGTTGTAAGTGAAGTTCTATAGGTTCGATGATGGGTGGAAAGTACATGATACATGTTTCCTACTTGATCATAAGGCAAAGCACTCCACACTTATCACTCTGCTTCAATTCAGAGATGTGGTACACATTGGAAAACACATTCCAGCTTGCCATGTCCTTGCAACATAAAACTCCATGCAATAATGTAGATAGAAGAATTTCATGTGGATGGAACAACCACAAAAGGAAGTCCAAAACCTACTTATATGTTCCAAATGTGGGCAATTGGGAATATGCTTTCTAGTTTTGACTCCTTCCTAGACATGTCTTAGATCAATTCTCTTGATCATACTTGATTTTTAAATATACATATTATTGGAATTTGCAATGAATGATACTTCAAATTTATTTATCACAGGCCCAATCTATTATTCTCCTTCACCCATTAGTTTGTTTGTTCTCAATTATTTATTTATGTGTAATGTATTTGGATCGTGCACATGACCTTCTTACTCAAACGAGTTCTTACTCTCAAAATTTTGGCTATCAAGGTCAAAATCGCATTTACTAGGGAGGCCCACAATATGTTTGTTTTGTTCAAGACAAGACAATTTGTAGGTTCGTGGCATGAATATAAAAGAAAAGCCAATTGTCTTCTAAGGTTCATTGGATGTGCATTCAAACATTTTAAATCTGACTCAATGAAACACAAAAAAGAAGAAGTTATACACAACTCCAACTCAATGAAATGAAAAAAGAGAGTCAAAGAGGTGGTAGAGTTGGAGCATCTCTGTACACATTCATAAGAGCACAACTTTGCTAGAGAATCCTTTGTAGTAATGAATTGTACAATAAGCGTGGTTGAAAGGTTTGCATTATGAATGAAGCATCTTGTAGTTGCTCCTTAAAATGGTTGAGAATGAATTGGACAACCTATAACAGGTTGCTATGAGTTTGACGCATCCTTAAGGTGATGATCCAACAATGGAACTCATGGACACAAGTTATTACCCAATATATCAAAACAATGCATGAGGATGCTTAATCGGATATCACCACGTGTACTTGTTTCTATGAGTACCTTGGTTTATCAAAAGCATTGGGCTGATATTATCTTTCCGAACACGGCTTTGCAATTAGAACGCCGCTTGAATCAGTTTGTACATAATGTAGAGTAGATCAAACAATGTGGGGAGGAGTCGATGTGGATGATTCAACAAAATTTCATACAATGCTAGGTAAGAGGTGTGGTTCATGTTTGGAAGTTGGAACTTGGGGGGTTTAGTTGGATCTATTTTCTTGGCCCTCCACTTTCTTGTACTTGTACCAATGAGAGCATGCAAGGTAGTAGAGTATGTTAAGAACACTCATGATGGCCAGTAACCAGAAGAAGTAGTCGATGTGACCCCGGTTGAGGTTGTCAGGGATCCATCCGGGACTGCTTCCATGGCGGGTCACATGTGTCACGATGGTCACCAGCAAGCTACTAAGGTAGTTCCCTAGGGCATTGGTGGTCAGCGAGAGCGCTGTGCCCAGGCTGCGCATCCCGTCGGGCGCCTGGTCGTAGAAGAACTCCAGCTGCCCGATGAAGGTGAACACCTCGGAAGCGCCGACGAGAGTGTACTGGGGGACTTGCCAGAAAATGCTCATAGGCGTGGGGGTGGTGGCGTCAGCCTCCAGGTGGTGGTGGCGTGTCACCTGGAGGCGCTTGATCTCCACCAGCGCTGCCACCACCATGGAGAGGGTGGAGACGACGAGGCCGATGCCCATGCGCTGCAGCTGCGTGAAGCCGCGCTCATGCCCTGTGAAGCGACGAACGAAGGGGACGAGGAGGCGATCGTAGATGGGCACCCACACGATCACGCTCAGAGTGTCGAAGATGGAGAGCGATGCCGGAGGTATCTTGAAGTGCGGGCCCATGTGGGTATTCATGCGCAGACCTTGCTCAACAAATAAGGTCGACATTTGTGTGTATACTGTTGCGAAGATTATGCCGCTTGCCCAGATGGGTAGGAAGCGCAGTATGATCTTCACCTCTTCCACTTGTGTCACTGGACAAAGTTCCCATGGATTCACTGTCTGCGCTCCGGTTCCTTTCACTTCTGTTGCAGCCTTGTCCAGGAACCTGCGTGTAGATCAATTATCGAATCAGAAAAATGCTACTGAATTGATTCAGAATGTTAATTCTGCTGTAACATTAAATCTTGCATGCTTGCGCAGGTTACGGTTTTCACTTCTGTTGTGTTTATTATCAACTGACGAATTCACTATAATATAATTTCAGACTCTATGCACGCTTGCAGAGATACACTTTTGGCAATGAAGCAGCTATTCGACTGCAAACTGGAATAGAATCTCTATCAGTAGATGGTGCAGATATTAGAATTCTGATTGTGCAGATCAATGAGTGGACATTGATTGTATACTAATAAGTATATACCAGAAATCTTTGGTGTGCTCAATGTTGCGCCGTTTAATCTGGCCAAAAGATTCCTGATCGTGAACCTCGTACAGCAGTTTCTCATCCGAAGGAACCATCACCCTCCATTTTCTGAAAGATGCTACAAATACTTGCGATATCCGTGTTAATGGACTTCCCTTGGGCTTCTGGTGTCTGTAGCGAGGTGTTCCGATGAGAAAGCTCACAATGGCGATTCCCATAGCTGCTGCTGGTATTCCGAATCCCCATCCCCAGCTGACATTATCTTGAATATACACAAGAGCACTGCTGGAGACGAGAGCTCCAATGTTGATGGAGAAGTAGAACCAATTGAAGAAAGATTGCTTTTTCTTTCTTTCGGCCGGGTCCTCCTCGTCAAATTGATCTGCTCCAAACGACGATACACATGGCTTGATGCCACCTGTTCCAAATGCGATCAGATAAAGTGCCAACCAGAATACCGCCAGCTGCGTTGACGAGGCATTTTTACAAGTGTTTGGTGCCAGATCGGGACTTGCACACTCTGGAGGCTTCAGCGAATGCAAAGAGGTTGACAACGTCAGGAGTGCCATTCCCTGAAATAGCAGCAAAGAGTACATTTCTCAAATGTTGGATCTGTGTAAATATTGAGCGTAACTTAAGCCTTAATATAGATGCTAACAAATATTCGTTAATCCCACTTAAAATAAATCAATAAATTAGCATGATAGGAAGATCCCTTACAGCGCAATAGATTACGGAGAACGTTGCAATTGTGCGGTAACGGCCCCAATATGCATCAGCCAAAAATGCACCGATTAGGGGAGTGATGTAGCATGTACCAGACCAATTGGTCACATTGTTTGCTGCTTTGGAATTACCCTGATGCAAAATTCCGGTCAAATATACCACCAGATTTGTTGCAATGCCATAATATGCCAGCCTTTCACAGCACTCATTTCCTGCCACAATACAGCCCCTTGATCATAGTGCCGGCCAATGCAACAAAGCAGCATTTTCTTCTAAATCTACAGTAAAATTAGTTTATCTGCTACTTTTTGTACTTCATTTTGCACACGGATAATCAAACTAGATTGCAAAAAGATCAGAAGAATGCATACAATGAGATTGCGGATATGAAAGAGTTACTCTGGAGTCTGTACCTAAAATAAAAGGACAAGCTCTCCATCCACCCGTCTTGGATTTCCTCGCAGGTAGTCCATAATGGTCAACAGCTCCGTCTTTAACATAGTCATCGTCGTCGATCACCTTTCCCTTTCTTTGCTGAACATAAGAAATAGCACAAACAATCTGTAATATTAATCCTAGAAAGTTACATAATATTCACCAGAAATATGAATTATTGGAATTGGATCCTCTTACTTGAACCTCGACACTGCTTGCGTTCTTCCTAAGATTAACAATTTTGCTTCAATTGCTACTGAAATCAATTAAGACTGATGAAGGAATGGTACGGTGAAGCATGTTCAACTGGAAAACATTTGAACGGAAACTATGAAATACATTAAACCATCATCACAGTACCGGTGATTGTATCTCAAATCACCACCCAAAAAAGTACTGAACCCAATTTAAAATCTAACTGAAAGCCATTCTGTCAATACACATACCTTGCCTCCCTCCTGTGCGTTTAGGAAATCACTTCCTTTACCGCTGACGTGCGTCGGCTCCAGAGCCTTAGGGTCACCCAGCTCGAAGGCTGTGACTGCCACCATCCTCTCAGGATCGAGAAATCCTAACAATCTGATATATACTCCAACACTGATATATCAAAATACAAAATCTACATGAGCAACAGCACCAGCAGTAGCAGAAGAAAAAAGGGGAGCACTGCAATGCGATGGATTGGGAAGAAAGAAGACGAGGAGAGACTTAAGTACGTAGTAGCTATGGTGAGTGCTTATTCTAATTCCTGGCGAACTCGACGGTCCCATCATGCTGAAAACTCGTGAAAATGAGTAGAATCTTAAGTCAAGACAAAAACTTTTTATGTAGGTTAATCATAAAATCTGGCTGCAGGATGTATCGTGCGTTTTCTCCAGTGTTGGCGGCTAGCCATATATTGAGTCTTACCTTCGTCCGTGTACGTCATAAACCATAATTTTGAATCTAGTATAGTATTTGTTTCATATTTTAAGATAAATTGGTAGCTTGAAAGTAGGATATTGGTCCTAAGTTGCATCGTTATATGCTAGCAAACACGATGTATACGGTGACACTAGTTGAATGAATGGTGTAACCATCTTGCAGGAGATTGACGAAAAACCTATTCTTAGCTATGACCTTTAGATTCCTATCTAAATTTTTATTTGTTGGTTCTTCTTCTTCTCTCCTTATATGCAAAGTTGTAATCTTATACAATAGGTTGTCTTGATTCTCTTGTTTAGACTAGTTTTGATCTTAAAAAAGCATTATTCAATGACCCTCTACAGAATTAGCTAGTCTCCGTTATTCTAGGTGAACATTGCCAATTCCTATAATGTCCTCCTATGCACACATTACAACATGACGCGCAATTTCAAGCACTTCTTTTTAGCATATTTTTTAAGAGGCACGGGGTAAGCGAAAAGCTCGAGCGTCAGGTCTGTAGGTTGGCCTTGGTATAAGCCTTACAAATTTGAACGTGCTTTTAAGAGACTTATAAGGAGGCTTATAATGAGTCCAAGGACATTTCAAAAATCCCTGCTAACCGAGAGTTATAAGGAGAGTTATAAGAAGAGTTATAAGGAGGCCAGAGACATTCCAAGATACTCTGCTAACCTAGGGTAATACTGAAACTGATTAAAAAAAGGTCCCTTGCTATACACCTTAGAATGTTACATAATGCAAATGGATGGCACAATTGCATCTGTGGGCAATGTGATTAATATTACAATGAGTTGCAATACATCGTACTGTCTCACTTATGCAGTTGCTAATTCCTCGTTATTATTTGCCACATCATCATGCAACAAATCCGCCAAATCAAACGAGTCTATCTCTAATTCTACCCAAATGACTCCTATAGCTTTGCTTTTAATAAGTTGATCTTCACAAGCTGATGGCGATGATGACGACAAGGGAGAGAAACTGTGTCAATTAGAAATCAGAGTTAATCTGATATACATTTTATAAGCTTCAAATGTGATATTGTAATTAGAGTACAATTAATTAGGTTTACTATCTCAAGTTGTGACCAGGACGTGACTCATCATTGACTTATCTATCGAGCACTTGTCCCATAGCTGGCTACTTGGGTTAGCCAAGTAGCCACACCTAGGAACATTAGCCTGTATAGTATATTTTTGATGACATTTGCTATACTCAGGGGCATGTCCTGAGTTTGTCAGTATTTTAGCCCATGTTGGGTCTATTATCAAATAGGTGCCTATTTTAGTGAGTTGACACTTGTTGAGTCCATGCATGTTGGGGCTTTTGGTATATGTACAATGTTTTTTGTAATACACTTAACTTTTGTTGTGCAATCTATAGCCCCCAAGCCATGCCATGTGAAGCAAGAGGAGAAGGGAAAAACTGGTAACCTGAACCCATTATGTCGACGGGAGAATCTCTACCTCATTATATAGAGAGTAAAGTCTTGTCAATGAACCCATGCAATCCCCATGCAGTTCAACTATAAATAGCTCACAACTCTTCGTGTAGTCCTCCTGCCTATATCCGTCACACGTACATGCAATGCTCCATATGTCTCAATTAGAGTGTCTGGGTCCTCTCAAGGTAATTAGTCACAACCAGGCCTCGACATGGAATTAAATCTCTTAGAAATCTCCTTTTCAAAACCAATACTGCATGCCTAAAGACAAAATGGAGCTGAGGTTCAACAAGAGACTCTGGGCCACATATTTGTTACTAAATTAACAACCCCTATGGCCATGCATTCAAAAAAGAAAATGAAATTTCTTTTCTAAAAGAACCATAAAATCTCTAAGAATTTTTAACTCCAAAAATCCCATGCGAGGCCAAACTTGACTCCAAAATAAAAATTTTGCAAGGGTTTTGGAAAAGCCTCATGCAAACCCTAAGGGTTTCTCATTAACGTTCTGGCCGCCACAGCTTCATTCCGTGAAGCGTCCAGCCAAGTATGCAGCCGCATCTATCCGCATCAATATATATATATATATATATAGAGAGAGAGAGAGAGAGAGAGAGAGAGAATGAACTACCTGGAAATTACTCTCGCTCTAGTTCGATCCATTGCACCTCAATGCCACAGCCTCACGCTCTTCACTGCTTTAGACAGAAAGGGTTTCAAATCTCGCTGGTCAAAATGTGCTCTACTTCACAATAATGGATGCAACTCTAACATATTTTGCAAAAGCCTCATGTCTACCATCAGCCCTAGATTTCTGACAGCTTTCTACTAAGCGCATCCTTCTGTAGGCTAGAAGACAACAAATCAAAAGGCTTTTTGCAAGACTCTCAGATTCAGAAACCAACGGCCAGTGATAGCACTAATCTCTCTACACAGAGAGATGCTACAGAGAGATGCACAGAGTAGCAACGTTTTCCTAAATCAAAATTACAACTCTCTTCCTTCTACAAATTCGACTACTGGACAGCAATTATCCGTAGATTGACCTCTAACGGCCTACAACTCAAAGAGAGGCAGATTTATTCTCATTACTTCACATTGCTTATTTCAATACTTGCAGGTCATATTGAAGTGAGCATAAGCTTATCAAAGTTTTGTAGAGAACAGAACTTAAAAGCCTGAGGTTATTGATTTTAACTTACATTCATAGCTCTTCTTATCTCTCAGAATCAGAGTACACTACAAGAGAACGGACAATTTCCAGGGCTTTTTTTGAGCATTTTTTTGAAAGATAGTTTTTAAAATGAGTCGCGGGGGGAGCGGATTCCTCGAGCCTCGGGTGTGGTGTTTGGCCTCGGTATAAGCCTATCAAATTTGAACTTGTTTTTGAAACATTTATAGAGAGGATTACAGAGAGACATATAAAGAGGGTTAAAGTGACAAGAGGCATTCTAGGGCACTCAATTGGCCTCGCAAATTTGAACTTGTTTTTATAGAGAGGCATATAGAGAGGGTTATAAAGAGGGTCAAGGTGGCAAGAGGCATTTTAGGGCACTATGCTAACTGAGAGTAATATCGAGACCATCTAACTTAAGTGCTATGATTATTTTGCCATTCACCTTTTCATAGGTTATATCATAGAATGTGACGATGTATCTCAGCAAGTAATTTGGATCAACAAATAAGTCGTTTGATGAATTATAGAATATCGATCTTCCATCAGTTTCATACACCTCCTCAATATGAAATGGAGTTCCAGTGATCTTATGCATACCTATGTTTAATGTATCCCTCTCTTTCTTCAAGTGATATGTCCTACGGATTGGGACATTTCTAATTTGAACTTGCTTAAAAGTTTCTCTAATTAGTTTAAATATTGTTGCATATGCTTCCCTACTAATACCTGCAAAATCATAAGCATCCTGAACTATAGTCTTATCTAAAAAATTTTGAATGTCCACCATCAAAGACTCTGCTATTTTACACTTCACATTTGAACTCCTACTGCTCATCATGATACGCTCAGTGGATTTGCAAGTCAATATTGTGCCCAATGACATTCCTAGTGAAGCGTTGTCTTTAATATTCCGAGGAGCTACTAATGCAGATCTGCAAAAAAAACAGATAGTTAACAGAATATCACCATAGCTGAAATTAAATCCAAATGTCATTGAAAAACTTACAAAAATCAGAATATGCTTACCTGAATGCACGGATCCTTCTATTTGATAACCTCTTTTTGAAAGCGTTTGAATATCCTTGTAACTTTGTCGCTTTCGCTTCTTACTTTCAGCCTTCTTCTTTGCCAAATCCACATCCTTCAATAATTTAAAGTTTTCAATACGAATAGACTGTAAGACTGATTGCATTTGCTCTAGTTCTGATTTGATATTGATTGTTATCTTCTATAATGATTCATTTTTTTTTTAAATTGTTCATTTTTTTCTAACGTCTTTTGGAGATGACAATCTCTATTCTGACAATAAGAGGATATCTGAATTAACTCACCTTCTAAAAAGTGAACTTTATTCATATAAAGTTGTTTTCCATGGTTCTGCAATCTTTCACAATATCCTAGTAATCCACTATGCCCATTGCATATCCATGTAACTAAATGAGTTATTGAAGAGAATGTGGGATGTGTCAAAGTGCTTGGATCTTGTGGATATAATGTTCCATCTATCCACAAATCCAAGTTTTTTTTCCTTCTGCCCTCTAATGAGAACGATCCTCAACAGATATTTGAATTTCTTTGCCTCCTCTTCTCTGCAAAGGTGCCAAATCAATAGGGATATCCACATGTAGATGATACAATGTCATCATCAAAAAAACAATAGAGTAATCAGTTGCATCAAAGTACTATGACCAGATTCTATTAAACAAAACAAAATACTCATCTTTGATTATATTATATACTATGTACGATCAATCCAATCTTCATGCTTGTATGCTTGATTCAAATTTGGAAATGCCGCTCATTTTTTCATTCCAATAGGTAGTCGGCACTCATATTTCCATTCCAAGGTGATGATGGCATTCATAATTGGAGATGGCACCCATATTTCCATTCTCGTGGAAGAAATGCATATGTAAACATTTTGCAATTTCTTCTGATTCGAATTTGGGGATGGCAGTCATATTCTAGATCCATTGAAAATATTGCCCTTTTTGTAACCAATGGAGGGAATATTTTTGAACTTAGTCAAGTTATACTGCGAACTGTTTACAACTCTTAATTGTGACTATAGACACTGTGGTTAGATCATTGGGAGTTGGGGAGGCCTCGTGAGTGGTGGGGGTAAGCAAATAAACAATATTGTTTTTTTTTTATTTTGATATTTTTCTACATCCTACATGGAATTCCTTAAAGGATCTTTTTGATATTGAGAACTCCTCTAATGTCAGGTGGATATGGTTGTCTTCTATGCCCTCTCCTAAAAGTGGATCGAGCAGTTTGTCTATGAGCCTTGGCCTCTTCATATAGCGAAATCCACTTTTGTATTTCCTCACTATTAAGAATACAAAACTTATTTACCTTCTCCCTGAAAGACTCACTCATTCTCATGATTGTTCCTTTTCCTTGAGGAACTTCCCCGACAACACGCTCATCATCCTTCTTATCCCAAAGACAAGGAATAGAAGGATCGCTATGAGCAAGGAACTCTGTGATGTAAACCATGGACTCTTGCACTAGCCATCCTTCCGCCATGCTACCCTCAGGCCTTGCTCTTTGTCTTACGAAGCCTTTCAATGTTTTCATGAATAATTCCAAGAAAAACATCCAACGGCTATGGAAAGTGCCTGAATTAAAAAAAAATGGATCAATATTAGTGGGAGAACATGGGAATTACCACAATAGTAATAGTCTAGGATGGACTAAGAATAGGCAATTGACGTAAGTAGATGATGTACCTGCAATGGCCACCTCATCTACCAAATGCACAATGAGATGCATTTGAATGGTGAGAATAGATATGGGAAAGTGCTTCTCGATCAAACATACTGCCTCAATGGAGCTTTGTCTTTCCACCTCACTGGGTGCCAGCGGTATCTCCTTGGATGAAATGTATCTTCATAAGAAATGTAAACAACAATGACATACGCATTAGCTAGATCATCATCTTGAATTACCTCAAGAAAAAATGATGTGAGTCGCATTCACCGTACCTCACTAAACCTCTGATTTTGTAGACGGCACTCCTTAACTCCTCTGTCAAGAACCCGATCAACACCAAGATAAGCACAAATTGCATACACAAAAACAATTTGGTCATTGAGATACATATATGCGCAATGAGACCATCATGAAACTACAAGACATGCTATAAAATGTAATCCACAATGTTGAGGTGAAAACAACATCCAAAAACATATGCATGCCATGCCAACCTATAGAAATTTATGCTAGTCATGAGACTTTAGTCCACTTCGCTTGATGCCCCTTATGAAAGCACCCTTTAGGCATCGCATGTCCTGTCGGAGTTCAAAATGAGGCTATTGCCATCTTTACAATCGTCTCTTTTCTCCTCGAGAAGATCCATGGAGCTTCGGTAGGACTATTGAAGTCCCCATCGTTTGTGGCCATACTATCAGCCATCTTTTCCACTTTTTTTAAGTCAATTTGTGCTTCTTTTTTATCTTTCGACCTAGTCAAGTGCTCCCAAATCATGCTCCCAACATTCTTGAATATGTGCATCAGGTCCAAGAGATGGTTTATCAACAATTCCCTCCCAATATGGGAGTTCATGAGATATTGATAACCTCTTCATGTCGGGAGGGAGTCGCCCTAGACCTTGATTGGATCTCCAAATCTGAAGCCAATCACTTGCCTACAATATTAACAAACTGTTGAAAAGTGGTGTGCAGAAGATAGGTCTAGCTCGAAAAGAAACGAACTCAAAAAAGAAACGAATGAAAATAATTCGAGTGTCTAGAAATAAAACGTTTCATGCATGGTGGAATTTTCAATGCATGACTCTCCTATCAATTTCAAACAAAACAATCATATTAGAATTTGGGCTCAAAATGGGCCCTTTAAAAAATTTCACTTTAGAGAGAGGTTACGTAGAGAGAGAATGCAAACCGATAACTTCTGGTCACCGTTTTTTGAGTTTTCGGCCTTGCCCGATGTTTAACTAGTATGGTTAACTTCAGACAATAGTTAGTTTAGCATGAGATGTAATAACTTCTCTTCATGCTCGTTCTCAAATCTGGGACTAGAGCTTTAAGACTGAATATCTTGGTGTGCTCAATGCAAAAACTGAAGTGGGAGAGGCAAACTTTTTGAAATCACTGTATGCTTGTAGTGAAATATGAGGCAGGACGATTTTTCAATGCGACATAAACATTACAAAAGTAAGGAATGCTAGATCTATTCATATTGATTTACTGTAGGTAGATTCATTTACATGATTGTAGCTTTAACAATGGCAATGTTCCATTTGCATGTTGCTCTTCCGATGGAATGCACTCCAATTATTAAGAAAAATGCGAAAGTTATAGAGAATGCTACAGCAATAGTTAGAAAATTGAGAATGAATAATCATATGAATATAGATTTGTGGGTGGATGGATCAATTTATCCTAATGATCCAGCTACCAATTTGTGTCCAGATTTTAAGTCCGTAACTCATCTTCTCAGATATGTATGTGAAGGAAATAGCGGATTACTTGGATATTGTCAAAGGTTGCGAGATATTGGAATGCATAGCATATCTTGTCTGAATCAACAATTACAGTTTGCTAATCAACAATTGCAATGTGCAAATCAACAATTGCTTCATTATGTGCAACACATTAGTGCTGAAAACAATGCACTCAAGAATGCTATGTCAGAGTTGAATGCTACTGTCACTACTCTTCGAGGATCAAACCAAGAAATGTTAGAATCCATGGAAAAGTTGTGATCTGAGAGTTTAAAATCTATTGTTGATCTAAAAGTTATCAATAAGGCAATGATGAAGAGAAAAAGAAAGAGAGTACCGATGAAGAATATTGATGACCTATCTACACATAGCGGCAATCAGAAAAAAAGAATCCGAACAAACAAGTATGTTGTCATCTAAACTGTTTATTTGATTTGTATATGTCATTTAAGTTTGATTTGCACTTGATAACATGGATTATCTATATATTAAACATAATTTGAGTTTCATATGTTTGTTGTAGATCATGTTTGGTGGCAAAGAATTATTTAACAGATCGTTCATGCATTGGATCATCTTTAAGTCATGTTTTACCAAGAAAGTCAGCAAAGGAAATGATAAAAAATGCTCGGTTTGAAAAAATGAAAAATGAAATTGTAGAGACTGTTTTGATTAAGGTTCAATCATACTTGGATGCGAATGTGATACAAGGTGCATGTGATGTATTTGGAATTAGCAGAAATGCTTATTCTACTTTTATTAGAATAGTTAAAGAAGCTTTTTCCCAAGTGATGGTGAAGAAAATTAATCTTTCGCGTCCATATCAGGTAAGATTAGCTAGAAATTTTTATAATGATGGAATGTTCAAAGTAATTGGCCAACCACTTCATATAACTGAATTATACAAATCAGAATATGGTGAGCTCAAGTACAACGATTGCAATAATATTTTTCTTGATATTGAAAATGTTCTAAAATACATTATTCGATTCTATAAACTAGACGAACATCAAGTAAATGGAAAGATCATTATTGTAATAAAATTGGATGAATTTGAAATCATCAAGGGTCAGAAGTTGGAACGTGTGAGTGTCACTTTGATGAACAAAATTTCAGATACAGATGATCGAATGTTTAGTGTTCAATCGGAAAATCACATATGGTGGTTGGCGGCATTCCAGGTACACATTTCAGTTTTCATTTAGAATATCTATATTAACAATTCATACCTTGCCAATTTTTATTGACATGTGATGCATTACTTGTTTCTTTACAGGTCTTGAAACAGGACCATAAAATACTATCATGGATATTTTCAAGAACAAACTATGGCGAGATTATAAATAGACATTTGGAGGGTGAGAAATTTACAGTCGAAGACCATGGAAGTTTCAAATTCAATGGCACCTTGCAAGGGATTTGAAAACATTAAAATGTATGTATAATGTCTCTCATGGGGCAACATCAAAGCATCCATGTCTTTATTGCATGAATGATTGCTACAATATGAATTTGGGACGATCAACAAACATTGGCCCAACACGAGAAGTTGAAGATCCAAATATGAAAAGTGTTCTGCCAATTCCATTAAAATATGTTCACATATGCACATTGCATGTTGAGGTTCGTATTATTGAAAAACTAATTTACCTACATATTCTACTAGCATGGAATCATAAACCAGAGTCGACAGCTAAAGCAGCAATTAGGAGGTTGGAAATAGTTCTGTCAAATGCAGGACTACATAGAGGGAATGTCACAATTGAAAAAAGTGACAGACTCTCAGGGAAAAAAGGAAACGTTCCTAATAAGACATCAATTGGAGGTGCTAAAGCAAAATATTTTTATCCAATCACACATGCAAAGAATCAAGTGTCAGATTCGAAATTTGGAGAGAAATTGTTCAAGCCACATGAACATTGGAAGGAAGTAATCGAGTGGAAAAGGGACAAGTGTGGACCAACTTAGACAAACTCATAGGTGTTATCAGGGAAGAAAACCTATCATCAGATGATATGAGGACTTTGCAAAATCATTGCACCACATTTGTAAAATTTGTACATGATTGTTGGGGAAAAGACAACGTTACTCATTACATGGTGCTAATCTATATCATTATCTGGTGCTTTTCTCATTCAGGCTTATGTTTTTTTCTACTGATGTAACTAATCAAAACTATTGGTTGCAGCACATCCTTCTTCATCATGCAACTTATTTTGCAAAGGAATATGGGAGCTTAAGTATCTAGTCATCACAAGGCATGGGAAAATCTCATTGGCAAGCAAGGGGAGCATTTCATAGAGCAACAAATCATGGAGGACACAATTCAAGAAATAAATATTTAGCTCAACTTTTTCAGTGGAGATCTTCTGGGTAATACAAGAAGTTGATTATTTCCATCATACTGTAGGTGTTGATCTCCAACATCATCATCTTCAGATTCGCCGTTGATTTGTTGTTCGTCAAGAATAGAGGAGCTTGGACCTTCAATAAGAATAGTCGACTGAGGAACTGGAAAGTTCAAAGCGTCAAGAAAATCTGATAGGTCGGCTACATGGGGACTGCCCTTTCCTTTGAGGTCTTGAAACTTATCTTCGATGAAGATGACATCCCAACTAGTGAATATCTTAGACTCGATGGGATCGAATAGCTTGTAGGGTTGATCTAACGTAGTGTAACTGATGAAACATTAGGGGAAGTTTGGATTCAAAATGGGCCCTTTGTAAAGATGCTTTTGTTGACTTCACATGCTTTAAGTCTCCAAATGAACCAATAATCTTATAACATGTGTACAACACTGTAACAGTCTCACTAGACGAAAAAAGTATTCAAGTTTTCAGGTTACTTTTTATTATTTCAAAAACTCTTGTCGGACAGAAATAAGTATCTCATTGGATAATATGTGATGCCCGTATGTTAAATATTTGTCCGAATAGTTTAACTAGCGTTAGTTTTTCAAAACTACAGTTCTCCTGCATATTTTTCCCTTTGAAATACGCTCTGAGGGGACCCACGCCCTTGAAAATATGTGCAACTGGTGCTTGGATTCAGCGGACTTCACTTCTCCTTTGCATTTCCAAGTGATGGTGCGAGAGCTTTCCAAATAGTCTAACTTCTTAATCGTAGTTCCAATTGAGACGAACATGATACCATTAGGAAAGAGCTGGACGAGAGCTTCGCAACGGCATCTAGATGACCTAGTTTCAAATTACAGTTAAAAAGTTATAGGCAATCAAAGTTTGCAGAAAATCTCTCATCTAAAACAATATATATTTTAAAAAATAACCTTAATATCAGTTCAGCGCGCGTCCTAAAAAAATTAGGCAATTCTGGTGCCGTTGCGAAGCTCTCGTCGAGCTCTTTTCCAGAATTAATAAAAATTCAAAACCCTAATATCGATTTAGCGCGCACCCTTAGGGTTTGAACCCGCTCAAACCCTAAGGGCGCGCGCTGAACCGATATTAGGATTTTGAATTTTTTTTATTGTTTTTTGGAAAGAGCTCATGACGAGAGCCTCGCAACGACACCAGAATGACCTAATTTTGACTTATGGCTCAAAAGTTATAGGCAGTCAAAGTTTTGGTGCCAAAACTTTGACTGCCTATAACTTTTGAGCCATAAGTCAAAATTAGGTCATTCTGGTGTCGTTGTGAGGCTCTCGTCACGAGCTCTTTCCAAAAAGTAATAATTCAAAATCCTAATATCGGTTCAGCGTCCTTAGGTTTGAACCCGCTCAAACCCTAAGGGTGCACGCTGAACCGATATTAGGGTTACCTTTTTGAAATATATATTTTTTTTAATGAAAGATTTTCTGCAAAATTTGACTGGCTATAACTTTTTAACCGTTACTCGGAACTAGGTCATCTAGAGTGTCATTGCGAAGCTCTCGTCGAGCTCTTTATAATGGCACCATGCTCATCTCAATCGGAGCTACGGTTAAGAAGTTAGATTGTTTTCAAAAGAAATCTGTTATCGATTCAACGCGTGGATGATACCGATGTTAGGGTTTGAAAAACTCCTGCACCATCACCTGGAAATACAAAGGAGAAGTGAATGAGCACACACTAGCGCAATTACACCCACCGGTTCCAAACACCAGTTGCACATTTTTCCAAGGGCGTGAGACCCATCGGAGCGCTTTTCAAAGGGAAAAATGTGCAATACTATCACATTGGCTTATGGAAATTAAGGCTACATGTTAACCATATAAGTTGGGCGGCGGGCAGTTTCGGAATCATAAAAAATAAACATAGATGTTGCCGAAAGTTTTCTCTCTCTTCTTAATCTTTCTCTATAATCAAACTTCTTAAAGGGCTCATTTGGAGCCCATATTTTCCCTAATGACACACTTGATACTTTTGAAGTCGAGCTTCTTCCTGAAATCATGAGGAATCTGCGCATTACATCCAAAAACTCGTAAGTTTGATAAAGAAGGTTTGGTACATTTCCAAACTTCGAATGGTGTTTTGTTTGAGAGGCCTTTAGTAGAACATTTGTTCCAAATATAGGTTGTTGTTGAAATAGCTTCAGTCCAGAAGCACTTCGAAAGTGTTGCATGTGATAACATGCACTTTGCCGATTCAACTAAGGTTCTGTTCTTTCTCTCAACAAGATCATTTGACTGAGGTGAATAGGAAGTAATATATTGTTGCTCAATGTCGTTGTTAAGGCAGTACTCCTTGAATTTGTTGGAGATGTACTCTCCCCCGTTATCTGACCTCAGTGCTTTGATTCGTTTGTCAGTTTGATTTTCAACATGCTCTTTGAATTGTCTGAATTTGATGAAAACCTCTGATTTCTGTTTAATGAAATAAACAACTGTTCTTCTAGAGAATTTGTCAATAAAGGTAATGAAATACTTTGCATTAACAATGAAGGAGTTTGCATAGGTCCACATATATATGTATGAACATCTAACAGGTCTTTTGCTGCATGCATATGGTTTGATCTAAAAGGAATCCTAGCCTGCTTTCCAAAGATGTAGCTATGACAGATAGGGAGATTGACCTTACCAGAAGGATAGTCGAGATCAAGAACCATCGATAGTCTGGACATGTTCATAACAGATGCATGATTCAAGTGTCCTAAGCGATGATGCCATAGTAATGCTTTAGTCACTAGAACAGAGGTTTTCAAGCCTTGACTAGACTCAAAATACCAATCTATATAAGTAACCCTGCATCTTGCCGAGTGCAAGGATCTTATTATTCCTATCAACTATTTTGCATTGATCAGATTCAACTTCTACCTTATGACCTAAATCTGTAATTCTACTCACTGATAACAGAATTGTAGAGAGTTTAGGAACATATAAGACCTTTGATAGTAATCTGAATTGATCATGCTAGAACTACAATCTTACAGTACCTTAACCTTCAATAGTGTGAGTACTATTGTCACCAAGATGAACAAATATAAGACTTGACTAGTAATGTTTTATTCACTAGCACAGAGATTTTCAAGCCTTGACTAAACTCAGAATAACAGTGTGCCAATCTATATAAGTAACTTTGTCTCTTGTCGAATGCAAGGATCTTATTACTCCTATCAACTATTTTGCATTGATTAGATTCAACTTCTACCTTATGACCTAAATCTGTAATTCTACTCATTGATAACAGATTTGTAGAGAGTTTAGGAACATATAAGACCCTTGATAGTAATTTGAATTGATCATGCTAGAACTGCAATCTTACAGTACCTTAACCTTTAATAGTGTGATTACTATTGTCACCAAGATGAATAAATTTCTTCATGCTATAAGGAGTGTAGGAGTTGAAGATCTCACATTGATTGGTCATATATTGAGTTGCTCCAGAATCCAAAAACCATGAATCATCCAAAAATGCATTTTGATCTTTGACCATGAATGTTCCTCTGTCCAGTTTGACCTAAGGAGATGATGAAACTGTGTTTACTTAATAATCATGTTGCTTGGCTGCGTTCTTCGCTTTGAGAATTTGACAATCCTTGATCTCATGGTTATTGCGTTGCAATACCTGCAAAACATCTTTTTCTTCGATTGTGGATCTGATGATTGTGCTTGCTTGACCTTGAGTCTGTTTTTGATTCGTTGTAGTCTTCTTGGAGCTTCAGCAACATAGTGATAACTCTAGTAAGAGTTAAATCTGAGTGTGTCGATATGATCATCACCCAATTCTCATATGTAGAGGGCAAGCTTGAAAGCAATGTCATAATTGTGTCTTGATCGTCTATGACTCATCCGACAGCGGCCATCTGTTGCAAGAGATTCTTAAATTGGTTGAAGTGACTTTAAAGAGAATCACCAGTAGACATTTTGAAGAATTTCGTTCGTAGATGTAATTTAGTATTTACGTCTCTCACGTCATATAGTGAGTTCAAGATGTCCCAAACGTCTCTTGATGTTTTTGCTTCAGCTATGTGTCCAATCTGTGTATCTAATATATTGAGGATAATAAGCGCGAAAGCTTTACCGTCCTTTGATTTCCACTTTGAGTCGTCGTCTTCAGGTTTTACTTCTGTACCTATACCAACATCTCATAATTCGTTGGTGATTATCAAGGTCTTCATCTTAAATTTCCACAAATGATAATTGGATCCATTCAGCTTGTCTGCGATAATACCGACTTTACTTTGCGAATTCATCTAGAACTTAGTCTGTCGATTGTATCGATGACGCTAAGATGTAGTAATGCCAACGATAGGAAATCAATTCTTTGATACTGAAAGGTAGAAAAGAATTGAAGAGTATGATTATCAATTTGATATAGCGAAAGATATCAAATATTACTGATCTCGCTCTGATATAAAAATGGAATTAGAAGAAGTAGTGAAAATGCTCCGATACCATGTTGGAAAGTGGTGTGCAGAAGATAGGTCTAGCTCGATTAGAAATGAACTCGAAAAAGAAACGAATGAAAATAGTTCGAGTGTTTAGAAATAAAAATTTTTGTGCATGGCGGAATAAACTATCTTCATCTTTCCAATGCTATCAATTTCAAGCAAAGCAATAGTCATAGAAATCACATTTGAACTTATAGTAACTAACTTTGAAATCACCAGTACTACAGTGATTGTGTATTCAAACAATTAAGCATCGAAAATTATCAAACAAATAATTAGTCACAAATTGTTCACGAATTAGTCGCGAAGAAATACATAAACGCATACATTCTGAGACAAAAACTGAACGCAATAAAAGATAATATTGATTCAGTATGAAAACGTAACAGAAGTAAATGAGTACAATAAGTTGCGGATCGAAGCCGCTTACTCTATGCTATCTCTAAGCGGCTAAAATGAAAGTCTGAATTAAGCGCAATGTTGATAAGCAGTAGCACAATAGCAATCTCTGAAACAACTTTAAGAAGTGAGCTAGAATGCTCAGGAGTGTTCAAGCTCGCAGGCTTGAGAGAGAGAGCTAACTATTCAAATGCTTGATCATAACTTTGATGATCATAAAACTATATGAATATGAACTATTTATACTAAGAAATTATGTCATAAAAAACAATCGTCAGTTGGCTGGTGATCTGCTAGCATCCATCCGGTTCCTTGTCATTGATTGCTGATAAGCGGTGAAATTGGTCGTAATCATTCTGTCTGCATAAATGAACCAAAACTGTAGCTCTATAGAAATGAACCAAAACATCCACAGGCGACACTGTCGGGCTTTTCGCAAGAAATGCGAAAAAGAAGAAGGTGCCCTGAAATCTCATTTAAGATTGCCCTACGCTTTGCCAGTCTCATTTCCTTGACATTTGAGGCTCTTTAAAAAAAGCCAAAAATGCGACACTGTGATTTTACACGAGATTTTTGACAGGTGAAAAAGACGACATTGTTGTCAACTCCGTGTAAATCTACAGACTGTGTAAAAACACTTGTAATTCTATAGACTATATAAAAACACAAAAAAATCCGCAGAACTGGATAAACAATGGATGAAGATTCAAACCGATTAGTCGATTGGTAAGAAGGAGAATAATTCAACACAAACAAGCACACACATTTAATGCAGATTATCGTTAGAAGAAATATAAAGAGAGTAACTATAAAATAAATAAATGATATGTATCATTAATTGGCCCAAATATGTATTGTATCTTCATGGAATGAGAACATTGACCAATAAGCCCATCACGCATAGTGTGATCGGGTGGAAGGTATCGAGTGTGGCCCTCAAAAACCATGTTTCATAGATGTTGTGGGTGACGTGCTTGCAAATACTCATGACAAACAGGGCATGCATTGTAGCCACTAGTTTGGAGCCCTACATTAGGACAAAACAACCAACTTAATTGTGAGTCCAAAGTTCGAATTGAGAGAAAATTTGTGAATGCACATAAAATTTAATATAATACCATGAATTGAACCAATAGCAAGGATATCTCACCTGAACATTCCCCATATCCAGGAAAGTCGTGCATCGTCCGCATCAAGATCCTCTGTCCACAAAATCTCTTTGTCTCAGTGGTCTTGATATATCGCTCACTTGAACTCATTGCCACAGAATCTTTAGCTCATCTATCAAGGGATCCATATACACGTCCAAACTTTTTGTCTTGTATTTTCCTGGGATAAGAAGGGCGAGCATTAGGTGCCCCTTCTTGATACTTAGCCAAGGGAGAATGTTGTAATTTACAAGGAAAACCGGCCAAGTGGACCATGATGTGGAGTGCAAAGCGAATGGATTCACACCATCCACCATCGCCAACCCCAAATGAAAACGGCAAGGCCCATTCCTAAAATCATGCCAAGTAGCATCCATGTGCTGGAGAATCGGCAGGGGTCCTCATAGTATCGCCTGATAAATGATTGCTCGGATGCCATGTCATTAGCTCCGCGATGGAATTACACTTAAACATGTGGCGTATCCTGGGTATGATGGAAAAATGTCTTACCACCTTGGTGGGTATGGTTGCTCCTTGTAAATATTGCATGTACCGGTGTTTCCCACAATGTGGACATGTGCTTGCCTCCTCAAACTCATCTCGATACAATAAGTGATGTTCCTGCCTCATCATCTGAAGAAGGGAAACATGAACTCTGTCGAAAAAATGAGGGAGAAGGATAGATCAGTCTCTTCAGTTCTCTCGGTGCATGCACTATTGATGACTTAGTAGGCGAACACAAGAACATAATAATTTTAGAGCTTCTAATGCACGGTGGTAGCGGAAGCGATAAGCAGACGATCAGACAAATCAATTAGATAATCAAACAGAACATGGAAAAGCATTGGTGTTAGGGCCTATTTTGACAGGGAGTTGGTCTAGCCAAAATGTCCTGAAAGGGCCAAGGGGCCCCACCTCTAATGGCGGTTCGGCCCTATGTGAGCAATAGAGGATTTGCCACTTCCAATCCTGATGGCCTTCTCTATTGCCCCGTGCTCCCCAACCGATGAGGGTTTTCCAAGCTCTTAGAGATACGGTTGCAAGGAGGGGGTGCTGTCAATTTTGGTGCAATGATTCACCAGCTTTCTAGGGTTACGGTTTTGTAAAACCTCTGATCACTAAGTCGCATTAGGATCTGGCTAATGTCTCTTTCCCCATTGAACTCGGCTTACAGTTAGTAAAAATCTTACATGGGCTTGAAACCAATTTATTGCCTATGACGTGCTCGTGGGATGCAAGTTATACACATCACTTTGTTTGATAAGCGGTGGTATTTTTGTCGACCGTCAGGTCTAGGTATTTCGCTAGACAGTACTGATGGCGGGTGTGACTAGTGTGATGCTTAACCAAGGCGGTGTATTTCAACCGCGGATGGTGGACGGCCCGCTCTGGTGTTTCACAGAGGTCGGGTTCAGTTGATACGTTTCATAATTGACAAAACCCGAAAAAACGTTTCACAACTTGACGATTCTGTATAGTCATTTTACTAACCGGAAAATATGCCAGACGACTTAGTAAAACATCAAATTGTGAAAAAATCCTTTCCTTACTCTTCCCTAACACATGTACTCCAATGCGACGTTAACAACACATGGCCCAATTTTTTTCCAATTTCATACATTGAAAACAACAACAAATAGTTAAATCACTCATATATACCCACAACCTAGCCATGATCTCAACCCAATTTTCGTACTCGTGATAGTGCCAAATGCCTCAGTATTGATATCAAAATTAATTATTCGGTTAAGGGAATGCGAATGTACGATTCAATCACACTAGGAATGATGGACTCAAACATAATACACACCCAACAATGATGGTTTTATTGTTTTAAGAAAGTACAATCAATTCTTAAAACTCAAAATCAACGAAAATACTTCAGAAATACCGTTTATGGTTAGATACCACACTCTATTCCAACTGAAAGAAGACAGCGTATGAAAAAATGGCATCATGAAGATAAACTGGTTGTGAAAAGTGTGAGTCTTACCTCAATGTGCCATTAGATAGCCGTTGAGGGGAAACTCTAGTCATGGACCTTGTAGCAAAAATCAGAGCCAGGCATGTTGATGCAGTTTTCTCCACTTTACGCGTGTTCGATCGAATTGGTGTAAAAAGAGAAAATAAAGAAAAAATTAAAGTTTCTAGAATATGAACGGTGCGATTGAAATGGTAACGGTTCAGTTGAGATAAAACTGAACCGAAAGTCTGTAAAAAAAACAGGCCAGAAAGATACAATGGCTAAAAAAATCAGCAACCCATCACTCACACCAAGCCCTCAAGCAATCCATCCCACTCATTCAAGATATAAGCCAACTAGTATGACAACGGACTACAACCAACCAACCAACCCTCACCATGAAATCAGTCTCACCCATCAATCCTCTCAACAAAAGCAAGTAAACATCCTCTCCAAGTAATTTGAAGCACTCAACTATGAACTCACACTAGTAATGAGGTCCAAGCAATCAACACAAACAACCACAATCTCTCAACTCCTCAATATGAGCAAGCAAGCATAGTAAGTAACATCACTTCCAAACCACAAGACAACTACAATTCTCAACTCTCAAACATACCCACTCCTAGAAATACTAACACACAAAAGTACTAACATACACAAGTACTAACATTTCACATCATCTCATTATTATCCAACTATCATTGAGCTATTTCAAGCAACTCACAATCCTTCTAACCAACCCACCAGCATTGAACTCACCTCAAGCAATCAATCAAGCCAAAGTTTAGAATACATCTTACTAACTATGGAGTTAACAACACACAAGCAACAAACAGGCATGAGAGCACAAAGCAACCATTAACCTCCCACAAACTACTAACCCACATTGCAAGTGACTAACATTGAGCAACTAACATTCACAACAATTAGCCACAAAATGGAATTAACTTCAAAGTACACTCAAACAAGCAAGCAACTCCCAAAAGTGCCAACTCCTAAAAGTACTAACATACAAATACTAACATGTGAAATACAAGGAGTTGGCTCCTTCTTATAGGAAAATCCAATGCATCCCCTTCACAATGCCATCTTGCCATTCTTCATGCCCTTCAAGCCCTCTTTGCCATTTGTCCTCAACCCATTTGATAGTACACCTAGTGGCCTCCATAAGAGAGTGGGGGAGTGGTGCATTCAAGGCTCTCTTCCAAAACTAGCCAAGATGCCATTTTTGTCAAAGGCTAGGGCGGCCATTCAAGTTTCTCCTTTTGTACACCCTAGAAGCCCAAAATGTCAATGGCTAGTGGGTGTACCTTCCAATTTTTATAGCCTCCACGGTGTTTTGGCATTTATCGTCCAAATTTTGGGTGAGGCCCTTTTTCAACCCCTATTTTTAGTAGGCGGCCTTCGTTTGTCTTTGCGTACCTGTATTTTTGGCCTTTCTTCGATTTTTCAAGGGCCGTGCGCCTACTGCTCATTCGTCTGGGTTTTTGGTCTGTTGGGTAACCACTTGGCCCACGCATTTTGTTAATTGCTCGTAAATTGACCAAACTTTGTCGTTAGGGTTTTTGTGACTCTTTGACACTGAATCCATATTTCCCGTCCCGATTTTTACCCGAAACTTTTCTTTCTCAGTTTTTCTTCTGTGGTTGACTTTTTCGGCATTCATGACTAGGGCTCCCATGACAACACGGTTTCCCTAAAAAATACACTTAGTGATCATATATTAGTAAAAATGGACTCAGTACATGGTGAGATTTTAGCACGGTCATACCGGCTATTTTTTTACAACTGGCCATTATTTTGAAAAGTCGTAAAAATTTTACTAACCATTTCTAAGGCCGCAAAAGTTGCTCTAGCCTCATCTAGAGCGGGCTGGGACCCAATTCTAGGTGGACCGGCACTCTTGGCCTGTTCTTTCAAAACTTGACCACAAAATATTTTTGACGATTTTTTTGAAAAGTCAATTTCTTACTTTTAAACTATGTGTAGCCACTTTAGGGGAGGGCTAGGACCCAGAGCTAAGGCAAATTTGTGCCGATTTTTCTTTAATAACCGGGCTTTACATGCCAGTTTTTTCAATTATTGCGAATTTAAACTTCAATATTAGCCCGATTTTCCGTGCGAAAACATCGGCTAATATTGGCGACTACCACTGGGTAGTATGGTCCCCATACGGCGGACCCAGAGTCTCTGGTTTCGCAGACCAGCTCCTGGTGGTGGATCAAGTTTAGTGGACTCGGCACCCTTGCTAGGTGATACTAACCACAATGAGTTGGTGGGATGGCTTCAATAGCTTCCTACCCAAAGGCCATCGATATAGCCCTTAGTATCTATCTGCAACCGGATTGGATTTGACCGCAGCATCTTTGAACAATTTGGTGTCTTCATACCTGCAAAAACCCACCTGTGACCTAAATGGCGAATGCTCCCAATTCCATCAGATGTAAGGCAATGCCCACTTTCGGACCCATGCATGGAGGGATATGCAAATGAAAATCTCAGGATTGGAGATGGGGTGATATGGATGCAAGTCATCAGTATTGTGTCTAATACTGTGTCATTGATGTGTGTGTGAATGCATACGCAATGAGGCTTTAGTGCCCCAACTCTGAAACCGGTCCAGACTAGTGATTACCAATTCTTTTTTTGTTTAGACATTCAACTTATACTCTCTAAAAACTGATTCAACAGGGAATAACCATCTAGTCTCCTCTCTATACTGACTCTTCTCTCAAGTCCTATATTCTGACAATAGTCCATGTAAGACAACTTACTGTCCTAAGATCCAATACACAAGACGCTACGAAATACTAGTTTTCCACTGGTCTATGGAATCAATTAGGAAAATTGTCCTCACCTCTTATGGATGTGCGAGGCGTCACTCGTCTACACAAATTGGTTCGAGATCTGATAGAGACGGTTGAAGTCTTTCTCTTTTTTCTCTTTTTTCTCTTACTTTTCTCTCAGTCTTTCTTTCTCTCTCTTTTTCTGTTTTTTTTTTTTATATATATATATATTTTTCTTCTGTGCCTTTCCCATTGGGTGATGGAGTCACTCTCCACCCCACTTTACTATTTCTATTCCCACTTTTTCCTCTCTTACCCTCCCTTTTATGTTTCTAATCAGACATTCATGCTCATAGGAGGAAATATGTTAGGCCCTATGCAGCTCAGAGTATAGCAGAATGCAGGGGTATGGATGCATGGGATAGTCTTGCAATCAAATGACCAAGCACATTGTGCCTACATGATGCGGATTTTGACTCATCTGTGATATATGTAGATCACAGTTTTTAGTGTGCGTGGATCTCACATGCAATAACAATAACTCCCATATTTATACACTGAAACAATTTTTTTTTTCTGTTTTTCTAGTGGTAATTTAAAGCAAGATAGAACGTTGACCAACAAATAAAAAATCAAAACGGCAAAGTAAAGTCAAACTTACCACCCCTCGACTCCCCCATGTGAAATCAGGGATAAGGGTGTATTGATGTCACCTTACTGCATCTATCCAGCATCCACCTTGTTGTCTGGGTATTCACCATGCGCTTTAACCCTAACTTGCACTTCAGTGTTTTTTGTCCTATTTATCTTTGGCATATTCGGTCGTTCGTGTATATGGTAGGTGGCCAAAAGATCTAGGTCATCATTTGATTCAAGGAAATATCCTAGCACCACATTTTCTTCATGCTCGGATTCTTCATTACTGATGTAGTTGGGTAGTTCTTTGTCCCAAAGGAACGGATCATATGGTGTTCCAGTACTATCCTAGATAAGATTATCAAAGTTTAGCACCATGTGGTCATCTATTGTCGCTTTTTGATATTCGAATAGGCGTCAGATATCAAATGAATCCTGATCAAATGCATCAGGTGGGGGTTCATGATTTTTGTCGTTTTCTTGCTTCGTTACACAGCAGCCTATGGATCTAGTTTTAGGGGGGAAATCTGCAGGGGCTGTCCATACTATGTCATGTACTTCTGCATAGCCTAAGTTGCCTTCACTATCCTTGTCAGGAGGTACAGCTTGGTCATGTTGATTAACAACAGATGCGAATGCTACCAGCTTCTCAGACTTAGTGGACTTTCCAAGACTTACCTGCCGATCACACTCTTCCATCCACTCTTTACTAGGTGGGTCTGTCTGTAACCTACTTTGGATTAGAGTTAGTACTCTCGTCCTAGTCCCCTTGGGGATGAGTTTTCCTATTCAGTGTTGTGGGGGTCTTTTGTCATTGGTCTTGTCTCGTCTATCCTGAGAAATTGCATTAAACTCATTAGTCTGTAGATTTGTATGATTGGATAGCCCATAATCCTGTAGATCTAATCCAACCCTTTGTATCTGATGTCCACGGCTTTGTATACTTGTAGATCTAGGCTTATCACCAAAAGCTACTTTCTTTGCAGGATTGCATTCCCGAATCCTAGTCTATATAATCCTAAGGAATAATCGGATCCTGACAGGTATCTTTCGAAGTATAATCCCTCTAGTTTGTCTCAATTTCAAGGGGAATGGCCTCATACCAACTTCTAAGGGAGTTGGTTCTTTATCTGTACGGCTTCCAATCAAGGGTACAAGTTCTTTTATTTCAACAGTAGCTATTGAGGATGATCCGTCTCTAGGTTCAGTGTCTTTGGAGTCTACCAACCGCTTACTTGCTCCCTCACAATCTTCATTATAGATGTCTATCCGTACCCTATCTTGGGTTACCCTCTGCCATTTCTTCTCTATGAGTTTTTTTGCCAAGTTTATCGAGGGCTTGTCTCCTTCCATTCTAGTCACATCACCCTTAGAGGTCACTCTACAATCTATCTGTGGTTGACTCCATGTTTGGTAGGTTCTAAGTAGTTCGTCATACATGACACCATGGCCTATCCATTTTTGCCTTTGATTTCTAGTATTCAAACCATTCTCTTGTGACAAACATCCATCCTCTGAATGGCCACACTCCCTACAATATCTGCAAAAGGTCTTGGGATGTGCAGGTGCAGCACCTCCTACAAAAGTGGGACTATTAAGTGGCGATTTACCACTTGTATTGGCTTGGTGTCCTCTTTCAATGGTACTGTATGATTTATAGCTTTCATCATGGATAAGATGGTTTGGCATTCATTCGTAGCAATAAAGGCCTCTTTTGTGGTTCTGGATCTAGACACTGCTTCTTCGAATGATGTAACCCCAGATTGGCGTACTTCTAGCTGGATAGCTGGTTTTAGGCCCCTCAAGAAAAAGGTGAGTACTAATTGAGATGATACCTCAGTTGCTAGCCCTATGTTCAATTGGCGAACGAGCTCCTTGAGTTGTTTAACATATAGGCGTACTGATTCTCTTGGTTCTTGTTGTATCGTAGTCAAAGCGAACATCAAGCTATCAACATTGTATTTGAGTCCAAACTCTGCTATAAACAGTTGTAACAGTTTCTCCAAGTGGTAATGGAAGCTTTGGGTAAATTATAGTACCATCGTCTAGCTTCTCCTACTAGAGTTGTGGAAAACAACATCATTTTGCATTGGATTTATGACAGTGTTGGTGAACACACCTACAAGACATTCCTCCATTCGATCTAAGTTCATGCTTATGCTGTAGTTTTGGTAAAGATCTTGAAATTTCTCTATGTTGAAGTTGTGTCTCTTCTTCTACACCTAATCTATTCCTAAGCACCCTAACAGAGTGGTATCAGAGTTTCGTTCCAACTTTACTAATTAGTATACTAAATTGTTTACTATACTTAGATCATTCATCATGGATGGAACATCTTCAGAAATCCGCTTGATCAACAAGCTCAATGGTGATGACTTCCACATTGAAAGTTCAAGATAAAGATACTCATAGAAAAAGAACTCTGGGGATACGTCAATGGTTCAATAGCCAAGCTGGCTAAACCTGACATGTTGACCACTTGGGAAGCTAAGGATGGCAAAGCCCTTGCCATTGTATCTCTGAATCTTGAAGATTCACAAATAGCTCATGTAGCTAACTGTTCCAGCTCCAAAGAAGCATGGGACATTCTTATTGGTCTATACGAGACAATAGATGTTTCGACTCGTCTCTTCTTGAGGAGAAGTTCTTGTCGCTCAAGATGAGTGAAGTGACCTCAATCATAGATCATCTGAATGATTTCAAATAGCTACTCAATCAGTTAGCTGCAGTAGGTTCGCCAGTATCAGACGAAGATGCTAACATGTCTCTTTTGTCTAGTCTTCCTCCCTCCTATGACAATTTAGTATTGCTACTCAGTAATACTTTTGACCTATCCCTCCAAAAGGTGACAACAAGCTTATTGCAGAAAGAAGTAAGAAGAAAAAGCTTATCCACATCGAATAAGAAGACAGTCATTCTCTATTCGAATAAGCAACAGTTCCCGAAGAAGAAATCTTTGAAGGACAAAAAGACAAAAGCTAACAAACTGATTCAGACCAGCAATCACAACATCACAATCGACAACATCAACAACCTAAGATTAGACTCTTCTGCAAGTACTACAAGAGAACCAACCACGACATCAAGGATTGTCGAGTTCTCAAGCATAACGAATCCAAGAAAAAGATGTAGTAGGATGGAAGATTTGATTCTGCCAAAACCTCTCAAGAAGAACCAACTCTGCTAATGATACAAAAATGTATCTTGATTCTGGTGTTTCTCAGTACATGACAGCATGTAAGTCCTTATTCGAAGACCTCACACCAGTAGATTTGAAGTATGTCTACTTCGGTGACTCAAGTGCACTAGATATTGGAGGCAAAGGATCTATACATCTCTATCTTCCTAATGATAAGATGACCTTGCTCAAGGATGTACTATATGTACCCAAACTAACCAAAAATTTATTGTCAGTCAGCAAGTTTACTGATCAGGACTGCAAAGCCTCGTTCGATTCAAAGCAGTGTACCATTTTGGACAAGCACAACAAAGAAATCTTCTCTGCAAACAAAGAAGATAATTTGTATGTTCTAGGTCACGAACATGCACTTTCTACAAATGTGAGTACTTCAAATGCCCAATTATGGCATCAAAGACTAGGACATCTAAACATGAGATCATTGAAGACTCAAGTAATGTCAAAGGAGCAGCAAGAAAGTGTTGTTCAAGTTTACTTTACATGTTCTATCTCATGTTTGAGCAATTTCATGTGAATGAGTGCAAATTGTCAATATATGGTAAAACTAGCTACATTGGTTTGCATCATTTTGATGTTGGAGTTGTACTAGCATTCTTTTTTGGTTTTGCTAATGGGAATGAAGCTATTGGAGATTCATGGAGTTCTATGATGGAGATATATCAAGAAAGGACAAAGATGGAGGAGACAAGCAAGCAAGTGGTCATCACTCATATTTATTGTTTGGTTGCTGTTATTTTCCAAAGAGTTCAAAGTTGGAAGCATGGTGGAATTGTTACATTTATATTCTATTTGGTTCTTCATGTTCTAGTTACATCTTGATGTGTAAAATTGATGTAAGAAATAGTGAAGCATCCAATTTGGACACTATTCTCTATGTCAATTATGGAAACTACTTTAGAACCTTAGAAAGGAGGTCTATACTTAGGATGGAGGTCATTCTAAAGTTGGATCAAAGTAATATGGTTAAATCTATGCTAAAACTAGTTAAAGAGGGAGTGTGAGAAATTGTCAGCTAGTTTGATTTGGTTAATTGTCAATTTAGGCCAATATGCATTTCATACTTAGAGATCAACTTTATGAAGTTATTTTTACTCTAAGTTCAGTTGAATTACCACTTTTAGAAAGTGTGGGAAATGTTGAAGGTCGAGTTTGGGAGATTCAAATTTGAATAGTTGGTTCATTGAATCTAGTCCACATTGTGAGTAGGGTTTGAGATCTAAAGGTTTTCTATTGTTGATAAGCTTGGAGAAGGACATCCAAATAGGTCAAGCACCTACTATATATAGTGTACAAGTGTGGGAAGAGATACATTCTCTCTCTACTCTCATTCATGCTTATACATGAGATCTCTTTGGGGTTCCATACTCATTGGTGCACTATAGTGTTGATATCTTGAATTTTTGTGTGTAGTATGTCATTGTTATATGTTTGTTGGATTCACACATGTGAAATACATTAGCTCACTAGTTTTGTACAGAAAGCAACAATACTTTATTATTCATATCTAATTTTGTCAAGATCTAATAGAGTTTATAGCTTCTATGCATTGTTAGAGCTAGATTTTTCAAGGGCTTTAAATTTATATGTCGCCCAACAACGATGTCTAATATCTGTTGTCAAACCGTCATTTTCTGAAAACCATTACTCAAGTTTTATATGTTATAACAGTGTCGTACGACCTTTAATTTGTGCAGACGGTTAATCATCGCTCAATAGTTGCTGAAATGTTGCTCACTTTGTTTGTCGCGAAACGACGATCACTAAGCATCACCAAACTGTCGTTATCCAGAAACCATTGGCCTAATCCTGATCATACTGTGAAGTGCACATCATGAGGACCAATCATCTTGTGAGGAGCCAATCATGCTATAAGGTGCAATCCATGGGTCCAATCATTGTTAGAGGTTTTTACATGTGTTTTTGAAGCAAGAACTTGAGCCACTACTACATGGAAGTGAGCTCTCATTGTACATTATACTCTTTGTACTTTCTCTCTCTACCCAAGAGCTCACTTATTTTCTCTCTCTACTCGAGAGCAAGGAGCTTGTATGGCTCAAATATTCCAATGATAGCTAGATTTGATTGATTTCTTGGATCAATAGCAAGCATTTAATGTGTAAAGTGCAGACCATGTGTGAGTTGCATTAACTTTGAAATTTTGTAGCAATCTTGTTTTTAATCAATCGAGTCCAAGTAGACATTTGATGGAAAGAGCTTGAAGTGTAGATTGAGAAGACTAAGGCACCAAGGGTTGTCGATGAATCTTGTTGATGTTTGGATCTAATCTTTTAGAGTAGGTAGAGTTAGAAATAGTAAGCTCAATTGTGATTATACAATAGATTAACATATTGGTTATGACTATACAATTAATAATTGGAAATGCAATGTTTCAATTTGATAGGTAGGCTTTAGTTAAGAAGCCAGCCCGTGGGCTTGTCCCCGGTCGATAATGGGATTACATATATATATATATATAGCCCAAAATGCCACGTAGAGGCCAGCAGTTTGATAACATAATGACCAATAAAAAGAGAAAGGACATGGAGATCCATTTTTTTTCAAATTCATATATTTAAAATGCTTTATAAAAATATATTATAATACTAAAAAATATCTTATTTTGTCAGAAATTTTAATCATGCTAAAAAACTTAATTAGTAGATTATTTTAAAAATCTTCAAGTTAGCATTTTTTTTAAAATATTTCCATTTAAAAACATTAGTTACACAAGATCTAAAATAAGTAAAAAAATTATTTTTATTAAATTAATTATTTTGATATAAATACTTTTAGATTTTAAAACTATTCTCAATAAAATGCTTGCATTAAAAAAAAAATCTTGAAAAACTTATATACTCCTATTTTTGTGTGTGTGTGTGTGTGTGTGTGTGTGTGTATCAACAACCAATATTTGAGATGGCCTTTGTGGCCATTTAATTATAGCTAATTTTTAAACACATGGCAAAACATCATGAAGTTTTGCAGCGAACCCCCTCTGCCAATTCTGACACCTATTGTGATCCAACCCAAATGGTAGACAACAACAAATTAATCGGTAGTAAGCGCCATGCCATCACCACACCCTTGGCCATGCCTGGCCTGCCATCGATCATCGTCGCCCTCACCAATCACCAGAACGAGGAAGCAGAAGAAGCAGAAGCAAAGATGAAGGAAAAAATAGGAGAAAAAAAAAACCAGAAATACCAAGGCAACAGTATACTTGAGAATGCGAGACAAAGACGAGAGATTTTCAATTTAGAAATTCACATGCGGGCTTTCTATTTATGAAGGATGAAATCATAGCCTTTGATTTTTATAGATACCTACGCTCCAGAAACTGCCACGTATGCCACAAATAACGAGTTGCATTATAGAAAATTTGAGCTTGAAAGGAACCTATAAAGATTGACATGTATAATGACAAATTTTAAAAATGTAAGATACAAAAATAAAATCTTTTCATGCACGTAGTTATGCTCGCACCCCATATTCGATAGTTAAACATTTTATGTACAATATAGTTTTTGGTTGCTAAAAAGTAGTGTAACTTTTTTAATCATATCTCCAATTCAAGACGAGTATGGTGCCATTAGAAAGCCCTCAATGAGAGTTTTCCAAGGACATTACATGACCTAGTTGTGAGCTACACTTTAACATTTATATAGGAGTCAATATTTTTTGTCAATTATGATTTGCTTTGAGGCACAATTCACTCGTTTGAAGTCTCAGGATTAATCTTATGTTTTGTATGCATTTCACAAATGGAATAGTGGAGAAAACCATGTAACTTCTATGAGATTATGCCATTTTATCCTAAAATTGTTGCATTAAGTACACATTTGTGTAGTAGACAACTTTGATATTGTGGTAAATGGAGAAGGTCAACATATATGAGATGACCATATCCACTGTTATGATTAACAATAGTTCGGCATCTTCAATTTATATCATTAACATAAGGGGAAAACATACTTGCTCAAAAAAGCTGGAACTGTTGCCATGATTTGTCTTTTGAAGGGACCCAAAACATGTTACATGGAATTATTAGGGATGACAGGGATAATGACAATCTGAAAAAATCATGGAAGCACAATGTACAAAGTTGTCTACAGACTTCTATCTGCACTATTGCACTGATCAAGTTTGCAATGAACTTAGCATCATGAGCTATGCAGATTTGTGATGGCTTGAAGTCAAAATCACGAAGAGGATAAGATTGAAAAATTCAAGCTACAGAGACGATTTCTTTTGCGACCTTTTTGTACTTGTACCAATGTGCACAAGCTAGATAGAACAGAATATTGAGAGCACTCAAAACTGCCAAAAGCCAAAAGAAGTAATCAATGTGACCACGGTTCAAGTTGTCAGGAATCCATCCAGGATTGCTCCCATGGCGTGTGACATGTGTCACAATTGTAACAAGCAGGCTACTGAGATAATTTCCAAGTGCAACAGTAGTTAGAGACAGTGCACTACACATACTTCTCATAGCATCAGGTGATTGATCATAGAAAAACTCAATCTGCCCTATGAATGTGAAGATCTCTGAAGCACCCACCAGAAAATATTGTGGAACTTGCCAGAAAATACTCATAGGAACTGGCGTGGTTGTATTATCAAGTAAGCCATGGTGCTTTGCAATTTGAAGTCGTTTGATTTCAACAATTGCAGCAACCACCATAGAAAACATTGAGACAAATAAGCCGATTCCCATACGCTGTAGCTGTGTGAATCCACGCTCATTGCCTGTGAATCTACGAACGAATGGAACCAACAGGCGATCGTATATGGGAACCCATACTATGACACTCAATGTATCAAAAATCGACAATGCAGCTGGTGGAATCTTGAAATGTGGACCCATATGGGCGTTCATTGTTGATCCCTGCTCCACAAATAATGTCGACATTTGTGTATATACTGTAGAGAAGACTATGCTGCTTGCCCAGATGGGCAAAATGCGGATAATTATCTTCACCTCCTCCACTTGTGTTACTGTGCATAGTCTCCAAGGATTCTGTTGATCTTCATTCACCACTATAGCAGCCCTGTCCAGAAACCTGCAAAAGAAAACAACCTTCAGCTCCTGCTTTGAGAGGAATCATTGTCAATCAAGTAAGCATAAGAGGCATACAAGGTCTATACAGCTCAAAGCTTGTGTGGCAGTTATGTTTCGGTTTTGCACCTGAAAGCCTTGGTGTGTTGGATCTTGCGACTCCCCTTGATAGAAGACTCTTTATCATGTACCTCATGTAGCAGCTCTTGATCTGATGGCACTTTTGCTTGCCAATTTTGAAAAGCTGCAACGAAAACTTGAGCTATACGAGTCAATGGGCTACCACTAGGCTTTTGATGCCTGTACCGAGGTGAGCCAATGAAGAAGCTGATGATAGCAATTCCCATGGCTACTGCTGGGATCCCAAATCCCCATCCCCAACTCACATTGTCCTGAATGTAGACCAAAACACTACTTGATACGAGTGCTCCCACATTAATTGAAAAGTAAAACCAGTTAAAAAATGATGTCTTTTTCTTCCTTTCAACTGGATCTTCATCATCAAATTGATCTGCTCCAAAGGACGACACACAGGGTTTAATTCCTCCAGTTCCTAATGCAATCAAGTATAGTGCTAAATAAAAGACTCCAAGTTGCGTCGATGTTGCGTGTTTGCAAGTGTCATCTTGGTTCACACATTTTGGAGGTTTTAGCGAATGCAATGATGCTGATAATGTCAGGAGTATCATTCCCTGTGCAACCACAAAGAATCTCTAAGAGAGTCTACTCACCCTTGGCAACGTTAAAATATATTCTAGAAACAATACAACAAGACACTCCACATATTGTTACTAGCACCTCCTAATTATGGTCTATTGTACTTTGTTTGCTTTTCATAGAAAAATTCTAGAGGCAATAGTTTGCTAAATGACTTACAAGACAGTATACGGCAGAAAATACTGCGATAGTCCAAAAACGCCCCCAATATGCATCGGCAAAAAATGCACCAATGAGAGGAGTGATGTACGCTGTTCCTGACCAATTAGTGACATTGTTGGCTGCTGTTGCATTGCCCTCACGAAGTATTTTCGTCAAATAAATTACCAGATTCGTGCCAATGCCATAATAAGCCAATCTCTCACAACACTCATTACCTGTCAACATATCAGCGGACGTCATGTAAATAACATATATATCTCTGTTTTCAGAGCAAATTTGCTTGTTACTCCATAAGTAATCAAGCACTTTGTCTGAATGACTGGTGAAAACATACGCTTATTGAAAAGTTCGGTCACTTCAGGTGGCTGATAATTATAAGTTCATAAGATGAGGAATAGTCTTTCAGATCCTAATCTGAATTCTGAAGCCAAAAGGTGAACAAATTTGTGTCCTTCTGGGAGGATCTTCGAAATTTTTAGAGCATGCAATAGCCTGGTAAAGTATGAAAAATCTCAGCAAAAGGGCATGCATCTTAGTGTTCGAACTGCCTTACTCTTTCAATTGGCATAAAAACAAACGGGGACTTATTTTGGTTACATGCACTCTTTTCTTGAATCTTCCAAAAAAGAAATATAGAAGGCCTGGTGTCAGTCGTATACCTCTGCTTTTGGCTGCTCATAACAGAGTATATGAAGCACACTTCCCGAAAGAGCAGAAATTTAAATTATTGACGTGTTCAGAGTTTTCTGTAAAGAACTATCCAGACACCAATCATAGATTCTTAAATTTTCATAATATAAGAAGAATACGCCAACAATACTTGTATCCAACATCCTATAGACCACTTCTTCTCCTCATATATGGAGCAGTCGTGTTAGTTTTGAGAGCTATGTAACTATGCTTCTTTTCAAAAAAGGGGTTAAGCTGAGCAAGAGATCATTAATCTTCTTTCAACCAATACATGTTTAGGAAGAAAGCACATACCTAAGATGAAAGGGCAAGCTCTCCATCCGCCACTCTTTGATTTGATTGAAGGCCGTCCCTTTAGGTCGACAGTTCCATCCTTCACATAGATATCACTTTCTGTAGTCTTTTCAGATAAATGGTTTCCATTCTGCACAGTCCACAGCCACTGAAATCAGATCCTAGGTAGCCTTTCTGGCAACAGAAAATAAGCACAAAGAAATGTAAAACTAGGATATGAACCGAAAGGCAGAAAGAGTAGCATGCATATGACTAACGGCCAAGCTTAGACAGAAAGTGTTCAGAGACTTTGAAAAATCTACACATTGTGAGGAGGAATAAAGGAGTGGTGCCTATTCAGCTAGTAATTGATAGCCAGTGTAAAAAGCTAAAATAGAACCCCGACCCCGAATCCATCAAAATTTATCACAGCAGAGAGCTCCACCTTACAGACATAGAAGTGAACCCACCACAAAGAGAGTTAGACAATAAAGAATATACAGCAATATCTAAACATACTCGAGTAAAAACCACTGCAGATTTTCGTTTATGTCATACTGATCAGTAATTTGTAGTGCATGGTAGCTTGGCATAATTATCGGGATGCCTTGAGAGGAATTTAATCTTTCAACTGTTCGACTGAGCATTGTCCTAAAAGTAAAGAACGTTGTCGATGTTTCTAATATTTGACGTCAAAAGTTTACAATGAAAAGGTCGGAAAGAATCGGACTTTTTCTTCCCAATGAAAGCCTATAACAGTACAATCTTTTCTTTTACTTATGTCAGTCGAAGGCCTCAAAGCTTTCCTATTGTTATTCCTCAAGAAAACACATTCTTAGGTTGCCTGCATTAATCGATCTGCCGCTGGTCGGTAAGCCAGATAACGTACATGTCTCGTAAGCCCATGTGACTGCAGCTTGTGTCTAGCCACACTTCAGAATTCGATAAAGAAGCGCTATAAAATTTTTCTGGTGGGCATAATCTCAATTTTCTCAAACAAGAGAGAAAGGAAACGAGCTAAAGATACTTGCAAAAACGTCAACATCGCTGCCTAATTCACATGTATGTTGGTCAGCCATTTACATGCTTTCAAGCAGAAGCAAAAAGACTCATAAGATCCTCACTATCTTTTATCTTTCACTGCAATGGTCACGCTTTCATTTGTTTGCGCACCTATAAGATCACAGATTACAAACTTTGAGGAGATAAACAGCACAAAAAGCAAAAAATTAAAACACAGCACCCTGGTAGATTGCCAGAAGCAAGCAAAAACAAATTAAGTCAGTCAGGCGATGCATGATCATGATCAGAGCTCCTGAGAACTGACACTAATAATAGCTCTCTGATCGTGCTGTGAGCGAAATGCATCTGGGTCCGCAGGGAGGGCAACGTTGGGATCACCCAGCTCCAAAGAGGTAGCGATCACCATAGCTAGAAGCTGTAGGAACACACCAGAAATCAGGAGAGGAGATGAAATGCACTATTCACTTTTCTACTGCTTCTCTGAGTGAGAAGAATCGCCATGTGAGGCTTTGTAGAGAAACTAGACCGAGATTGTATGAAGGAAGAACCCACCCCATTCTTTCCCAAACCAGTTCAATTAAGGATACCTAGGGAGATGGCTGTGGGCTTATCTATCACTTCCATACCATAATAAGGATGTCCCCCTAACTGGTAGGCTTGTGTCCAAACTACCTCAAATTTGGTTAAGGGCAATTGCTCGAAGTCAATCTAGCATGCTCTAGCATTGATATCTCCTCCAAATCCTTGATAGATGTGCGGGCCATTAATGCTAACATCTCCAAAAACCCGATATTAATTTCGGGCATCCACCATGGAAAGGGATCGTCTAGATCATGAGTTGTGATTCAATAGGAGGGAGGACTAGTTGTGTCATCCCAAAGCGGAATGTAGGCCAAATGCACATTCACGAGCCTTCAAAGGTGGGGCAAAAAGGTGCTCTCGAACACTTGAAACATCAAGGCTCGATCTAATCTTAAATGTTCAAGTCAAGGGGATCAAGTTGTGGGAAGAGCGATAGAGAAAAAGATGGGACACATCTAGACATTGGACTCAATAAAAGCTTGTAAATTTTGCTTAAGACCTTGTGATAAACTTATTGTTGAGATACCAAAGGAAGAGAATTTGTTTGTGTGTGTGTGTGTGTGTTTGTTTGTTGTGAAATGGTCTCCGAGCATGCCTTGTGCTTAAAAAAAATTTGGCAAGTAATTTGTGAATATGTGAATAAATACACCTTTGTCTATAGTTGTAGTGACTTCCTTAATATCTATTTATATTTCTTTATGTACTCCCAATAAAAATGGGCCACAATGACCATGCTTTGATTAAGATTGCATCTTGATTCTCTGACACTAGTCTAAATTTACAACTAGAATTTGATGTGTTCACATGAGCACCCAAAGACATATCTATACTTGTATTTTTTTGGATTTGCATCTTTCACATTGGCTTGTGTGAAAACATTGTGATCAATACACATTTGAGACCATGGTGTAAAATTTAGATTAGGGTAACTGTAAGTACAAAGTTTTCTTCTACTAAAATTAGTCAATGTGCTCGGTTGTCCTTTGATCATAATATCCAAACATGTATCATATATTGTTTCTTAGTATCCAAATTGACCATTCTTCAAATTTAATGAAAACTTCATCATGTAAACAATGTATGTGCTATATTATAATGATTAGAATGTAAACAAAACTTTGTCAATTCTAGAGGACATTCTAGGCTCCTTGAGACTATTCTTCTTTTGGTCATTAATTTTAAGGTAATCTATTTCACATTAAATAAATAATCTGTGTAAACTTGTCATTCAAAGACAAGGGAAGTGCTAACGTACAATCATTCAAGCACATTCAATAATTTCCATTACTTTCATGTTTGTAGGGATTATACTAACTTAAGCATTTTCTATTTTCTTCCAAGCAATCATGCCAAGAAAGATTGTCCTCTTTTTATAGAAACAAGGTGAGTGAGAGTAAGTTGTGCTATTTCACACCATTGCTATGTGCTTATGTACATACTTGGTAGCATAGATGTGATTGTTTGATTTAAGGTCCCAAAATTATTCTTTTGCCAAGAATATAAGCAAGCAATCTTTTCAGTCCAAAATGAGCATTGTTGCTCTTCAACATAGCTTTGGAATAGTTTGAACATACAACAAGGGCAATCACGTAAAGGATTGCCTTCATCATGATTGGAGGAGTTTACTTATGCTTTTGTGTGGTAACCACAAGAACCCAACTAAAAACATGTTTAAAGCTTGAGTTTCACATGCGAAGCTCTTGCACCTACCTCTCAAATCAATCTTTGTAGTATATGATAAGGTTCAAGGTTTGTAGCATTTTTAGTTTAATTTACAAGCTTACTTTGGAAGAAAGACTCTAACACTCACGCAAAAGGTCTATGCAATAATTGAAATATGAGGCCTTATCTTTATTTGGTTCACAATCTCCCAAATTTATTTTGCCTTGCTTGATTGACAGTTAGAAATTTTATGGATGCACAGAGGTTTAAAATTAGAGCCCACATTCACTCTATATTCTCCTTGCCCACTCTTACAAGTAGTAAACAAAAAATTTAAGTGACGAGACCTACATTTACATTGAAAGGTCATTGTGAGTTAGAGTTGTGTATATCTTGTAGAAAAAGAGAGCAAAAACTTTGAAACTTGTCTTGTCAATTTACTACATTGTTTCTACTTTTCCATAGTCATAAAGAGAATTGGTGGACTTCTAAACTCATGCCAATTAGCATTGTAAAGTTGACTCGGGTGCACCTAGTGTGCCTCGTAAGACTCTAAGGGGTGATACTCCCTGAAGTCCCAAAGCAAGTTAGGAAGTCAAGGACTAAGCCTCTAACTTGTGGTGAGACAGTCAAGTAGTCACAAGTCATGAGCTAGCTTTGGAGCTTGAGTCATGGCCTAGTCAACTCTTGGGACCCATGTTCAGGAGCCCAACTAATTATGCCCGTCGAGACAATTCTTGGGACCCATATCCGGGAGCTAGACTGATTTGCCAAGCTTAATCAGCAAAATAAAAGCTAAATCCAAAAAAAACATGTTTTACCAGATTACATTATATTCCAGGATAGAGGGGGTGCACCGAATCACAGTAGAACTATAGGGAGAGTTTGGTAGATAAAACTTGGACAGCTCAACCGGCACTAGAATTCCAGTTGCCAGTGTTGGATTTAGTCCCATATTAATCTAGTTCCATTCATATTTTTCTAGTTTTATACACATTGTCACACAGCCTATAGAAATACTTTATTGTCGACGACAAGTATCGATAGGACAATCAAACTGTCATAGGCAATCAGACTATTGAGCTAAGTCAAACTATCAGAGAATTATCATCTATCAACTATTGACAAATGTTCGACCACTTGATTCAACAAACTGTCGAATCAAACAATTGAACTCTTCTCACGCTCCACTCTTCAAATCAGCTAAGCCAAACTTGATTGCTGACATCATACCACTGGCCCACTGTTACTACTGTGCAACTATTTTGACAATGACAGCAGCCACGATCTATTTTCAGATGGCACAATGACTCTATGCCATTTTGTATATATATGTACAAATATACATTACATATATGTTAAAAGGGTAATGATTTTTTAAGACAAACATTGTAGATGCTTTCATACAATGATTCTTGTTTTCAGACTGAGAGTTAGAATAAGCTCATAGCTATTACAGAATGAAGATCTACAACAATGGTGAAAGCTTGTAGGTAAGCATTGAAGCATGCTGCTTTGTACTTTTCTGTAAGCTCTGCCAAAGAAAAAGAAAAAAGAGCTTGTGCTCCCATATGCGCTATCTGAATCCTTGGTGAACTCATCTTGAGGCTATTGGGAATGAGACCTTCTTGCTTGAGTTGTATAAGCTTCAGCAGCTGTGCTTTTGATTTTTTGTAGGACTTGTGGAGCTTCTTGAATTCTTCACAGCACTTTTTCGCGAATCCGATGATCTCCATTGGGAGCGCGATGCCGTATACGCTGCTTGGTGTTGCAAAAAGAGAAGCTTCATAGTTTTCCTCTACGTCCACATCCTACCACTTGCTTGTGCCAGCTTGAGTCACCATGGCAAAGATTGGGTTTAGGGTAGAAGAAATAGGCTAGCGTTGGCACAAAACAAACGAGCTTAGTAAAAGAGAGAATGATACATAGTGTGAAACCACGAGTGTACCTAAAAGGTTATTTAGATGCACAAACATTCCATAAACTTAGATAACTAAGCATGAAATAGAGAAGGAGATGTAAGAAATGAAACTCTTTACTAAAAAAGTGCTTAACTCCAAACTAGTTTCGCTTGATTTCTCAAGCTCATCAGTGGAGCACTCAAAGGTGTGAGTTACAAATGAGATCTCCTTCTCTATTTATAATAAGAGAGGCACCTACCATTTAGACTAATGTCATTTGGTTCATGCCACTTGGCCCCGCCGAAATTTGGCCAATAATGACCAAGTGACAAAAGAGACCAAATCACCATAAATTGGTAATAAATGACCATGTGACAAAATAAATGCACAACGGTGCTATGTCTAAATGAGGTCGCAATCAACCAATAGGCTTCAGCTTTGATTTTACCAAGAAATATTTCAAATTTCTTAGATTTTTCCAACTGACAAGAGGTTTTGCAATAACAAGACGAAGTTAGCAAAAGCTTGTTCTTAAAAGATGTATTTATTACAACTCATATAAAGTGATTGAGGTGTAACAACATCCATAAAATCCAAGTTCAAACACACTCAATCATGAAATTTTAATGTAAATGATTCAATATTGATGAAAATTTGATATTATCTAGAAAATCAAAATGTGTTAAAACATGAATATAGTTTCAAATTTGATGAACTTAACTTCTTTGAGAGGACATATTTTTTCATTTATACTTTTGATGTGCAAGATGTAGTGTTTTCCACTTTGAGATTATCTTTGATACACTTTTCTTCAAAATGCAATTATTATGTTTAACGTCATGTTGAACAATCAAAAGACTTTTTCTTTCCCTCGAAGTGTAGAACTAGCAAAGGGTCTCAAACCATCTATATGACAATTGATGATGTTTGCAAATTCACACAAGTTCCACTAGAAGCTTGATTTTGACATAAAGCCAGATACAAAATGTCATTTGTATTATGACATAAAAGATGCAACAATAAAATTGCCCCACAATGCATCACATCACACACAAAATATCTCATTGAAGATGAATTCCATGGTTAGAAAAGTCTTCATTTAGTTATGGTTTCAGTTTCAATCAAACACTCATTCCATGTGGTGAAAAATAAGTACTTAGTTCAATTTCTATTTATCTATTTATCTTTATGCATGTTATCTTTGACAATCTATCCTTTTATTAATTCTTTTTTCTAAGATTATTCATGTGGGAGTCCAACAGAAATTCAAAATATGTGGATTGCATACATTTGGAATTGTACAAAAACAGATGAATTAACACATTACAAGCAACTTTGCATTGAAAAAAAATTAAGTGGTCTTAAAGGATTGAAAAAATCCAATTTTCAATCCAACCTTAAGCCTATATGAACCCATTGACTTTGAAAAAATTATCACAATATCCTTACCATGGCAAAGTTGAAAACAATGGCTCAACACATTTGTTCAAAAGTTTTGTGAATTTGTGAGTACATTATTGGCATAAATTTCATTGGTAATTGGAACAATAATAGTATATATTGTCTTTGTTTTACTTGTAGTGCCATCATTGTTGGGGTGTAATAAGTTGTGGTGGGCGATAGTTCAAGGTGTTGGACGACACTCTCAAACTATCATGTTAATTAGCACTTCAAAAGACTAATAAAAGAGCATTGTGTTAGAATCATTTGTCACAATAGAACCAATCGATTATTCAATGAGTCAATAGGTGTCTAACAAAAATAGTTATAGAATTGTGAAGGCATAAAAAATAGTCACGATTCTACACTTCGACTCAATCAATAAGACACGAGAAGAATGAGTATATGATTCACTCTCGATAGTAGAAATAACAATAATAATTCACAAATTATACAATCATTGAAGAATGAAATGAATATTAAAATTGCACAAATGTACATGATATTGTTGTAAAAAAATCTACTTTTTAGTATACAAGCCTAGAAGAGCAGTTTAGAACTAGACGATAGTACTAGGAATCTTAGCAATTACACTATTGATGAGATTCATCTGATTTGATTGATCGATACATCTAATCTGATCTATCTAATGCTTGTCTATGCATCCTACTCTGAATTTATATACAATGCATTGTTACTTTGTTGGTCGTCAGTCTTTAAGTTGATCATACAGTGAAGTGGGCATGAAGTCTCGTTTGATAGTAGTAACGATTGTCCTTGAGACATGAAGTGTAGCCATCAGGTTCAAACGTCTTTTGAAGATTGTTGAGTCTATGGTGTCAACTATTGACTATTAAAGGATTGTCAACTATCGAATGGATCTGACTCTCACAAGAGGTGACTCTTTGGCATTCCTTTGACTTATTTGGTTGACTTTGTGTAGTGTCGTGAAAATGTCTCAAACATGCATGTATTTCTATATATTCTTCATCTATAGCAGGTTCTCGAGTAAATAACTAGGAATGAGGCTCTATTGTGGATACTTGAAATAAATATATGATGGTAATGTATACAGAAGCAACAAAGTTGAAGTGAAATTAAAACTCCAACACTCCTTGGTGAAGATATCAACCACCATACTATTTGTTGAATAATAAATCAACTCTACACGTTTTGAATGTACTTTCTCTCGAACAAAATGAAATAGAATTTCAATATGGTTAGTCCTAGAATGACATCTAGAATTGAGAGTAAGTCGACTGCCACTGACATTATCGTGATAGATGGTAGTTGGTTTGTTCTATTTGAAGTTGAAATCATGTAGAAGAAGTCGTAACCAGATGGCTTCTTTAGTTGCTTGTGTTGCTGCTACATTTTTGGCTTCAGTTGAGGACAATGAGTTTGATTTCTATTTTTTGTTATTCCAAGAAACTAGTTCAAAAATTAAATAAAAACAATAACCAAAAGTAGACGATCTGGTGTCTAAGTCTCCTCTTCAATCCAAATTACAACACAGCCAAATAGACACAATGTTGTAGCATAATTACTAGGGGCTTGGCTATTTGCGAGTAAATCTTTTGCAAATTTTGCGAGTTTTTCTCCTACCAACCTCCACAAAAATGATGGCATGTGGTGTGCTACAATTTTGCAAACATGCATCTTCAAAATTGGTGACGACCCTTCATTCATAGTATAGATGGCATGTGGCATGTTACAATTTAGTAGACTCTAGTATCACATTATTGTATGCATTGCTACACATTACGACTGTTTTGAGATTCATCTATCTTCTCGTTGTGTTTTCTTTCATATCACTCGAACATGTAATGGACTAAAAATTGAAGCATACAAACATTTGAATGACCACTTGTTGCCACTATTTTGAGATTCATCTATCTTCTCATTGTATTTCATTTCATGTTAATCGAATATGTAACAGACTCAAAAATGAAGCATACAAACACTTGAATGGCCACACACTATTTTGAAATTCATCTATCTTTCGTTGTGTTTTCCTTCATGTTACTCAAACATGTAACAAACTAAAAAATGAAGCATACAAACATTAGAATCGCCACACACTATTTTGAGATTCATCTATCTTTTGTTTGTGTTTTCTTTCATGTTACTTGAACATGTAACATACTTAGAAATGAAGCGTACCAAAGAGCGTGAAACGGACCAAATGAGTCCAAGTCAAAATTATATTCATAGTGAATTTCGACAAACACTTGTTCAATTTACCCTCGAAACAGAGTAGAGAGTGTGAAATACATACGAGAGAGGGAGAGAGATTTCACAATAAATCCAAAATTTGTTGAAAGCGATATCATAAAACGGCAAAAACCACTAAATAGACCGACTATTAAGTCTATAAAAATAGGCCCACGCATTGAATACTGAATAGACTAACAAGCATTAAAAATGTGTCACACCATCCATGCAACTGCGAGAGAGAGTTGAGACTACTAGTGAGAGAGTGAGATAGACCGAGATGTCAATGTCATGCTATTCCCGCATCAACGGTAGAGAGAGAGAGAGAGAGAGAGAGAGAGAGAGAGAGAGAGAGAGAGAGAGAGAGAGAGAGAGAGAGAGAGAGAGAGAGAGAGAGAGAGAGAGAGAGAGAGAGAGAGAGAGAGAGAGAGAGAGAGAGAGAGAGACTTTGAGCGAGAGATTTATTTACGTGTTTAGTCCAGGGATGCTAGATCTTTATCGATGCAATAAATTTTTCTTAGCTCTGCTTGGATTTGATCAGTTTATGTTGGCTATTAGTGTGAAATTAGCTCTTTTTTTTGGTTTTTCTCAGATATGTCAATGATTCTTGTTCAGATTGGCCTGAAATTTTTATTGTGGATGGATCTAATGTAGATCTATCTATTGAAGAATGTTGAGAAGGTTGATCTAGCGAAGGTTCTTTGTACTTTATGACACTCAAAGTTGGTGACCTGGGATGTCAAAGTTCCGAAACTCCTAGTTTGGATTCAAGATTACAAAGAGTTTATAGATTTTCATGTTTTAGATTTAGCACGTACAAACATAATCCTAGGGTATGAATGGTTATTTAAGAAATCTCATGATATAGATTTTGAGAAGCATGTGCTCTCTTTTCATGAGGGTAAGGAAGTAGTTACTCTATTTGGAGACATATATGTACATCCATCTAGGATGATTTCATTTGCCAATGTAATGGAAATTTTTGATTCACAGTATGAAGCTTATTCTTTGTTTGCCAAACCCATTTTGAATTTCTTTGAAATGCATCTAAGTGGTTGTGAATTGTCAAAAATTCTCAACTCAATGGACTTAGATCAGGAGTAAATAGAGAAGAATAAGATACTAACTAAATTCAAAGATGTTTTTCTAGTTGAATTACCTCATGGAATACCACCGCCTTGTTGGAATTCATACTCAAGCCCAATTCTATTAGGTAATGAGCATCCTGAAAACATGTTTATATCTATCTTTGCAAACACAAAAGGAAGGGGAAGGCTTGAATTTTTATTTTGGATTTTTCATCTTTTTCACAAAAAATACAAAGAGAGAGAAAAAGGGCGAAGGTCATCTATTTTCATCGAGAAACGTCTCCAGTTGTTGGAGAAAGAGGGTGTGTGAGTTTGAGAACCTAAAATAGCTCGAAAAGAAAACAAACTCAAAACTCGAACGAGAAACAAACTCGAACGGAGGGTATTCGTGCATAGCAGAATGAGCTATATTACCCTTTTTCTAAGCATGACTACGCCTATCAGAAACGAACAAAATGTTAGTGATAGAAATCAAGATCGATCTGATTACATAGCCAAACATTAAGTAACAAAACATCAGAAGAATAATTTTTCACGAACATCTAGATAAATTATTAGTCGTGAATGATTAGCGAAGAGCTAGATAGAGCTCAATTGATAATCAATCGCGAATTAGTCACGAAAGGCAAGACTCAATATTAGTCGTCAACAACTAGACTAATAATAATTCGCTAAGAACATATTACCAGATTGAGCAATAAGAGAGTCAGACAAAATGAGAGAAAGCATAGCAATATCGACACAAATCTAAATGCAAATCAATAGAGCTGTTATCAGATTAAGTATAGCAAAATATACATGTCAATAATGTTGTGGAGCACAAGACAATAGCGGACGAAACCGCGTACTCTACATAGCTAATTTAATCTATAATAGGGATGAACCTATTACTGACAACAGAAAAGAATCCATGCACAAGGCATCTACTTCGTCTATCTCTGATAAGTTTTTGATGCTATTATTTTTACACACGTTTGAATACGCAAGTGGTATTCAATATATACACAATTTTACAGGTGTGTAGATGAAGAAAGTACAAAGTGGATGTGCTGTCTGTAGGAGATCATGGGTGGCTGTTGTCGTTGTCAAATCTGTTAGCACAGTTGCGTGGGATGAGCGTGAAAAGGCCATGACGTCAGTCTTTGCTGAAATAAATGTTGGTGAAGATGCAAAAAAATGCGACACTCTGACGACATGCCTTAGGATTTGATTTATAGGGTGCCTTCACTTTTCTTATGGCACCTTCGGCATTTTGTAAGGCAATGTCGTCTTTTTTGCCTGTCACAAGAGAGATGATAGAGCTATTGAGGTTATCTTGTGACTGTTCCATGAGGTTGATTCGTTGTGGAAGAAGAATGTAAATCTAGATGTGGATTTACAAGTATCTGCATCTCCTGTCTGATTTGCATTTGAATAACCACTTAGTATGTTAAGTGTGTCACTGTTGACTATTCCATAATAGATGCATGGGTCCATAGTATCTCAAATAAATCTCATAGCTCTGATATGGGTAATACGTAGATTAGCCGTGTACAGGCTGAAGGAACTGACTGTAAAAGCTATGTCTAGTCTAGTGTAGATCATTGCATACATGAGAGGACCTATTATCGAATGTGTTAGATTATTCTCCTACCGACCGAATAATCGATCTTTAATTTTCATCCTCTTATTATCCAGTTCTGCAATTCTCTTCGTGTTTTTACACAGTTTGTAGAAATACTTGGGAATTGCTAATAGGTGACAGAGCTCAATTGATAATCAATCGCGAATTAGTCGCGAAAGGCAAGACTCAATATTAGTCGTCAACAACTAGACTAATAATAATTCGCTAAGAACATATTACCAGATTGAGCAATAAGAGAGTCAAACAGAATGAGAGAAAGCATAGCATTATCGACACAAATCTAAATGCAGATCAACAGAGCTGTTATCAGATTAAGTATAGCAAAATATACATGTCAATAATGTCGTGGAGCACAAGACAATAGCGGACGAAACCACGTACTCTACATAGCTAATTTAATCTATAATAGGGATGAACCTATTATTGACAATACAAAAGAATCCATGCACAAGGAATCTACTTCGTCTATCTCTGATAAGTTTTTGATGCTATTATTTTCACACACGTTTGAATACGCAAGTGGTATTCAATATATACACAATTTTACAGGTGTGTAGATGAAAAAAGTACAAAGTGGATGTGTTGTCTGTAGGAGATCATGGGCGGCTGCTGTCGTTGTCAAATCTGTTAGCACAGTTGTGTGGGATGAGCGTGAAAAGGCCGCGACGTTAGTCTTTGCTGAAAATAAATGTTGGTGAAGATGTGAAAAATGCGACACTCTGACGACATGCCTTATAATTTGATTTACAGGGTGCCTTCACTTTTCTTATGGCACCTTTGGCATTTTGTAAGGTAGTGTCGTCTTTTTCGCCTGTCACAAGAGAGATGATAGAGCTATTGAGGTTATCTTGTGACTATTCCATGAGGTTGATTCGTTGTGGAAGAAGAATGTAAATCTAGATGTGGATTTACAAGTATCTGCATCTCCTGTCTAATTTGCATTTGAATAACCACTTAGTATGTTAAGTGTGTCACTGTTGACTATTCCATAATAGATGCATGGGTCCATAGTATCTCAAATAAATCTCATAGCTCTGATATGGGTAATACGTAGATTAGCCGTGTACTGGCTGAAGGAACTGACTGTAAAAGCTATGTCTAGTCTAGTGTAGATCATTGCGTACATGAGAGGACCTATTATCGAATGTGTTAGATTATTCTCCTACCGACCGAATAATCGATCTTTAATTTTCATCCTCTTATTATCCAATTCTGCAATTCTCTTTGTACTCAGGAATTGCTAATAGGTAGCTGAGTGTTGGAAGTAAATCTGGCTTATGCAATGGCTAGATCTACTCACGGGTGTAGTATAGCGTAGAGAGGATCATCCACCTTTTAAGAACCTACCCAAGCTTCCAAATGGAAATAGACAAACAAGAACGGGAGCACCAAGGCTTTCCCAATCGGTGCTCGATACGGAAATAAAACTGATTAATAAAATAAAAAGACCTTGCTAGGGCAGTACCCAACTAGCAAGAAGATTAAACTACTTCTAATTTTACACCCGAAAGGGAGATAGAAATAATAGATTGTGGCTAACTAGGCAAATAGCAAATAAGAACATGCCACAATATAGAAACCGATGAAAAGGAGGCAAGAGGAGGCCCAAGCACCTTCCCTCAAGCTATGCACCTTTCCAAAGGGAACACAAGTGAAATAGCAAGATAATTTCAAGAGAGAGCAATTAGCATAATCTCAAAAGTGTTGTTTACATGGCAAATACCTCTCCTTTTATGGCAAGGAGGGTCCTCCATAAGTATTCACTAACTTATGGAACTAACTTATTTCTAGCTATTTTGGAACTTCTAACTTAGGATTTAGAACTTCAAAGTTTCTAACTTAGAAAAACTTAAGACAAATATTTCAAAGCTTAAATTTCCTAAGTCTATGTTATAAAATTCCATAGCTCCATCGTATCAACGTGCAGGGCCGAAGTAAGGGCAATGTGATAATAAAACCTTGCTACATTGATGTGGTCTCTTGCGTGCGCAGTGGTTTATTGATATCAGCTGGTTCTGGAGGTGGACAAGCATTTGCTGCTGTTGTTGATTATAAGTGGTGAGATTTTGCTTTTTTCTTCTGAAGATCCGCCATAGCACCATCATCAAATTGTCTCATAGTGTGTTGTCCTCCTAGGGTGCCAAACAGATAATATTGGAGCTCATTCACCAACCATACCACTTTTTGGGCTACGAGGGATAACTGCTCCCAAAGGCCAATGTTAGAGAGAGTGCGTGTATAGTTAGGATATGGCATCGGGTTAAAAGGTAGAAAACCGAAAATGGGGGGAGAGGTTGGAGTGTGAGAAAATGGAGGGGGAGGTGATTGTGGAATGAGAGGAGGTGATTGTGGTATGATAGGAGGTGATTGAATGCGTGTCAGAGACATGTGGAGGGGATTAGCGGTGGTGGTGGTGGATGTGGGTTGTGTTAGTAGCTGTAATGTGAAGTCGTCTACATTGACCGTAGAGTCACTTAGGTTGGAAGAATGTACAGGTGAGGGCTTTGGTGGAATTGTGGAATCAAAGCCCGTGTTGAGAGTGATTGAGGGTGTGGCGGTAGTCGTAAATGGTGGGGGTGGTGGTGGAAGAGTAGTGGTGATAGCAGGTAAGGAAACTGGAGTTGTGGAAGATGGCTGAGTGGACAGAACCACGCCCATGGAACCGAAACCAAAAGTGCCTACATTGAGTGAACTGCCTGCCTGTTGCTACTACTACTTGTCAACATTGTTGGGCTTGTTGGAGTAAGGCCTCTTGTTGCGCCAGAACCTCCTTTTGGACTTGAGAGATTTTCAAGCTCCCGCCGGATTCAGCATATTCTGTCTCTATATCGCTAGATAGGATAGCATGGGAGATGGCGACATCTGTGCCGAGTGCTTTGCCCTTCTGGTTCTTTGTTGGTGGCGTGGGTGAGACAAGCTCAGCTGATATTTGTACGGTGGCGCACTTTCTGGTGCTCAGATAGACGTCTTTGAGCTCTTTAATAGCAATGGCCGCTCGATGTCCCAACTATTTGGTGACCAACATGTGGAGGAGATATCCACATTTGGTGGTTGGTTTCCTGGCTTTTAGGGCCCCGCATAGTTTGTCTGATACCTTCTCTGCCCACTTGTAGTTTTGAGTGGGATCATCCATGGTGAGCGTCAAGGAGAAAAGATCGCTGGGTGGAATGCGAGCCATTTTGATGGTGTGAACCTCGATCATGGCAACGAGGATCTTTGATGTTGTTCTGAGATGGAGATTGGTAAGGAGACGAATAGTGATCCTGTCATTGGTTTGGGCAGTAGTTTTGTCATCCTCTATCAGAAACTTGATGAAATATTTGGCATCATAACTCGTGCCCTTGCCATGGATCGTCTCTCCCATATTAGAAAATCCAATGCTCTGGATATGCTCGGGAGAGATGTTGATGATGGTAGAATGGCCACCCTTGGATGTGTGGAACTCATCCGAATATGTTGAGTAGGCAGCTCGGATCAAGCTCCCGCTCTAGTGGTCACGGAAGTGTGTGAGATCAAAACCAAGGTTTGTCAGAATATCTTTGGCCAGGAGAAGTTGCTCAGCATAATTCTTGATAGAGATCATAAAAATGTCCCCTGAATAAGGCTTAGGGGTCTTACGGTGATAGAGAGAGAGCAAGGAGTCTCGAGAGGCCATGGTGGCTATCATGAGCGTTCTGGCAAGTTTGAAAATTCTAAAAAAATTTAGCATGAACTCAAGAGCAGAAATCTAGAATGAATCGTGGGGAGGAGAGGGGAGGTCTATATATAGACTTTTTTGGTCAGGAATTCGCAACTCTACTCAAAATTCATGCTCAGTGTCCACGATTTCCTAATGAGGTTCACAAATTTTGAGGCACTGTTCTGAGGGTCGACGATTTTCTATAAGTGGTTTTTTGTGCACTAAAATAGAAAAAATGTCTGACAGTGCAAAAATGTTTCGGATCAGAATTTGCGGAGATGACAGAGAAATCGTGGAGATTATTCTGAGCTTCAACGAATTGTCTGTGAATTCTATTAGTGAGTATCTGATGCAAAAAACTGATTTTTTCTTTTTTTGAAAAGTTTGTCCTGGAGACAAAATTCGTGAAGGCCATAAATGAATCATGCACTGCAAAAAAGGAGTTGGGCGAATTCTATCTGAGGTGGTTGTGAGGCAAATGTTCTAAAAAGAATGGTTTCTATGGTTTTCTCAGAAAAAAACTGATTGTATGTTTGATCTAATGATATCTTGATGCTGTGAAACAAGAAAAGTAAGTAGGCAGGAAAGGACATTAAGGAGGAAAAATTAGGAAAGAAAACAACATATCAAGATAAAAACAGGGCTCATTGTACTTTCTCAGTCTACTCCCATTGACCACAATGTCTAAAAGATTGTCTTGTAGGGTTTGGAGGTGGACATATCCGGAGGCAAATATCTTTTGAATGACATAAGGTCCTTGTCTAGAAAATTTGAGTTTTCCTTTAAATGTTTTGGCTTGGTATAGCAGGACCTTATCTCTGTCGGAAAGAGGTGTTGTGAAAATAGGTCGAACTCGAAAAGAAACGAACTCGAAAAAAAACGAATGAAAATAATTCGAGTGTCTAGAAAGAAAACTTTTGGTGCATGACAAAATAAACTATCTTCCTCTTTCACAATGTATGACTATGCCTATCAATTTCAAACAAAACAGTAGTTATAGAAATCATGTTTGATCTTATAGTAACTAACTTTGAAATCATCAGTACTACAGTGATTACGTAGCCAAACAATAAAGCATTGATTTATCAGAAAAGTAATTCATTGGGAATCATTCGCGAATTAGTCACGAATCACAAGACAAATAATTAGTCGCGAAGAAAATACAAAAATGCATACATTTTGAGACGAAGCTGAACGCAATAAAGGATAGTATTGATTCAGTACTAAAACATAACAGAAGTAAATGAGTATAATAAGTTGTGGATCGAAACAACGTACTCTAAGCAATTTCTGAACAGCTAAAAGAAAGTCTGAGTTAAGCACAATGTTGATAAGCAGTAGCACAATACCAATCTCTAAACAACTTTAAGAAGTGAGCTAGAATGTTCATGAGTGTTTTAAGTTCGTAGGCTTGAGAGAGAGAGAGAGAGCTAACAATTCAAGTGCTTCTGATAATCTTAAAACTATATGAATATGAACAACTATTTATAATAAGAAATTAGGTCGTCAATTGTGATTGCCAGTTGGTTGATCTCCGCTTGTGGTTCCTTGTCATTGATTGCTGATAAATTGTGGAAATTGGCCATAAAGCGTCTATCTGCATAATTGAACCAAACTGTCACTTCTGCATAAATGAACTAAAACAACCACAGGCGACATTGTCACAAAAAGGTGACAGTGTCAAGATTCTGTAAAAAACCCAACAGTGCCTTAAAAATTGATTTAGGGTTGCTCCACACGTTGCTAACATTTGAGACACTTTGGAGAAAGCAAAAAATGCGACTCTGCATATTTGCTCGCAAATCCTGATAGGCGAAAAATGCGAAAAAGAAGACTGCATTTTCTACAAGATTCCTGATAGGCAAAAAATGTGACACTATGGTAACACTCCATGTAATTCTGCAAACTATGTTAAAACACTTGTAAAGCTGCAGACTGTCTAAAGACATGGAAAAATCCACAGAACTGGATAAACAACGAATGAAAATTATAACTGATTATTTGATCAGTAAGAAGGAGAATAATCCAACACTCCCCCTTAATCTGAATCCTTGAATGCTTTGGCCTTCAAACTTAGTTCTACACAAAATCTTTTGTGTGATTCCAAACTTAATGCTTTGGTAAAAATATCAGCTGTCATATCTTGCATTCTGCAGTACTGCAATTTGACCTCTTCGTTGAGAACTTTGCTTCTTACAAAATGATAATTCTTTTCAATGTGCTTACTCTTGGAATGAAATCTATGGTTGGCTGATAAAGCGATGGCACTTTCATTATCACAAAATATTGTCGTCGAAGCATATTTATTCAGACCGGTATTTATGAGTAAGTTCCTCAACCAAATTGCTTCCTTTGTAGCTTGAGAGGCTATGATATACTCTGATTCAATGGAAGATAGAGCTATCAAAGATTGCTTGCAACTGTTCTAGGAAATAAGACCATTGTTGAGGAAGAATGTAAATCTGGAAGTAGATTTATGAGTGTCTACATCTCCTGCCCAACTCGCATCTGTGTAACCACTGAGGAAATTGAGTTTGTCATTGCCGACTATTTCATAACAAATGCAAAAGTCCACAGTAGCTCAAAGATATCTCATGACTCTGATAAGAGCCTTCCAATGTGTTATATCAGGATTAGTCATAAATTGACTGAGAGAGCTGACTGCAAAAGCTATGTCTGGCCTGGTACAGATCATGACATACATAAGAGATCCTATAATAGAATGGTAAGGATACTCACGCATCTACTACTTCTCATGAATTGTTTGGGAACACTGGTCCTTTGACAATTTTTGTTCTGGTTCCATTGGTGAGAGAGGTAACTTGCGATTGATTAGATTATATCTAACCAAAATGTTGTAGATGTACCTCTGTTGTGTAATGTAGATCAACTTCTGTTTTCTATCTCTGTGGATTTGTATACCAAGGCAGAAATGAGCTTCATCCAAATCGGTCATGTCAAATTCAAAAGATAGCATTGTCTTCTCCTCATTTATCAGATCGGTACTATTGTTGAAAAGCAGTGTATCATTCATGTATAAAGTGATAATGATAAAAGACTGCTACAATGCTTTGAAGTAAATGTTTGAATTTGAAGAGCTAGATGTGTAGCCGTGATCAATAAGGAAAGTATTGATCCTTTGAAACCATGCTCGAGTAGATTGCTTCAAGCCATAAAGTGCCTTATGGAGTTTACACAAGTGATTGTGTTTACCCTTGATAATATAACCTTTGGGTTGCACCATGTAAATGTCTTCTTTGATAACTCCATTGAGATATGTTGTCTGTACATCCATTTGATGTATTTCCAAATCTGCTACAACAGCAAATGATAGCAAAAGTCAAATAGAAGAATGCTTGACTACTGGACTAAAGGTCTCAGTGTAATTGACGATGTATACCTGAGAAAATCCTCTGGAGACAAGTCGTGTCTTTCTCCTATTGATGCTATCTTCATTGTACTTGACTTTGAAAATCCATTTGCAATCAACTATGTTTCTGCTAGCAAGTAATTTGACAATCGTCCATGTCTGGTTCTTGATAAGAGATGAATTCTCTTTATCCATAGCTTCTTTCCAGAGATCGGAATCAGGCTGAGTGCCTCTTGGACAGATGTTAGTTCCTGAACAAGATAGGCTTCAAACTCGTCGATATACTGGTTAGGTGGTCTGCTAGTTCTTGAAGATCTTTTGGGTAATAGAGGAAGTTGATCGTTTCGATCATACTATAGTTGCTGAACTGCAACATCATCATCTTTTGATTCACCATTGATTCGTTGTTCATTGGAAGTAGAAAAGCTTGGACCTTCAAGAGGAATAGTCGCCTGCGGAACTAGAAAGTTCAATGCATCAAGAGAATCTGACAGGTCGGCTATATGGGGACTACCCTTTTCTTTGAGATCTTGAAACTAATCTTCGATGACGATGACATCCCGGCTAGTGAATATCTTCGACTTGATGGAATTGTACAACTTGTAGGCTTGATCTGAAGTAGTGTAGCCGATGAAAACACATTTGATACTTTGGAAGTCGAGCTTCTTCCTGAGTTCACGAGGTATCTGCTCAAAAGTAGTACATCCAAAAACTTGTAAGTTTGATAAAGAAGGTTTGGTACCTGTCCAAACTTCGAACGGTGTTTTGTTTGAGAGGCCTTTATGTCCTAAGCGATGATACCATAGTAATGTTTTATTGACTAGACCGGGAAAACTTGTGTCATATCACATGCAAAGGTTGTAAGTGTTCCAAAGTGACATGCAAGGCATGCACAAAGTGTATTGGACACATGCATAGTGATTTGGACAATTCTAGTTTAGAAATTGCCACTTGGTAAAAGTAGGTAGAAATGCATGCATGTAAAGTGAAAAATATCACTAGTTTGCTAGTTATTACTTTAAGATGTGGATGAAAGTAGAAGAGAGATGGCTGTACCTCGAGCTATTCCAATCTCCATAAATGTATGTGAGCTCTCTCATAATTTTTTATGAAGAACCAAGCTTTGAAGCTAATTCATGTCAATTTGGATTTATCACATTGTATGCTTCAATTTTGCTGTCTCGTTCTCTCTCTAACTCGGGTAGAAGGCTATGCTAATGCATTAATTTCTTGCTACTTTTCCATTCTTTGTGAAGGTAACCATTCTTTGATTACTAGCATGCTAGATTGTGCTTTGGTAATAAATTCTTGAACTAGATCTTGATACTCAATCTAGAATCAGTTTATGTGCTAAACACAAAGTTTAACAAAGATCATTCACACTCTTGGGTTGGTTCCCCACATGTGTGAACTTGCTGGATTTTCATCAGTTTTCAGTTGCCTGATGTATAGGATGAACAGCGAAAACCTAAAGGGATTTCAGATATACCTCAGATTCCTTCTCTTCTGAGCAATGTACAATCTTTGATGAGGATACTACTCTGACTACATGTACTAGAGTTGAAAATCTATATCTACTCTCTAACTCAGTTGCACTAGCTAGTATCTCTCACGAAAATGTAAACGATAATGTTATTTTGTGGCATCATCGATTTGGACACGTGAATACACAATCACTTTCCTATATGCGTTGTAATAATCAAGTTGATGGATTGTATTTTTCTTCTTCATTAGATAGAAAATCTTTCTTCTGTGAATCTTGCATCTATGGCAAATTACACTCTAAAAGCAAGTTTTCCAAATCACATTCTGTCAACACAAAGCATGTATTAGATCTTGTACATAGCGATCTTTGTGGTCCAATGCCAACTCCATCCTTAGGAGATGCAATTTATTTTATCACTTTTATAGATGATTATTCTGGATGGTCTACAGTCATGTTTATTAATCACAAATCAGAAGCCTTTCAATGCTTCAAAAGATTCAAGGCCATGGCTGAGACACAAACGAATTGATGGTGGCAGCGAATACCTCTCTAACGAGATGTCCGACTACCTGGTTGAACATGGCATTCGAAGATAGTTCACAACTTCCTATTCTCCTCAACAGAATGGAGTTGTAGAATGTACCTTTGTAGCAATGTCTTTGTTGAATGATTTCTTAGCATTTCGATCATAGTCAGAAACATATTTGCTAGTCTTAGAAATCAAGTTTTTCTTTGGTTTTAATTCATTCTTATTTGAATGTCTCTGTCTGCTTTTGTGATGTTTTCATGTTTGTCTTTTACTCTATTTAGTATAACTTTTGGTCAAAACTTTATTCACTTCGTCCAAGTCGTTTGGCCAGCTCAAATTGACTTGTGGTACATTTCAATCTTCTGTCATGTTGACACTTTGAACAAGAACATCCTTCTTATAAGATGTCACTTCTTTCTCAAACATTGTTGTGGTATTTCAACCAAATTAACCAAGATCTTTGAGTTCAATAGTTTTGGACATTTTGTATTGATATGGCCTTCCCCTAAACAATTCGAGCATAGGAGAGTATATCCAACTTGTCTTCATGGCTCAAGACATTTTGGTGAATAATGTCGTACCGGTTTTCAATTAAAATAGGTTCATGGTACTCATTTTGGTTGGGGATTCTACATAGCATATATAACTTTTTGTATAGGTGTCAGTATTGAAGAGGAACAAATCTTTTTGGTGTGTTTCCTTGCACAAATGAACATGATTCATCTCCACTCTTAATGAAAGACCAAATGCGAAGATGCAAACTAGTTATGAAGGTCCAGAAAATTTCACTTGTTAGTGGAAGATTTCGGATCTGTTGACTAATTAAGCTAATTTGTGTTTTAGGAAATCAATATGGCAGATGACAATGCAGCTGCAGCTCTCTATGGTCAAGTGCCTATGCCTACCTATCTACAAATTTGCCAATCGTTAAAGTGCTTAATAAAATAAACAACAAGAATGTAAAAAGTACGGTACTAAGGACCATAAATGGATCTTTGAATGATCCACAAGGTTGATTGTGTGCTTGTTAAACAATCTATTAGATACTAGTCATCAGAATACAAGATCTAGTTTAGCAGCTTGATAGAAAACAAGTAGAGACAATCAGAGCATTGATCAAAAACTATAATCCAACTCCACACGTGTGGAAATGAGGCTGTAGTACGGCCTGTAGACAGTGTTTAGAATGTTCCAAAGCTGGGTTTCATTGGAATCAAAAGCAATCATCATACAATGAGAGAAAACTCGAGTTTCTCCTTGAGGCTCCAAAAAGTTTCTATCTCCTCACTATGGAGAATGAGAATACATAGTAAAAGACACTTCCTTTTTTAAGTTAGGTGAAAATCCAGCATGTAATAAGGAAGTAGACTCAACTTTCTTGCCCTAATGTGAAAACCCTAGTCTAGATCCAAGAGTCATGCTTGGTAGGTGCATGGTAGGTTACAAATCTCATTATAAATCATGGTCTAGATCCTACAAATTAGGAATCACTATCAAATGGACACAACCACTCCTCTTGACTCATGGTAACCTACTTTAGGTGTGAATGTACAAGTGGCACTTTGGCCATTCAAATAACCAACAAACAACGTTGACAAAATGTACAATATTCTACATGGCTAGATTTGCCAATGTAGGCAATTTTTCACACTCCTCCTCAAATCTAGCCTTGGAAACCACAATGCTTTTATCAATCACTCCAATTGATGATCTAAGCTTGACAAATGAATCTTTAGGTAAAGATTTAGTAAACAAATCAGCCAAGCAACTTGATGATGGCACATGTTGGAGCTTGATCTCCTTGACTTGCACTTTCTCCCTCACGAGATGATGAACAATTTCGATGTGTTTGCTCCTTGCATGGAATGTAGGATTAGTTGCAAGTGATTGGGCTGATTGGTTGTCACAATAGATGATAGGGATCTCGTCCTCCATGACATGAAGCTCCACCAATAGCCTTTTGAGCCACAAGACGTCCTTGCATGTTGATGTCAAGGCCTTGTATTCGGATTCTGTGGAAGATAGGGAGATGGTATCTGGCCCAACCTTTTGTGCCACAATTCCACCTTTGATAACTCCAGCTTTGCCAAGTTAACACTCTCCACTGCAACATTAGCATCAAGCTTAAACAATCTACCTTACTTAAAGCCTTTGGCTATACATTCATCATTTCTAAGGATGGAACAAACTCCATGCTTAAATTGTACATCAAGACCATTATCCATTAGCTGGCAATCACTAAGCAAATTCTTGGTTAACTTAGGAACATAAAGAACATTATCAAGATTCATCCTTTTGGATGATCCAACATACAATGGAATTGTTCCTATTCCACTTATCTTACATTCTTGACTACTTGCAGTATAGATTGATCTATGTAAATCATAGTAAGAAAGTAAAGTGGAGAAAATGTCCTTTTGATATGTCATGTGGGAACTAGCCCCACTATCAATCCAACAAGAATCATTGGTGTTGCTCTTGGAGGATAGTGCTTTGTTAAAAACCATCAAGGATGACTCTTCGTCCTCCTCCTCCTCCTGATGTGCAATGTTGCTTTGTTTGCTCTCTTGTGTCTTCTTCTTCTTGAGACATTCTGATGCAAAATGTCATTTCTTTCCATAGAAAAAACATTCGTACTTGGACTTGTCTTTGATCTTGCCCTTTGAGCTTGAAGCCTCATCCCCCTCCTTGGTCTCCTTGAAGTGCTTCTTCTTGCCATTGGTCTTCTCCTTGTCTTTGAATGAGAAATTAGCTTTCTCATCACCATCCTGCAGAGAAATAGCATTCATTCTTGCATTAGTATGCGTCATCCTACACTCTTCAGCCACTAATACACTGTGTAGCTTTTCTATAGTGGGCAAAGTGTCTTGGATTGCAAAGCTTTGGACCAAATTTGTAAAGTCACTCCCTAGACCATTGAGGACAATCTTAACAAGCTCAGTACTATCTTGAATCTTCTCTCCAATGGAAGCTAACTCCCTATTGAGAGACTTGATTTTGAGCACATAAACCTGTGCACTCTCATCACTTCTCTTCATGCTTTGCAGAATCTAATTCCTAGGCATGAGAACCCTTGAAGTGTTACTAGACTCATAGATTAATCTTAGAGATTCCCAAGCCTCTTTAGCACTGGTACAAGCTGATACTTCTCTCAATCAATCATTGCTTACATTCACCTTCACACAATGAAGTGCAAGCCTAGATCCTCTTTTGTATTTAGCTAACTCCTGTGCACCTAGAGGTTCATCTTCCTCATCAATCAGAAACTCATAGAGATCTTGGAGCACCATGAGTAACTCCATCCTCACTTTCCAAATAGCAAAATTGGTAGAATTTAACCTCTCACTAGCTTCTAGAAGATATGCTCTAGCAGATCCATCTTACTAGTAAGATTCTACACAAGATATAGATTTGTTTGAACCTGAAACTCACAAAGGTTTCTAACTTGCAGTGTTTCACTCAAATGTTGACTTCTAATCCAACAGATGGACTTGTAATCACAGTTCTATCACTCCCTCACAAAGCTGGAATGAAGATAAGATGAAGTGAAAACTACTCTCAAGCAAATCTTGCCAATCTTGGCTTTTTTTGGACAATAACTGACTCTATCTCTCTCTTTCTCTTTGTACTTTCAAGACCTGGTTTCCACTTTAAGAAGGTCTGAAATCAGCCTAGATTAATTATTTCTCATGGAACAAATTCAAAACTAATTAATGGCAAGTGATCTTGATAGCTTATCCTAGGATTTGCACCAAAAATTACATAAAACTGATACCAAATGAAATTACAGTGATCCAATGAATATGGGGTTTTAAATGCTGGTTCTGAGATGCCCACACATGTGAACAGTACGGATTTTGATCCTGAAAAAGTTTGGGATCAAATCCCCTCACCAAAACCTGGATACCAGCTCGCCCTTCCAATACTAGCTTTTTGCACCAAAACCTGCTAAAACTGGATTAGTTTCAAACACTGATCGATAGCCTTCTACTTGGCTCTGATACCATGTGAAAAGTACAGTACTAAGGACCATAAATGGATCTTTGAATGATCCACAAGGTTGATTGTGTGCTTGTTAAACAATCTATTAGATACTAGTCATCAGAAAACAAGATCTAGTTTAGCAGCTTGATAGACTTTTCAAAAATATAAATTTCTTTTTGGAGTTGATTCGGCGAGTAAATTATAAATAGAAAAGCTATTTCGACACATTTGAGAACCAAATTTTAAGTAAAAACATTATTTCAAAATATTTATTTCAACCTCCAAGCATAGCAATAAGTAAAACAACTTTTAAAAAAAATTGCAGCCTTTAAAGATAGCAAGCGACGTGTTATATGAAATGAGAAAAAAAATTATTTATAAATTAATTAATTTGGTGAGACGCTTGGCATGCCAGCGTGCTATCTTTGGAGACTGCAAAAAAAAAAATTATTTGAATTTTTTTGTTTGCTTTGTGGGATTTTTATCCATGTACCAAACCAAATTCTTAAGCATAAAACAGGCAGCACACCATGTGCTATCTTTTTGTTGAATGGTGGCAAGAAAGGAACTCGCAAAACTTGCAAACAATTTACTCGCAAAATGCCAAGCCCCCCCCGCCTACCGCCCCCCCCCCCCCCCCCCCCCCTCTCACCTCTTGGAAAACCTCAAGAACATACAAACATAATGAAATAGCGACAAAGCATAAACATAAAGCTTAAAGAACCAGAAAGAGTAGGATGCAAAGATGTTATCAAAAGTGGGCATTATCTCCTCGTGTATGAACATGGAAAATGGGTACAAGAGGTGCTTTTTTATTCTTGGGGAAGGCCCTACCCCTGATCACTGATTGGGTATTTACAAATGGCAAGGATTGTAATCCAAGCCCTCCATGCCAAATCTAATGCTTCTAAATGGAGAAGGGTGAACTCACATGAATCATGTGAGTTTCTTTTGGAGTGAGAGGGTCCTAACATTATTTATGTGAGATTCTCCAACTTAGAACCCACTAATTTGACTTGAGGCATTTTTAGATATTTTATGCCCCTAGTCACTAATCATAGGAAACTACAAGTTCTACCAAACTAATTTGCGTGCTCATTGGGGTGTATAGTGTATTATGGTAGGGCCCACTAGTAAATTTTAGCCAATATTACTTTAGTGGGGGGACTCACTAAGTGCCCAACATGCCCTTTGTTCTGTCACTAGTTTCCTCTTTTTCTCTTATCCTAAACGATAACATAGTTCAATATTTCTCTATTGTTCTAGCATGGATTCTTGGAAAGAGTCATGCATGATTGATTGTCACAAAACAAGTTTTAGTTCTTGGAAAGCCTCGTCCATGAATTAATTCTTGAAGCCATAAAGCTTCTTTAGTTGTTTGTCGTGTGTGTGTGTCACAAGAACACATGTAGCAAATATGCATGCACAATACAAAGGAGGACACGCAGGCAAAAAAACTTCGCTGGATATAGTCGTGGATAGGCGTGGATACGAGCGCGTAGATTATCCACGCGTGGATGTTCCACGCAAATCTCATTTCCAGCAGCAGAAATTGGAACAGCAACCTCCAACACCCAAAGCCGGAAATTGGAATTCTAATTTCGCGTGGATTATCCACACCATAGTAAAATTTAAATAAAAAAGATTCGGCTTTCGCGTGGATACCGCGTGGATATTTAGCCACGCAAAATTTGCTTTATCCACGCGAAATTCAGAGAGTTGAGGCCGTGGATACCGAGTGGATAAAAAAAAAATTTATCCACGTGGTATCCACACAAATAAGTTTCTGGATTTTGCGTGGATTATCCACTCGTGGATCATCCACGCAAAATTTTTTGACCAAAAAAAAACATTTGGCGCGAACCAAAATGTGGTTCGCTCCTAAACTAGAGGTGACTTCCTTTTTTGTGTTGTGTGAGAGAGAGAAAAAGAGAGTATAGATGGGAGTGAGAATGAGATTGAGGATGAATGTGAGTGAGAAGATTGATAGTGCTTAGGATTTTTAGTTCATTGATGGATGTTAATAGTATGTGTTTTGTGATCATAAGTTTTAAGATCTTTTTTGTTTGTGATGTAGGTTTGGATATGAAAAATGAAAATAGAGCTTTCATTGCAAAAAATTCAAAGATCAAGTGCATGCAAAAGGAAAAGCAAAGATTGCAAAACAATGGAGATACAATAGTAAAAGGTAAATTTACATCTATTTTGATTCATTTGATATTTAGTTGATAACTTAATGTGTTATCTATTGATGCATTATATTGTGGTTTCCATTACTTTCCATTGTGCTTTCCATTACTTTCTATTGTGCATTCTAGCATGAAATCATGTGCTAAAATAGATACATTGCATTGAATTCATCAATAGATACATTTGCATTGCATAGATGTGCATTAAATAGACTATACATTGCATTGAATACATCAATAGATACATTTGCAATCAATAGATGTGCATTCAATAGACTATACATTTGCATTCATGAATTAAAAATATATGCATTCAAGAAACTTGTAAGAATGATGTGATGCCAAAACATTATATTGATTGATTTTAAAAAAAGTTACATTGATGAGAGAATAAATTCTCCCTTCCTACGCTTCCTTCTACAAGGCCTTACATTTAATTTAAAAACCTCTACTCATCATCACTTCCTCCCTCCTCACCTCCATCTTGTAGGTGTACGTTGGTGTCCACATCTTCAAACTCCCCTTCGCTCTCATTCACGTTCTCTTCCACGTTCTTTTCCACATTTTCTTCCACATCACGAACACTTGAAGTTGTAGAGCCTCTCTACAAAATAGAATCAAAGATTTAACTAAATTGAGATTAAACTTACTTGTAAACCACAAAGTAAACAATCACGAAACAATAAAGGTTGGAAACAATCCATGGGATTCCATAAAAGCCTTAAGGCCGGCACATCCATGATCGTAACCTTGTTTGTACTCCACGGCGGTCATGTGTCTTCCAAAATCACTAAGCTACATTCAACAAAAAAATATAGTTTGTTGTTCATACTTTTGGGGATTGTTTTGCAACAATTCCCCTTTCACCTTCCTCCAATCCTTTGGAGCACCATCCAGGCTTCATGGGATTCTTGGGATTCCTCACACTCTTTTCATCAATTGTCTTTTGTTTCGAATCCAAAGGCACATTGCCTTTTCATCAATTCCCTTTTGGAGCACCATCCAGGCTTCATGGGATTCTTGGTATTCCTCACGCTCTTTTCATCAATTGCCTTTTGTTTCGAATCCAAAGGCACATTGTATTCAAGGCCCAAGTCCTACTAAAAGCATTGGATTGAGGGAATTCAAAATATTAAGTCTCTATTATTTTATTTTTGTCTTCAAGCGATTGGGAGGACCAATCAATCATGTAATCTTTACCAAAATATAAAGCAACTAAATCACGTAAACAGGCATGAAGTACATTGCCACACGTATTTTTTATAACTCCATCACGTGGATTAAGATCAGAGAGAGAGAGAGAGAGAGAGAGAGAGAGAGAGAGAGAGAGAGAGAGAGAGAGAGAGAGATGTGCTAAAGGAGAAAATTGCATATAGTTGAATAGACAATGGTAAAATGTGTCATACATTACATTGTGAGAGTTTTTAAGAGACATGTTGTTTGAGGATGTTACCTGGTACAATCGTTTTAACATTAGTATATCATGTATAGGTGACACTAAGAGCATCACGGATGATTCCATTCTTGAGTATTTATATATATTAACCTTGAATGCCATATGGGGCTTTGGATGAGGACTTAGCCACCTCAGATAGTATTGCACTAGAAGTGGAGTAGCAAGAGTACTTGGGAGGAAGAGACATATGTAGAGAGGGTCCTTTAGAGGCTTGAAAGCTTGGGATTGCTTCTCATCCCAAAATTCATTAGTTAAAAGATTGATTGTTAGCTCTCTCTTTATGTCTCTCCCTTGTATAGTTCCTCTGATCTATGGGGGGATTGATCATTGTTTCATGAGTCATAGGATGAAATTATCATTGGTTCTACATTGTTATTTTTGAAAGTTTCTCAAGTGGACTTTACATTGGTATCGGAGTCGATTATTGAAGTAACACAAATAGGAAGTCAAGTAATAACCTGAGTTTGCTTCCTCATGGGATTTGTATTCTTGATTAGGTTTTGAACTGAACATATTCCAATCACATCTATAATGATCTTTTGTCATTATTGATTTATTCTACTCGCAATGAAACATCACTCTCTGAACTTTTAGAAAATCGTCACAAATCTGATTCACAATAGCCTACCCCTTTTGTGGCATAGCTAAAACAAAGCATTTTGTCACACGAAGGCTCCTCATTTATGCAGTTTGCAGCACAATCAAGCTAATTTTTTAGCTTTATATTTGGGCATGCTTTCACTATTGCCTAGTACTGTTGAATGCTTTTTGAAAACCTCGTTTTATGATGCATCAAGACCACACCAGATTAAGGAACTTCTTGGTGTAAAGGCTGTGAACTCATGTAAATGTATTTTTATGCACCAAGCTTGATGAAAAACCTCTAATGTAAGTGCACATAACACAAAAGCAATGCATTTTCATTTGAAAAAATAAGAAATCACTTTCATAAACTTAGTGTCTCACCTATGAATTCAATTTACAATCTGAATGAAAATAAGAGACCACATCTGGCTCTTTAAGAACTAAGAACCTAGAAAAGATGTTGCAATCTCTAAATATTTACCTATATAATAGATCTTATGAAAGTTATTTCTACAAATGCTCCATGAATCTCCTATACTAATCACAACTTAGAACAAAAGATCTTCTGGTATACTATGGAAATTCATGAAAATTCTGTACAGCCTCCATAAGTTGCCAGGTAGGCCACCATTAAACTGAATTTCTCAATCCCAAGAACAGAAAGATTCTACAGATGATTTGTGCAACAAGGTTCTGCACATGCTCCATCAATGGTATGCTAGCCTGAATCCACACCCCTGCAATGAATCATTCCTAAAAGGTGTACTGATTAGGTGCACATTCTTAAAAGTATCCACATCATAAAAGAGAGAAAAACTGTATCTGCAACAAAAAAGAGAAAATCCTAAGATCAAAAGAAGAAGGAATCAAGCACCTACAATCAAATTATAGAAGGCCAAGCTATGTGAATCAATACAGATCGGTAGCAAATACTGTAAGAAATCAAAGATCCAATATAGCAGTATTGACAAACCAAGGATCAAATCAAAAGAAAAACAAAGTACCCATAATCAAATTTTCACAGGCCACAGTTGTCTGGATCACTACAGATTGGTGGCAAGTATTCTAAGAAACCAAAGATCCAATTGAAGAGTAATAACAAAGCAAGGATCAAATCATACAGAAATAGATTTGCAGCTTTGGGATGAACACTGAAACGTTTAGGCCAAATAGAGCTTAGTGAACAGAACGCAGGTCCAGGTTGTTCTGATAGCCTAGCTCTCTTACATGATGACATGGCGGTTGGGAATGCTGACCTGGGGCTCACATGACGATCTGTGGGTTGAGAATGCTAGTCTTGATCTCCTTATGTGGCAGCACAACGCCACCGTTGCTGTAAACCTCATCAGACACATGGACGTCCTCTCCTAGAACAGTCATATTCTCCACTCTCGCCCACTGCCCTACTGTGCTATGCCACCCGATTATGCTCCCTGAAACGCAAGAATGGCGTTTGATCCGAACACCGCGCATGATCGTGCAGCGCGACAGCCTCACTCCATCTTCGATCACGCACCCCTGCCCGATCGATACGTCTGGTCCGATCAGGCATCCCTCCCCGATGTGTGCACTCGCATCTATGATCACATTCCCTACCACATGTGTCCCCTTTGAGAGCTTGCTCGGTGCGATCCGGCGCAGAGAGTCGAGGTATAGGCGCAGGCCTGTGATGTAGTCCCGTGGCTGTCCGATGTCCATCCAGAACCCTGGGAGTACCATTGCGTAAAGGGAGCATTCTGATGCGATTTTGGGGAAGATTTCCTTCTCGATTGAAGTGGGTCGCAGCTGGATCCGATCCAGAGTGGCGGGGTTAAGCAGATAGATGCCTGCATTGATCTTGTTGCCCACGAAGATCTGGGGCTTTTCCACAAATCTCTGCACAAGGCCTGTTTCTTCTTCCATGACCACTACACCGTATTTTGATGGCTCTTCCACCTGCAGCGATGCAAATTGGCATATATATGAGCCCGTATGAAATAGATCCCGTGTGGGAATGATGAACTTAGAAAGACAGATGAAGTGGATGTGGTTACCTTAGTCACCATGATTGAGGCCTCTCCGCCATGGTGTTTGTGGAAATCTATCATTTGCTTCAATGGGTACTCGCTTATGACGTCGCTGTTGAGAACGAAGAAGGGTTCGCCAGATCCATCCAGAAGTTTATCCCTAGCCAGTGCTAACGGCCCCGCTGTGCCCATTGGCTCTGTTTCCTGAGAGCATGTGATTTTGATCCCTATCTTTGTCTCGAAATCTCTTAGAAAGCTCAGCATTACCTGCACCTCTTCCGGGAAATTGGCATTAATTGCTGAAAAATATCATCCAATTCCAGAAATAGTGGCCAAAATCTAAAGCTTTTAACATAGCAGAGCTAGTTGAAGATCTAAGAGCCTTTTCACATTGCAGCAAGGAAGAAAATTTGAAATTAGTAAGTAATTACCTCTGGCTGATAATTAATCGCCAAGACTACTTCATCCACGCCAGCTGCCTTGAGTGCTTCGATCTGTTCAGAAGCGGAAAAGTATTCAATCTTAGCAGGAAAAAACAGCAAAACTAGCAAGATAAAATCACAAATTGTTATGAATAAAGTCAACCTTGCTGAGCGAAAACTTAGATCAGATATGTAATGCATCGGATGAAGATAATTAGAGAGTATATTCGTGAACACTGAGTGATGCAAGCAACTAACTATACAAGTTTTGGATTCATCCAATTCCGGACGAATGGATGAATGAGGAGAGCATCAGCACCGTCTTATTTGTGCAGAAGCAGTTTACCTGGTGTAGAATCATGGGCTTGTTGGCGAAGTCTACCAGAGGCTTTGGCACGCTCAGAGTCAGTGGTCGGAGACGTGTTCCAAACCCTCCCACCAGTATGAGTGCCTTCATCTTTCAGGGCGATGCGTTCTTCTAATGTAGTCAAAGGAGATCCGGCACTGTTAGCAGCAACAGCGCCTTAAGATATAGAGAAAAGCAATAAGCTGATCCGTAGTCGTGGTTATTCCATGCCTAGGCCAGCGAAATAAAACCAGATGCGCTTTGCAACGGAAAGCTAGGAATGTAGGCTCCGTAGTTGTGGGTATTTTACGCATGGGCTTCTTAAATTCCCAAAAACAGATGCTGTCGAGACATTGCTTCCAACAGTGATTTCATCTTAGATTCACAAGAGCAAAGATAAAATTCCGAAGTGGGCTCTGGAAGCAGGAGTAGCTACAGCTTATATTTCTGCAGACACTTCAGAAACTACAAGCTGCAGGCTCTAAGATCACGGCTAAGGCCTCAGCTTTATCCAGGGTCGAGAGGGAAGGTAGCTACATCCGATCTGAATCACGTACGCAAATCTGGTGAGTATAATCTCACTACAAAAGACAACAGGAGCTGCTGCTGCAACAGCAAATAGTGCAAGCAACACCAAAAGCAAGGTAAACTGCAATGCACAGTGTGCTTTGAGCCACAAGCTGTACTCTCTGATCTTGATTCCTGGATCTCCTCCGTGATAGCACGATTCCTTTGGCCTGTGCTTCTACCAGCTCACCAATCCGCAGATGCCAGCAATCTGCAGAATATTGTCAGGATATCCACGTTTGATAAACATAAAGATTCAGCGGAGCTTTGCTGCCTTAGACGTCGCTTTGAATCAAAGCAACTCTGAATAAATTCATTTGCTATTAAATTAGCTACGCAGCCTACAATGCTTAGCTGTTTAGTCAACTTAAAATAGTCTACCCTTTTGCTGGCTATTTTGCTGCTAATATTGACAGTGAGCCTTATTGTCTGCTAATGTACTTACTACTATGCCTCATTGGGACAACACATGGCCCAGCCCAGCCCAGCCCATACCGTCCCATCCCATCCAGGCCCAGCCTCCAGGCATCTGAGTCCAGTCCAGTAGCAGTACTAACCGAACCAGCAGTAGTAGGTGAGCTATTGCAATGACATGAACAAGTTTTAGGACTGCATAGATTGAGGCAATGGGAGATTCAAGCTTAAAATGTTCTTTAACAATTGTGATCTGGGATTATGACAAGCCCATGTGCATGGAGAACACATCTGTCACACTTAGTTTTGGCATACAACATCACAATGAAATAGTTGAGGAGTCATGGCATGTGTCATGCCCATGTAAGTTCCAACTTCCAATCTACTATTTATCAATTTAGCCAAATTGTTTATGTTTTTAATGACTCTTTTGAAGGTACAATACTTTGTGGCTTGTCAACCTATCCTTTTCCTTATCTTTTGCCAACTCAAGGATGACATATCAAGTCGGGTCTACCTTTGGAAAAAACGGGTGGATATATTATGCATGGTTACTATAGCCTTGAAGAAGGTGGGTGTGTACATTCAAGGATGGGTGGGTAATCATGCATCTTTCTATGTGCACCATATGTACACGTGCACGAACATATGCCTTGAATTGTATGCTAAATGATGACTTATATGTACATGACATATGCAATTTAACTTCTATACTTGTTTATGATGTGAGGGGTAAAGGCTTGGGCACACATTTTACTTTTTTGAGGCCCCCAACCTAAGAATTTGATAGGGGAGGACCTAAAAAAGCATTGTGTGAATATCTATGCATTAAGCCTAAATAAATATCGTGTATTTTTTTTTTGTGATTGATTGACATGTGCTAATTTACATGTATAAGAAAAAATAACATGTTTTATGCAAAAATGTAGATGTACTTTATGTGCCTTATGCAAACATGTCCTAGGGTTTTTGACATGATGTCATTTGCATCACAAAGTTGAAGGGAAAAATTTGTAAACTTTAAGACAACCTTACATGAAGAAAGACTTTTCTAATTGTTTTAGGAATGCTTTTGAGAAACAATATTGTGGCTTAACAAGTGTAGGTACATAAGAAGGTGTACCCTCAAAGGCATATGCCAAAAAATTTAAGACGGACTTTCTTAAAAAGTTAAAAAACAACACTAAACCAAAACTTTGGAAGGGATTGGCCCCTTTGGACCCCCCTCAGAAAAAATTTCATAAATTTTTTTTTCAAGTTTTTAGAAAAACAAAATAGAAATAGTATTTTTTTTCTAAAATAAGAAAGCATTTTAGGTCCATCCGCCCACTTTAAAAAAAATTAATTTTTTTTCTTTTTTTTAATCTTAGGGTTTATTAATCGTGGCAAATAGAAACCCCTCAGCAGAAATTTTAAAAAAAAAAATTCAAGTTTTTAGAAAACAAATTAGAGAGATTTTTTTTCTAAAAAAAGAAACTTCAGAGTCTATCCGTCACGGGAGATGAACCCCCCCCTCAATGTTTTTTTCATAACTTTTTTTCAATAATTTTTTCTTCTTTTAAAAGAACATTTTTTAGGGTCCATCCACCTCGGCAAATGAACCCCCCTCAAAAAAAAAAACATAAATTTGTTTTTTCAAGGTTTTTGAAAAAAAATTACATATAGTTTTTTTCCAAAAAAAAAAATTCAGGGTCCATCTGTCGTGGCGGATGAGTTCCTTCCGTCGTGGTGGATGAACCTCCGATAGTTTTTTTATAATTTGTTTTCCAATCATTTTAAAAAAAAAACACTTCTTAGGAGGGTCCATCCATCGTGCTGCTTAAGGCCCCTGCTCAAAAAAAAATTATAGTTGATTTTTCAAGTTCTTAGGAAAAGATTAGATATAGTTTTTTTTCTTAAAAAAACAAATATTCAAAGTCCATCCGCCGTGTGCGGATGGAACCCTCAATTTTTTTTTTTCATAAGTGTTTTTTTCAATAATAGATTATTTTTTAAAAGGTTTCTTAGACCTCCCTCAAAAAAATTCATAGTTTTTTTTTAAGATTTGTACAAAAAAATAAAAAATAATTTTTTCTTCTAAAATAATAAAAAAATTTCAACTCAATGTTTTTGTTCATAAGTTTTTTTCAGTAATATATATTTTTTTTAAAAGTTTCATCCGTCACGGATGGACCCCCCTCAATGTTTTTTTCAATTTAAAAATAATTTTAAAATATTTAAAAATATATATTCTTAGGATCCATCCGCCACGGCGGATGGAGAGGGCCAAACCCCGTCAAAGTTTTTTTTTTTTTATTTTGTTTTTTCAAGTTTTAAAAGAATATGACAACTTAAATTTAGAATATGTAAACACAAATTCTAAAAATGAACTGAAATTTAGATTCAAGACCCCCCTATTTATGTTCCCTTTGTGACTTTCCAAGATTGATAAAATTGGTATGTCACAATAATTTTTTATGGAAAATCTCTTAGAAAATCATTGTTTTTGGTCAGATTTGGCCTATACAGTACTAGAAACCTTCGCTGAGCTCCCAAATTGTACATCCACTCTAGATTTATCTAATTTGAGGTGGGCGAAGGTTCCTGTCAAGAGGAAACCCAGTTTTTGAGTTAGACGAAGTATCACTGATATGCCATTTTGGGAACCTTCGCCGAACATCTTAACCTCATTATGAACCTTCGCCGACCTGCTAGATGATCTTAAAATGTTAAAATTAGGTTGTCCATAGGTTCAGATTGTGAAAAAATGCATTTATGACAGTACCTAGGCGAAGGACCCTCCTGGGCGAAGGTTCATCCTTCGTCAGACCTGGAAAACATTCGCCTGATAGGTTCAGATCCCCAGAAACCTTCGTCGAGATTTTTATAGCCTAGTTTTATAGTACTGTACATGCTTGCAAATTTTTGTTCAGAACTGATCACCAAACTAGTATTCAGTGTAATGGACCCACCAAATTCACCTATAAGTTGACTGAATTCGATTTATTCCTCACTTGTGCTAGCGAAGCTCTTGCGAATTTTTCTTGCAACCAAAGACTTCCAAAATTCCTACATTGCTTTCTGATACACTTTTACGCGTTTTATATTTCCTTTCTGATCATCATGTCTTCTACCAATACTTCCCTAGTCTCTGCGCTATACTATCCATCGTGATGTCCCATCTGCAACGGACATCATGATTCTTCCTAGCACAAGCATGGTCACTCAGTGAATGACCCTTGCGGAGCCGCTGCTCACTGCAATGGGTATTCATGAGAGAGCCTTTTCTGGTCGCATCAATATGGAATTCATCACTCTTGCCTTCAATACGTGGAAGGAAGAGAAATCCAAATTTTATATCACTTTCCAGGGAGCCACACATAAGGTGCGTGTCACTGAGGCCGCCCTTGCAGCTATAGGTATAGCATCCGGCATGCAGGCCTCACCCAAACACAAGCACGCCAAACAGGCCATCAAGCCATATATTGACCTTACCAACAATCTGCACTAGACCAATGACGGCTACCTTCTGGAAGCCATCATTGAGCCTTCAATCCACGCTGCTGCCCAGCTACTGAACAATTCTTGATGGTTGGCAACCTCGAGAAAGACCACATCACATCACAGATCTGCCATAGGATAGTGGAGACCCACACCAAGTTGGCCAAAGCCCCTCTTGAACCATATAATTGGTTCAAGACTGTTTCTGGTGACCTCAAACGAGCTATTAAGGCCAATGCTAAGCAGCAGTTCATTGTCAGCTCTTTATTGTCCCCTTTAGCCGCTTCTCACTTAGAAAATAGAATCCATGGCTTCCACCTAGATTCCGTGCTTTCGGTCTACGAAGAAGCATCGGCCGAGTCATCTCACCAGGCCTCAAGTTCTCATAGTCGTCGTCGTCTACGCAGCAAGATCGTTATTCTTGACTCGCCTTCCGCGTCATGACGTCGCACTAGACATACCTCGTCAGCTGCGCTTCCACCCCTTGTTGTTGTCTGAACTTCCCATTCCCCCAGTCTCTGATGCTTCTCTCGCCTCTGCTTCCATTCAAGGACAGTCTGTGACCATTGGGCCTACCATTTACATCACAGCTGCCCAGGCCGCCACAACCCCACACACCGAAGCCACCTCACCAAACACACAGTTCTTTATGGATATGTTCGATAATTCTGACCCCCTTGGGGCCACCAAAATTTTTGAAATGCCCTAGAGCCCTATGCCCTTTGAACTCCAATCCCCTAGAAGAGGATTCGGACATATCCATGAATCTACTATTGGTGTTGAAGATGTCAGCCAGCAACCTCATACGGAAGATAGTCCAGCTGCACTTTGGGTCGACAAAGCTGTAAAATCACCAAAACAGTTCGATGCCACAGTGCCTGAAGGGTTTGAAGAGGAAGATATTTTTGAAGAAGAAGACGTATTGGCACCTATTCCACGCCAACCAAGGACAGTACCATCAGGTCCTCCTCCTGCTGCTGCCTCCACAACCGTCGATTCTAATGATGCTCTAGGTTTGGTTTCAAGCCTTGCGCAAGTGATCCAGTCTATGCTGGATAAAAAGAAGGAAAATGGAACAGAGAATCTCTGATCTGGGGTCCGAAAACACTCTGATCAGCCAGAAACTTGTCCAGTTGGATCGAGAGTTGAAGATTGCCAAACAACACGAAGACAAGGCTGAAGCCGAACATAAGTTGGACCAGCAACAAGCTGATTGCTCAGAAGAATACATCAGCTCCCTGCAAAATGCCCTGACAACCGCACAGGATCAGGTAGGTAAGGCAGTGCAAGATGCCAAGCAACAGGTGCAGCTGCTGAATGGGCAAATTTCATATGGCCGAACAAGATTGCACATGGCTTCAAGGTGAATTGGATGCGACCACCCTTGAGCGTGATTCATATCTGCAAACACAAATACCCGATCATCCGGTCACACTGACGGAGATGGCATATTTGTTCAAGAAAGTGGAAACAGACAAAGTGGCCCTTCAGGGATTCCAAGGCCGCTTTGATAGGTTCAAAGGAGTGGCTTCAACCGAGTTGGCAAGGGCTAAAGAGACCATCACCGCCTATGAAAAATCAACCACTCAAGTGTTGGAAGCCGGACCACAAATCTCCGTACTGGTCATGCCGCAATTCTCCCCTCCGCGCCAAGAAGCCGTACCAATGGATACAGAGGTTGATTCGAGCATGGACCAGGGGGGAGCTCCAGATATAGCAGACCAACCGCCAACCATACTGGCAGTACAAGCGGGTCCATCTTCATCAAGGACAACACCTCTATTCAGAAGGCCCATCAGCATCGAGGACCAGATTCAGACCTTCTTAAAGCAACATCCGCATGAGTCCTCGCGTCGTGGATGGGTTCTGAAGTTTAAGACCTCCGAGATCGAGGTCGGCAAAGAGTTGGACAAAATACCTGCATTAGTAGCCGGCATGGAGAATCACGGTTTTTGAGAAAACTCCAGAATCAATTAGGAGCTACATCGCCAGTCCTCGCCAATTGCGGGTAGATCCCTATTACGTGCCAATGTCACGAAGAAATTAATGAAAAGATTTTGGATTGGCTACGGACAGGATCACTATCCATACGCCCAATTGGCCAATCATCCATCAGCCTTATACCTCGACAATCTTAGTGGATTTCCACCGTGCCTTACAAGCCTATCAGCGAGAGTATGTCCACTCTCCAGATCCAGCGGTGCGACAATCGGCAATGTTTGCTAAAGATCTAACTCTGTTGGCGTCAGTGGCAACTAGATGGGACGATTGCCTCCCTCCTCTGGCATTCGATCCAAATAAGCTGATGGCCTCAGAGCAAATCAAAGATCAGCTGCCGGTTGCTCGTTTATATTTTCGTGCGACAATGATGGGAGGCTCCTGGGAATCACGCTTCACCTCATGGACAACCTCAAAGTGGATTGTCGGAGCCCACCGTTGTTTCCTGCCACACAATTTGGATTTTAATACTGCACGCCTCGACTTTATGGAGAAGGTGTAATACCATTTAATCAAGATTCAGCGCGAAGCCAATAAAAGTCCCCAATAACTGCATATTGCAGGTGTCATGGGACCGCCACCAGTTTTGGTGGGGGATATTGTTGGAGGGTTTGCGGATCCCAAGGCAACCCTTACCCTAGTTAATAAGTGAGAGGGATTTGGCACCCTGCGTGTGTAAGTCCAACCCGATAATCACATAGTTATTTGATTGATTAGTTAAAAGTCAATAAAAGAACTTTAGGCCTTTTTGCGGGACTTTTAATGTCGCGGGGCCTAAATGTCAAGTTAGTGAAAAAAGTTGGGTTTCCCTCCAATTTTGATGGTTCTCACACTTTTTTAAATTTGAATAAAAAGAGAGGCAAGACCGGACCAATAGGATTCAGAGGCCAGGGCTCCTCCTCTCTATTATAAAAAGGGACCAACTCGAGTTGCTCCTCATGTTCATTTCCTCATTTCAATAAAGCAGATTGGTTCTCTTCAGAAATGGATTGATGAATGTCCTTGCTCTCTACCACTTTTCCTCCATCTCTCATGCTTATTTGGATTTTGCTAATTGTTAAATCTGAGTGTTATTGGGATTGTATGTTATTATACTTTTTATGAGAGAGAGAAAGAGTAAGCTATCTCTGTTGTGGATGTGTAGTGTTAAGGGATGTGTAGTGTTAAGGGATGGGGTTAATGGATGTAGAGTTAGATGTGAATCCTCCATTCATGTTGAAATCTAAACTAAACTATCTCTCTCATGGGAACGAACCTACGCGTGACAACTAACTCCATCTCTTTGATGCTAGATTGACTAGATCTTGGATTCAGGTTAGGCAAGGAAAGAAACCCACTACAATGGCACCTGGAGCATGAGCAAATGAGTGCTGATTCAGTTGTTGCATCAGTGCATTCTAGGAGAGTTGCTATGCGTCAAGTTCTGAGTCTTCATCACTGACAAATAACTAGCTCCGTCGGTGCAACTGCCTACTACACATATGGTTGCACATTCCTAGCTGATCTCTCAAGCCCATCGCTGTCGTTAGCTCATGAGGAAGTGAGCCATCGCTAGAAGGAAGGTTGTGACTACAGTTCAAGATTGATCTATCATTGAGTGCAAGCTAGGAAACAAGCTATTTGAACTTTATCCATGCTCTCAATAAATGTGCTCTACCTTCTACCATGAATAGGATCAAGAAGAACTCAGATTATTTTCATTAACATCGTGAGGGCCCAGAAGCTTTTCATAGAATTTAGAGACAACATGTTGTCTTGCTATACCACACCTGCACGGATCAGGCCAATACACGATCATGCTAATCAGTGCAAGAATATCTGATTTGAATGCAAAAATAATTTGGCCTCTGTCCTTTATCTGTTCTCCTGCACACAAGAGTAAAACGAGCTTGCCTCTATGGGCTACTAGCAATTGCACTCAACAGATATTGCAAGACTATAAAGCTAGGCTATCTTTTATAAGAGACAGAACATTATAGTATCTCAAATAAGAAAGGGAGCATCACATCATTTATGAAGAAGATTGAACACAAGCTTGAAAGCTGAAGTCTCCTCTATATTCTTGAAGGGAGAATGATATAGTGCATTCTACTTCTCTCACTACTCATGCTGTTTACGAGAGAGTCTGGGCTACTTTTATGCAGGCCCTCAATCTTTTTTTTAATCACTCTCTAATGATTTTTTCTAACTACACTTAAACTAAACATAGTATTAGTTGCAGTAGAGAGACAAGTGTCTCCTTTTCATGGCAGTTTTTGTGGGGCAGAAATGTTTGGTGGCTCTAACTACTTAGAATGTACGTGATGTAGAGAGCTGTTTGATAGGTGCCGGGTGTCAAGACGTAGAGAGCTATTTTATAGGTGCCAGGTGTCGGAAAGTTGAACGTTCTCTTCATAGAAGTGCAAATCTTCACTTCCTTCAGTCCCTCTTGAACTGAGCAGTTCTCAGCCTATTCCCAAGATACTTCTATGCTTCTCGAAGAGTGGTTTGTCCAATGCCTTCATTAGAATATCGGCTACCATGTCTTTTGATTTGACATGCTTTATGCTCATCTCTCCTTTTCACACCAAATCTCTGATATGGTGGTATTTTAGAGGAATGTGCTTTGTCTTTGAATGAAAGACAGGTTCATGTGTAAGATCGATGGCACTTTGGCAATCAACTTTTAGAATTTCTGATTCCTGACTTCTTCTCATGCCAATGGCTTCAATCATCATGTTTAGCTAGGTCACCTCGTTTGCATTTCTTGAGGCTGCAATATATTCAGCTTCACAAGTTGATTGGGCTACCAAGATCTGTTTTTTACAAATCCAGTTTACTGCTGCTCCACATAGAATTGAGCAACCACCTGTAGTGGATTTCTTGCTATCTCTGCAACTACCCCAACTAGCATCGCTGTAGTTGTGTAGGATGAAATCGTGACCACTGCTGAACGTCAAACCCATGTCATATGTTTCCTTGAAGTATTGAAGGATTCGTTTGGACATCTTCCAATGAGGGATGCCTGGGTCTGAGTTGAATTGGTTCAAGGAGTAAGTGGAAAAGGCCAAATCTGGCCTTGTTAGTACTGTCAGGTAGACTCTCTATATGAGCATTGTGTTTGCATGTATGAGGGCTGCCTATCAGTTTCTGATATGGTATGCCTTCCATATTCTTCCTTTCCTCTACAGTTTTTGGGCAGTCTTTCTTTGTGAGTATTGCTCCACTTATCATAGGCATCGCTTTTCCTTTACATTATGTTATGTTGAATTGCTCCAACACTTTCAAGGCGTATTCAGTTTGCGATCCAAAGGGTGCCTTTCATTCTGAGACAGTTCTTGGCATCACCAAGGTCTATAACTTCAAAAACTGAAGACATTTGTTGTTTGAAGTCATCTATCAGCTCTAGACTGTTACCTATCAACAATAAATCGTCAACAAACACTGTTACAATTAAGAATTTATCATTTACTCTTTTCATAAACACATTACAATCTGGAAGAAGAGGATCAAATCCGATAGACCGTAGGAATTCGTCTAGCAGTTTGTACCATTCACGGGTTGATTGCTTAAGACCGTATATGCACTTCTTTAAAAGGCAACCCCAGTCAGGATGTTCTTCATCCTCAAAGCCTTCAGGCTGTCTCATGAATATCTCAATTTCCAGCACTCCATTTAAGAAGGCTATTTTGACATCTACTTGTTTAACTTCAAGATTGTACTTGGTTGCAAATGCAAGAAGCAATCTCAAGCTTGTCATCTTCAAGATACAGTGAAAATGTTTCAAGGTAATCATACCATGTCTTGATATCACATGTCCAAGCACAACTCTGTGGGAAACCCATATCTGACATTTTTTCGGATTTAGAGAAATCTGATATTTGCGACATCTTTCAAATACTTTCTCCAATCAATCCAGGTGGCCTGTATCTGTATTGTGAACCCCCAAGTCATCCAAGTAAATTTCAAGTAATTTCTGCAGATAATCTTTAAAAGCAAATTGCATTACTCTTTGGAAAGAACTTGGTGCATTACAGAGTCCAAACGGCATTACTTTGTAAGCGTAGGTGCCCCATTCTGTTGCAAAAGCAGTTTTATGGCGATCGGCAGTTGCAATCTTAACTTGGTTGTAACCACTAAATCCATCCAGGAAACTATAAGCTTCCGCTCCACCAAGGCGATCCAAAATGCTTTCAGTAAAAGGTAACGGAAAGTGATCCTTTTGCATCACTTTGTTCAACGCTTTGAGATTCACACAGATCCGCAATTTCCCATTTTTCTTAAGAACAATGACAATCGGTGAAATTCATTCAGTGTGCTCAATCTCATAAATAAAATCAGCGTCAAGCAATCTCTGAAGTTTTTTCTTTATCAGGTCCGCCACATTAGGATTACAACGATAGAACTTTGTAACCTTTGGAACTGCATCAGGTACTAAAGGTATGGTATATTCAATCACTGATGTTGGAATACCCTTCAGATCTTGATAAGTCCATGCAAAGCAATCTTGATACTTAATAAGTAACAAGCGGAGTGCTTGATACTGTTCAGGAGTAAGTTGTGATCCAACTTGTACAATCTTTTCTGGTTCTCCTGGTTCGGCAAGATGCATTGGCTGCCTAGCTGGGCCATGGTAAACTTCTTTTGATTCTTGCATGTGTTCTTCAGGTTCACATGTGCTTTAGGTAACATGATAACCACATCATCCAGTGTATAACATTTAAAATGTTCAGGCATATCATGCCGGACTACATCTGTTTGTTCTTTTTTGAAAGGACCTGTCTTGGATCTTCGCTTAGCCTTCTTAGCAGAAATTGATCATGGAGGGGATGACTTTCAAGATGATAAATCTTTCTTCATAGGTGAAGACTTCCTAGACGATGATGTCTTACTAGAAATTTGACTTGAAGAATCATCCTCGACTAATTCTTTGTCTTTATCCAATAAAGGTGGCACTTCCTTTGAATCAATCTTTCGAGGGAGATTTTCCCATTTCAGGACCGTATTATAATGTTTCTTAGCTTGTTTCTTCGTCATTGATCTTGTGATCCTGTCTTCCTTCAATATAACTGCTTTGGGCGTTTTGATTGTTGGTTCATCAAGAACATTACGCACTCCAAATCTGGTCGGATCCATATGATTTAGAATCTGCTCATCTGTAAGTTCTGCATTGCCATCATAAGTCAAGGCATGGCTCACTGGTATGAGATCATCCTCAATCGGGTCTGGTATAGGTTCCGTTGATATCCAGGCTACATTCAGCACATTCAGTGGAAACGTGATTGGTGTATCCAAAGTTCGATCCAATAAGGATATATCGCTCAACTCTGATTGAATATCTTGTTGACACATATATCCTGCTGTACAGTCAATTGTTGCAAGAGCTTCATTCCAATTGACAGTATCTGTTTGAGAATCGTAATGAACTCCCAAATTTTTCTCTGGTCGATCGCAAGTATGATTAGTTGTTGATGAATTGTCATCCTCTTTTTGAACCACTGGTTTGATAGTCCAAGTTGTAGGATCAATTTTAACAACACGTTCATGATTTTCAAAAGTGATTATTTTGGTACCCCAGTTATGAATTACTTGCGCAACTCGTAACCATAGACGTCCTAATAGAATTCGGTAGACATTTGGCGTTTCTGGTAAGTCCATCACGACGAAAGTAATGACGAACTGTACTCCCGCAATTCTGACAGGTATATCTTCAACCATTCCTTGTGGACAAACTGTCGTTTGATCAGCTAGCTTAATAGCAAAAGTAGTGGGCTTAGTATTTGTAAGGCCCCATTTTGCACATAGCTTTGTAGAGATTAGGTTAACTTCTGAACCACCATCTACCACGGCTGCTTCTTTAGGAAATTGTCTATGCTATATCGACAGAGTGATATTCTTTTGTTCACTTTCCCAAGCGGCTCCAACATGGAGTACTTTGTTAGATTCTTCAAATCCAGAACAAAAAAGTGGCTCCTGATGGACTTCTGGTTCTTCTTGAGCTAACTTTTGCGCTAAGACTTCCCTTGCTTTTGGCACCAACTTCAAGAACTCTCCCAATGAAATATTGATCTTGCTAGACAAAATGTTCATGAGTAGTTCTATATGCGGTGCTTCTGGTTCAGTCATCTTGAAGGGCTCTTCGTGATAATCTAACTGTCTTGGCAGCTACAATGGTGAAGACTGAACTTCAGCTGTTGCTTTAGCAGCTTCAAGCTCCTCTTCTTCTTGCAGATATTTGATCCACTGTCTCATATCTTGATATCTTCGTTTTTCTGTATTAAGATTTGGATAGACTCCCGATGTTGTTGGTATATCATTCAATGGTATAGAATCAACAGGTACTGGATCCATTACTGGTTCTTTCTGCTTATGTGCTCTGGTGACCACCATCATGGGTGCACTTGGTTTATTCTGAGCTACTGGTCTTTGCTTGATTGTTATCAAATTTACAGGTGTTGTAGCTGGTGGTGGCTTCAGTTTTACTTGACAGTCCTTATAGCAATGCCCATAATCAGAGTCACGATGAAATGGTACAAATTTTCTTTTATTTGGGCATTCTTCAACTCTGTGATTTTCTCCATATGCAAAGCATCCGAGTGGTGCTCTAGTCCAATTTTTGGAGGCTTGTTGTTGAGCGACAGCATAAATGGCATATTGTTCTAAAGATCCACTTTCCTGATCATTACCATAGTTCCATTGCTCAGCACTTCCGTAAGGTTCTGGTTCCATCAAATTGGCAGGAGGAGCGGAGTGTTTTGGTGGGGCAGGTAAAGCTAAACGTTTCGGGTATCCAAGAGCAGATTGTCGTGGTCTTATTGCTGGATTTCCTCCATACTGTGGTTCTCGATATCCCATTTGTGCATATCATTGCTGAATTATCCGAGGGTTGAAGTTGCAAAAGCAATCTCATGGTCAGGTGAATTGCACAGATGGCAAACACTGATTTCCATTCATTTTTTCAATTGAGGACACTTGTTCACTATGTGATTTCATGTACAAATAGAATACCAAACATTTTCCCTAGTAGGAAAGTCTTTGCAAACTTCTTAGGTTCCTTGTTCGCTTGTCCGTGGAAATTTTCCAATGCTTTGATCTTCTCATCAAATTGCGATTGCAACTTTTCCATTTGTTTCTGCTGGTTCTTCCCAAGTTTCTCGAACTCATTGAGCATCATTTCTGCAGTAGAATTGGCATTCGTTGATGCAATAGTAGTGTATGTCGTAGTAGTCTGCCCTACTGTATAAGACAACATACTGACATTCGGCTCATCATCTGAATCTTCATCCTCCTCCTGAATTGCATTGTCCAAAGCATTTTGCAAGAGTGCATACTCATTATGGCGTTTCAGCTCACGTCTGATCCGTTTAGGTAGACCTGACAAAAACTACATAATCATGGCATTCTCGTTAATTAGCTCAGGTTCGCATTCCGATCTGAGACGTTTCACCCGTTCAATGTAATCTCGAACCATTTGTCGCTTTCCCATTTTAACTTTACTTAAAAGTAGGAAAGGGTCTTCCATAAACTTCCGCGGTTTGAACCGTGTAATAAGGGCTCGCTTAACAAACTCCCAATCTGTACGCTCGGTTTCATCTTGATTATATTACCAATCTTGTGTTGCACCTGTTAAGGCCATAGGAAACAACTTAAGTTCATCTTGAGGATAAATCTCGCCATAGACTTCACAGGATTCAACATAGATCTGAAGAAATCTAACTCGATCTGTTAATCCATTATATTTGGGTAGATCCAATCGGGGTGCTCTTCTAACAATAATTGGATTGACTTCCTGTGGAGCAGCTCCAGAACAGCCATCTTTACAAATTTAGATCAAATAGATAATGAGATTGGATCTAGATTTTTCAAAAAACTATTTCAGATTAGATCTGCTAGATCTATCCCACTTTTCAAAAATCTGATTCTATATGATGAAAAACTTTTCGAAATTTGATCAATCAATACTTCTCAAAAATGATAAATCTCTCAGAATCTTAATCAGAATATATCATATTTGATCCAAATTTTGATAGAGACTTGATCTGGAAAATCAAAAACTAGAAATAGGACTGGCAAAGGTTCACTAGGCGAAGGTTGGCTCGGCGAACATTCAACAGTGCTATTTTGGGGAAAAAAAACTCTCTGAACACTTTTCTGGAAATTTCTAGGGAAATAACCTTCGCCAACCTCTCAAGTGAAGGATCTGACACGTATACAACTATGGAAAATCGGACGAAGGTTTCTAACACAAGAAATTATAGTTTCTGTAGTCTGGCAAGGGTAAAATTAAAAAATTTCTGTGATCTGATCAAGAAGAATCTTCGCGGAACTCAGAAATAGTATTTTACTATAAATAGCATGTTTTGGAATCTCGGCGAAGGTTCTGGCGAAGTATCAAGAGTAATATTGGTATTTTTGCAAAAAAAATGATTTTTTTGGCAAAAATATGGCAATATGACAACTGATCCTCTGGAAACCTTTCTATTTTTGGTATTATTCTTGGCCGACCTGACAGTAGATAGATCTGAATCACACCTAAGCACAATGAATCGGGCGAAGGTTCTTTTTCTATATTTTTAGGGTTTTGGTGATTTTTTGGTGTTTTTTGACGGTTTTTCTGATGTTTCTAGAAATCTGCTGGGAATTAATCTTTGCCCTTCAAACTGAAGGTTCTGTAAACAAAATCGAAGGTGTCTAGAACTCGGTGAAGGTTTTCTGAAAGAGGGTAAAAAGTTATCAGCTCTGATGATGTTTTTTGTCTTTTTTTTGTCCAAATCTGGCATATTTGACCGATTTTTGTTATTTTCTCTGATATCTCAAATCCAAATGGATCTTAAGAATGGTGATCTGAATAGCTTTTCCTGTTTAACAATCAGATTAGATTTCAAACAAGCCAATCCACTCAAATCAAGCAAAATCAATCCCAAACTAATCCTAAAATGCAGATCTAACACTATTCATGCCACGACAAGATGCCTAATGCAAGCTAACCATCCAACAATCATGCTGCAAACTGAAAAAATGGCGTAGCTCCCCGGCAACGGCACCAAAATTGTAGTGGGTTTCTTTCCTTGCCTAACCTGAATCCAAGATCTAGTCAATCTAGCATCAAAGAGACGGAGTTAGTTGTCACGCGTAGGTTCGTTCCCATGAGAGCGATAGTTTAGTTTAGATTTCAACATGAATGGAGGATTCACATCTAACTCTACATCCATTAACCCTATTCATTAACACTACACATCCCTTAACACTACACATTCACAACAGAGATAGCTTACTCTTTCTCTCTCTCCCTTTCTCTCTCATAAAAAGTATAATAACATACAATCCCAATAACTCTCAGATCCAACAATTAGCAAAATCCAAATAAGCATGAGAGATGGAGGAAAAGTGATAGAGAGCAAGGACATTCATCAATCCATTTTTGAAGAAAACCAATCTTCTTTATTGAAATGAGCAAATGAACATGAGGAGCAACTCGAGTTGGTCTTTTTTTATAGTAAAGAGGAGGACATTGGCCTCTAAATCCTATTGGTCCAATCTTGCCTATCTTTTTATTCAAATTTAAAAAAGTGTGGGAACCATCAAAATTGGAGGAAAACCAAACTTTATTCACTAACTTGACATTTAGACCCTGCGACATTAAAAGTCCCGCAGAAAGGCCTAAAGTCCTTTTATTGACTTTTAACTAATCAATCTTATGTAATCATCGGGTTGGACTTACACAAGCAGGGTGCCAAATCTCTCTCACTTATTAACTAGGGTTAGGGTTGCCTTGGGATCCGCAAACCCTCCAACAGTCATTTAGATGTTTATTTCACTTCCGTGAAAGTTGGAAACAATGATTTGTTCAAAAGTGTGATAAATGGAAGATTCTCCTCCTCATGAATGCATTTGAAAGCTGGTATACTTTGGAGTCAAATGCCCAAAAGCATAGGTGCCAGCCAATGCTCAAAAACTGGCCTGAAGGAACATAAGCTTTTCTTTAAAATTAGAATTATAATGTCTTTGATTTATTACTCCCAATTCAAAGTGTAGTAGATGTGAACCAATACTTAAAATCTACATGTGAATACTATGAACTTCTGCTTAGGTTCAGAACTGGGACTGTGGAGGCTAGCGCTCCTCACTGATCGGATAGATTCAATAGGATTAGCATTTAGAATACATGTATAAATCAACGCTTATCATTAATACTGGTGCTCTATCTGAATTTTGAGAGAAGAGCTTTTGGTGGGTGTGGTGGGAGAGGCGCGTCTATTTTTGTAGTGCAACTTTGTGTGTGTGTGTGTGTGTGTGTGTTTTTGGATTTTTTATTTGTGCGTGCAAAAACTCAAGAGAATGTCAGTTACATTTAATGATAATGTGGTTGGCTATTTTGAAAAAAGTGAGGCTGCATTCAGATCGCACCACTACATCACAAACAATTCAGACGCAGCAGCACGTTGCATCGCACCACTACATCACAAACAATTCAGCTGCAGCAGCACGTTGCACCTTGTGCATGAAAAAGGTGTTGCAGAAGACTCCACGTTAGAAAAGTCGCTCCATCGTGAACCAACCAAAATTACCATCACATCATATTCTCTCTCTCTCTCTCTCTCTCTCTCTCTCTCTCCCCTACCAACTAACAATCAAAACCATTTCTTAAGACTTGCACATCAAGATCCAAATTGATTAAGACTTGCACATCAAGATCCAAATTGACAGAAGGATTGATCAGCGCTGACTATTGAGTGCTCAGTGGTTGCGCTCAGCTTCAAATAAACCGTCAGAGTTTAAAACTTCAAGTGGAGCTAATCCAAACAGCCAGAGAGTAGCCGCCAACGAGGTGCACAGATGGGAATTGAGATGCTAATTAATGTTCAGTGAGTTGTTCATCAATCCATGAAGCAAGTTTGAAATAGGTAGACTGTATTATTCCTCTATTTCTACCGCAAATTTTTTGCTCTATCACCTATTCTCGATAGGTTTGATATGATAATGAGTGTTAGAAATGTGAAGAATTTCTGCTCAACAGTCTACAGCTTCTGATAAATCACAAAATGTTAGTGATATGAACAGCGAGGTAGAATCTTTACCAGCTTTCAGAGATTTTTCAAAACCATTTCTTTAGACCTACACATCACTAGAGATTTTTCAAAACCATTTCGTAAGACCTACACATCACTTGATCCAAATTCACAGAAGGATTGATCAGCGCTGCAAGTAGCCGCCAACGAGCAGTGCACAAGAGGGAATTGAGATGCTAATTAATGTTCAGTGAGTTGCTCATCAATCCATGAAGCAAGTTTGAAATAGGTCGACTGTATTATTCCTCTATTTATACCTCAAAGTTTTTGCTTTATCGCCTAATCCCGCTAGGTTTGACATGATAATGAGAGTTAGAAATGTGAAGAATTTTTGCTTAGCAGTTTACAGCTTCTGATAAATCACAAAATGTTAGTGACATGAACAGCGAGGTAGAATCATTACCAGCTTTCAGAGATTTTTTAAGAAGCGGATGCTAGAGCCGGCTGGATTCTGTAAAACGCATATATCAAATCTCTCTCTCACATGCTCGACAACGCTACTATCGTCTTCACAACCCGACCACTGCAGCTCCACCATGCTGGCTATGCACCAGCAACTTCAGCCTTCTTGCGCTTCCTTACAAACTCACAATTATAGTATCTCTCTCTCTCTCTCTACAGCATTCTCTCTCTGTAGCTCTTTCTCTCTCGCTCAAGAGCGACAAAAATCAATGTTTTGATCCACATACACAACTTACCAGAAGAGCCTGATTGTCAGGATCAATATTGTCCAAGAAGACACATCTATGCAATCGTTTATGCTCAACTTGAGGATACTTCGCTAGCATCTTCCGCATATCTGAGACAATGTACTGACATAAAATGTTTCGAAATCAAACTTATTGGCTTAGTAGAGCAGCAGGGCAATATTAAACAACAATAGCACAAGATTTTTCACTGACATAGCATTGCAAAAATGTCTTTTTCCACCCATCGGATGAGCAATAGAAATGCATCAAATGCACAGGCCCTCTGATGGGCTTAAACATCAGTGCCCACTATATGTAGACTATAAATCAGATAGGAATACTAAGTCAAAGACTTTAGATTGCAAACCACAAATAAGATTAACGTCATTCCTCACATTTGTAATGCTAAAGCGCCAAGGGGATGATTACTACGCCTGAACAAATACCAAGGCAGATATCAAGAAGCAAGCAAACCATACTTTAGTCCCTTGATCGTCCTAGCTCCATGGATAGCATGGGCTGAATTCTTATAATACAAACGATGTTGCATGGATCAACGAAATAGCTAAAAACTACTTTAGCTAACAGGCATTTTGATGTGTTTCAGATTGAATCCTTGACTTCAACAGATGCTCGATGCATACAAATCTACTACCTTAAACGCTATCGAAAAAGTAATAAGCTTGTCTGTACAGTTATGACCACTCTCAAACAATTTGGACCAATCTGAATTGTGGGACTTGATAGTACTTCTATAAAACTATGGATCGTTTTACATGAGTTGGCTTCAACAATGAAAATGGTGTTCTCACACACATTACTAGACTGTATTGAATTATTTGTTTGAATTTAAATTTGTAAGTGTTAAAAATGCTTTTATTAATAAAAGTATTAAAATAATGACCTCATTTCTTTGCATTGACTATATGCATGATTAGTTTAAAGTATTTTTGAAATGTGACCCATAATCAGGCGCCTGTTATCTTTTCTCAGATTGAATTGATAGTAAAAGCCTAATTACTCAATTCTGTGCGAGCTAACCAGAATTTATATGGTTGTACATATTCTAACACATTGATTTTGGACCCAAAATAGCAGAGTTAGGCCTGTCACTATATTATTATATTTTCTTCTGACTTGAATATCTTCTTTATATGAAATCTGATTTTGATGCTACAGACAGTAGTAAAAATATTCTTTTTTTGTAGTTCTACTCATCTAATTAATGTGTTGTAAAATCTCTCCCCCCCCCCCCCCCCATTGAATGACTTAGTACATAGGCTATTGAGATTTGAACTCCTAAAGCATGTTGCCTAAAATGTAATGCATGAAGCTTAATGCTTAAAGCCTAATGGTAAAGCCTAATGCCTTTAGAAAGACTATGTGTATGAAAGGGCCTAAGATCCATAATTCCTAAACCCTAATCTGCTTATACGCAACCTTCACCACTGAACCATTAATTTGTCTCTCACTCTCTTAATAAAAGTTTATAATATACTTAAGTTAGTTTTTATGTATTTGATTGTTTCCAATGTTTGATAAAGGCCTGATGGTTTTTGTTCCAATTTTTGTAGGTGTTTTGCATTTGAGGGAGTGATTCCATGACATGGACACTCCCGAGTGTGTGCGAAGCAACCCTTCATACAACTCCGGAGGGTGCGAGCCAGTCTACAAGAAGAAGGAGGTTGAATAGGCAGTGACAAGCAGTGCGTAGGGCGTTGTCGCTTGCACCTGTAGGTCGTGTCTTTGAGGAGGCCATATGCTCAACCGCAAGTTTGGTTTAAAACTTGCAAAGTGTCGAGCACATATTGACTATTATGTAGGTGGTGTGGGTAGTTCGGGGGGGGTTGTCACACTAGAGCATGTGCGTGGCAATGCCAGAACGCCAGAGTTGGAGTCCAGGTCGGAGAAAAAGAGTAGATAAGAGCGGAGGAGAAGAGCGAAGAGAACACCAATTGTTATTAGATGTGGATTTGTTAGTACAAAATCTCACATACATTTATAGAGCACTATTGGTTGTATATATTACTGATGTGTCATGGACGATAGATAGCTTGGTGTGCTCCCAAGCCTTTTGATATGATTCGTGGGAGGAATCTTTGGAGAAATATTGATTTTTTAAATAAAAATATAATGTATTTACTTTTTTAAATTTTATGTATGTGGAATGTCTTCATTTCTTGATTGATTTGCAGAAAACTCAATGTTGTACCCATACCAATGCATCTTCCACACATTTTTCATAGTGGATATGTGGCTTTCCATGTATTCTATGCATAAAATGGCTTTACATGTTTTGTATGCATAAATAGCTCAAAGTGGCTAATCTTTTGAAGTTTGCACTGCATCTGATTATAAACTACACTCTAAAATTTTGAAATTGAGAGGATGGTCTTCTAAATTGTACATAAATTTTCACACGTGTATACACATACATTCACACATCCAATCACGTACATACATTGGCACACACCCGTCAACGACCATCAACTTTCATCCTAAACCATCAGCCGCCATCCAAATCATCGACCATCATCCAGATGCGTCAACAACTTTCCTTTTGATTTGTGGAGGAGAGTTGTTTTTCTTAAGAGAGCTCTTTATTTTTTTTGCACTCCCTTGCCTCCCCTCAAGAAAATAAAGAGATTTCATCCTCAATGTCGGAAATCAGTGGGAACTGGTCTTTTGCGCTCTCATTTCCAACAAATGATGAGTCTAACAACTTGGTTTTAATCCATTTTTTATTTTATATAAGGTGTCTCATATAATGCTCATCAGGCTTTCTTTTTATTATACTATTTTTGACATCTGGATGTACATTCATCTTCATACCAATTGCAGAGCAAAAGTATCCATTTCTTCGGACGCTAGAAATTACACAATAACAAGTGAGTATGAATATATCATGGTCAAAGGCGGCACTATAGGATGCCCACTTTCTGCCACTCTCTCAAAACTTCAAAGTCTTGCTTTTGGAGTGTGGAGGTGCACCTTATGATTATGGAACATTTTCTAACTAACATAAACTATATTGCGGGCCTGTACAGGCCGGTGGAGAAATTTGTACCTAAAGCCGATGTGGTCAATGCTCGTGCACATGCTTTGGAGGAGGTAGCTGCCTAAATGTTGGCTTTTACAGTCGCACAAGTCCCAAATACTTTGAGTTTGTTGGATGGCTTGGGAAATTGGTGAATCGGTTTTAGCGGTGGGTGAAGCGGGTTGTGGCTTTTGCTTTAGCATTTCAGAGTGTGGTTAGAGATGGACTTTTGGAGGTAGGCGTCACGTCTTATAACATTCAAACATATGATAACACTCTTGGAACCAAAATTGGCGGCTCTATATTTGATAATAATGGAAACCGCCATTCTGCAACAAATTTTCTTGAATATTCTAATCCAAACACGATCATTGTGTTGCATTACGCAACAGTACAATATGTTCTTTTGCATTCTAAAAGTATTTCTATGCCTAGCCTATTGTGGAGAATGTTTGTTGTAGGTTGATAGAAAGCGAAAAGATGTTCTTTGTGCAATTCAAAACATTAATGCTTTTTGTCTATTGACTTATTACTAGATTCAAAATTCTACTTCACTCGAAATCTTTTTCTTTAGTATGTTGATATAATTTTTGAGACTTTGAGCACATGGGTCTTCAAGATTTCATCATTTTAACCTTATATCTTCAATGCTCTATAAATGAAACGTAGCTTGTAATTTATTAATCCTATAACATGTTATTGATAATCATTCTCGTGATAGGGAAAGAAATATAACCATTCATCACTGTTCTCACTTTAGACTTCTTCCCAATATTGAACTCTCTTCATGTGCATCTTGCGAGGTTTCTAGTGTTAGTTGTAACTGTCAATATTATACCATAACATCATAGTAATAACTTACCAATGAAACTCGGATCCTTACAAAAGTATGAAAAGATATTCAATCTAGATAATCAAAATTCCACAAGATGACAAGCCATTTATATCCCCAGCCTGGATTTTAATAAGTGATGATTATCTCAACAACTACTATGTAGTGAGCCAAATGGCATTTTGCATAGACTCTCTCTCACCTACGAAGGTATATTGCAGTTATCTAGATTTACAAGACTCAAGTCAATAGCTGCAACCCCCATTATCTAGATTTACAAGATTCAAGTCGATAGCTGCAACCCCCATTTGCATATAAGGACGTCTGGACATATAAGACACATTAGTACATGATTTATTATCTTATAAAGCAGGGATCTTCAAATAAATAAAAAATTACATGCTTTTAAACATACTACATCAATGGGTACTTTGAATATGAAGTAGAAAGCTTGATAAAATGCTTACTAGATGACATCTCGACATAATTTACACTTAGTCTAATTATATCTATGTTTTCTAGAGACAAATTGAGCTCCCTTGGACAACTTATTTGATATGCCTTAATCGCCATTTGGACAGCTCACTTAAGAGACATCAATAGGACTCTCGCTCTCTCTCTCTCTCTCTCTCTCTCTCTCTCTCTCTCTCTCTCTCTCTCTCTCTCTCTCTCTCTCTCTCTCTCTCTCTCTCTCTCTCTCTCTCTCTCTCTCTCTCTCTCTCTCTCTCTCTCTCTCTCTCTCTCTCTCTCTCTCTCTCTCTCTCTCTCACAACTACAATGACAGACTTATAAGACAACTCAAGAAGAATATGACACCAAAACTGTGCTAATGGAGAACAGGCCCTAAATCTGATTTCCCACAATGACTATGATGCTGCAACCCATAACGAAGCCGCTACCACACCCTAGCTGAAGTAAATAGATCTTGATAATGGGGATCAATTAGAATACCTATTAAGCGAATCTATATATGGCACCAAAAAGAGCATTGCACGATTTTATCTCTTCAAAAAGTGTTCATCTCCATCCATCGATCGCACAAGCTTCCAAATTGTGCATCTCCGTACACCATGTCCAGTGCTATCAGGTTACAGACCCCTTCCCTCCATTGATATCAATTTCAAGGCTTAAAAGCGTTGCCGAGTCCTTGTCTTTTCTGGAGGAAAAGAATGTACTCCTCAAGCAGTTACTTTCGTCTAATTTTCATGTTTTCTCGATTAGTTGCTCACTTGAAGCAAAACCAGAAAAAGAAATATTTGGAGTTAATGTGTGATTTACAAGTGTTGTAAAAAGCTTTTCTCTTGATCTGGCTCTAGTACATGGAATAAACTATCCAAAAACTTGTTGTTCCGGATCAGAACAACTTCCAAACACAGCCACAAGCGAAAAGCATTAAAGTTGAAAGCAACATTGATCCCAGACGAATATTAAAAGACAAGAAAAACATATATGTGTCGAAGGCGCAAACACAGCCTAGAACGGCCACATTGTAGATCACACAATGTCACACCTGCACTGCTCCCCCATTACTCCCGCTATCGCGCTCGCTTTCCCCCTCTTTTTGTCTCTCACACTGGCAGAGAAAAGAGAAAGACAAAAAGAAAGGAAGGAAAAGACGGGGTGGTACATATAAAGTCCTAAATCCAAGGATCCTATTCTAAGCATGCCAAATACAAGCAACACAAGGGAACCTGATGGTGGACAAACCAACCCAACCAAACCTAGATCGAACGGATCTAGCCCCCAAGCTATGGATCAATCACTCATAGAGGATTGAGGCATCACACCAGCAACATCCTGCCACTGGTCATGCTATCAAGCATACCCTAGTGAGAGCCCAATAGGTATACTTATACCCTCCAAGGCCCATGCACCACTAGTAGTGCACTGTGACACCTCACTGGACACCTTTGCAGCCTATCACGTCATCCAGTTTCCCAATGACTCACTGATAGACCCATAGCAACTCCACCACCATGTGTTTAGGCCTGTACACATAAGGGCCCCAATTCCCTTATGGTCACAATCAACTTACGGGTTGTTGGTCTACCGGTCCCTAGCATGGACACGCTACCCGAGACCAGTCATGGGCATGACAGAACGGGGACGGTTAACCACTGCTGATTTAAACTAGTTCTCGTCCCGTCCCCATCGCACTGCTCTCTGGCCATGACCGCACTCCGGCGCCGACGCGCTCTTTGAATAAATAAATGAAATTGATGATGTGCATTTTTTGTTTTTATTTTTTTAAATGATGACGTGGATTTTTCTCCATCCAAAGAATTTTATAATGGGTATTAGCTAGCCTTAAAATTATCCTTTCAAAGAATTTTAAAATGGGTATTAGTTGGCCTTATAAAAAATCTAAAAAAAAAATTTAAAAAAACAAATGTTAAAAAATAAATAATAATAAGTCAAAAATTAAATAAAATGAATCTGAACATTAAAAAATGAATAATAAAAAGTCAAAGGGCCCAAGAACTAAGACCGAAAGGCCAAGGGCGATGGTGAAAGACCAAGGGCTAACGACTAAGAGCCAAGTGCTTAGGGCCAAGAGCTAACGGTTAATGACTAACGGCTAAGGACTAATGGTGAAGAGCCAAAGGGCTAGGGCTAAGGGTTAAGGGGTAAGGACCATCACCAATGATCAAGGGCTAAGGGCCATTGGCCAAGGGCCAAGGGCCAAGGGTTAAGGATTAAGGGCTAAGGGCCAGGAGCTACGGGCTAAGGGCTAAGGGCTAAGGGCTAAGGCTAAGGACCAAAGACCAAGAGCTGAGGGCTAAGGCTAAGGGCCAAAGGCGAGTTAAGGGATAAGGCTAAGGGCAAGGAGTAAGGTTAAGAAACAAGGACCTAGGGGCAAGGGTTAAGGCTAAGGGCCGAGGGCTAAGGGTTAAGGGCCAAGTGCTAAGGCTAACACCCGAGGGCTAAGGGCTAAGGATTAAGGGCCAAGGGCCAAGTGCTAAGGGCATAGGGGCAAGGGTCAAGGGCTAAGGGCTAAGGGCTAATGGTTAAGGGCAAAGTGCTAATGCTAACGGCTAAGGGGTAAGGGCTAAGGGTTAAGGGCCAAGTGCTAATGTTAAAGGCCAAGGGCTAAGGGCCTAGGGACAAGGGCCAAAGGCTAAGGGTTAAGGGTGAAGTGCTAAGGCTAAGGGCTAAGGGCCAAGGGCCAAGGGCTCTGGGCTATGGGCTAAAGGCCACTGGCTAAAGGCCAAGATCTAAGGGCTAATGTTTCATATTTTGTTACAATTTTATAATTTTGCTAGTTATACTTTTATTATAGTTTCACAATTTTGCTAATTATACTTTCAATAGCATTGCAAATCCTAACATAAATTGTACTTTTAATTTTTTTTCAAGGTCACTACATGGAGTGTTCAAGAGAAAATGTTCCAGTTGTTTTATTTTTTTGAAAAGAGGCGATTGCATTTGGAAATGTCTTAATTGCTAAATCAAACGAAACATGTTTTTTCAGAGAAGTTGGTACAGATAAAAGTGTGGTCCTAATTTCGAAGTTGTTTAAAATGGATTGTCCCTTGCCATACCCTCATGGTGATTTTGATCACCTAGGAGATCTTTACAACTATAGATATTCTTACAAGTGTGGAGGATGTTGGAGAGGCTATTGATAACAATAAAAATAAAAGACGTCATTTCAAAATCGACATTCAAACAAAGCGTACACTGAAATTGTCAATTTTGGCAAGTGCAAATGCATCTATCTGACATAATTCAGATTTTTCGGAATTCGATTTCGATGAACATGATTACACAAGCAACATATTACATGAATCAGATGCTAATATGACAAACGGTCCCACAAGATCAGGATGGTTACAAATAGATGAAGTTTTGAAGATCTACAAAGATAGTCTCAAGTATGTCCAACATCCTTTGGAACTCCTCAGAGTTTCAAAAGAAAACTTTTGCTTGCTTATGTTGAATCAAAAAAGGCAAAATATGTTTTATCATCAGAAAATATAAGGGAAACATTGATGCAGCCATGTTGTAGTAAGTTGTGCATTCAACAAATCACCTACAAAGAATGTGAAGACTTGCGACCAGGTGTGTGGAGAAAATGAGGAGCTGACAAGCATAATCAATCGTTGCACATTTCAAATGAGACGAGAAATGTCAAATGCAATGTTTGATATCTTGGAGAAATCCAAATTGCGCTTCAAACTTACATTGGATGGTAAAGTTGTATGCATAAAGCATATCAGAATCTATTGGAAATCTCCCATGGAAAAAATAAAAACCAAACGAGGGAACTACGTGCTTCTGTATGATAACAGACACATGTTGTTTATTGGGAAATTACATACTAGATGGATGGGACCTTACAAAGTCATAGAAGTTTTTAACAATGGATCACTATAGTTAGCCGATCTTGAAGGACATTTACTTGATACTCGAGTAAATGACTCAAGGGTGAAGTGCTACTATAACTAATTTCCGATACTATTCACATTTTATCCAGTTTTTAGAAAACCTGTCATCTTTGGTCCAATAATTTCCACCGAGTTTGCGAAATTTGCGACACTTGCACCTTCACATTCTTCGCCCATATGTTTGTAACGAAATTTGGAACACTGTTCACATTTCATCCAACCGACACTTTTTTTTGTCAATCCGTCACCTTCGCAAAATGTGCAAAAAAGGTAACACCTTCACTACATTTTTATTTTTCGGTGTATTTTTTGCGAAAATGCCGACACCTTCACTCCACTAATCCAATAACCAGACCATACCATACTTACAATTATGTAAATATTGGTTCTCTCATTTCATATGCCCTTTTATCCATTCAACAATTGTACATTAAAGAGAAATTCCCAGAATATGCATATGCAGCCCTCTCACTAACTGTCCCTTCTACTGAGATGTCTAAAATCTTGTCTAAGGATAGTTGGTACACTCATCTTGAAAATAACACATTGATTGACAACCCCCTTGCACCATTGGAAAATCGCAGAATGGGAGGCTATCCGAACTTATCATTTCAGGAAGATTACAACCAGAAGAACAATTACTACCTTGCTACAAAAGGGATGATCCTAGAGCAAGTCAATGAAGAAAATGAAGCCCGAGCAAAAGCTATTTTCCATAGAAAGCCAGCCAATAGGAAGCGACAAAGGAGAATATAAGCAATCTGTTTGCGAGCCACTGCACAGTTGAGGAAGGGGATATGTGGAGCCTCATGATCCCACATAATGACAAGCAACCCAAAAAATTAAGATACTTACAATTACATTTTCGAAAATCATGTGGATTTATAGTCTCCACATTAAGTTCTGAATGCATATAAACATGTTGAATAAGCACCTCTGAAATGGTTTGTCCTCTTGGAGAAACTTTGAAATCAATAATTCGCCGTTTCCAATAAGATCTATATGTATACTTGGCCTTTTTCTTTTGGTGAAAAGCCCCTCTCGCCGATGGATGCATCAGTACCCAAGAAGCCTTACGATATTCATGGGCAATCCATGTGCCATCGTCTTCTCTCTCATTATAAAAAATTGCAGAGCATATCAAGGATCTCAGTCTCCTCCTCATCACCGTAGCTTGAAGAGTCTCACGTTTGAACTTGTCAATATGAGAGTCCAGAGCATAATAGGCGCCAAACCTATTTGTGAGTCCCAAGATAATTTTAACTTGAGGTTAACCCAAGCAATTTAGCCAACTAGTCGTTGCGCACGCCAGCCAATAGTATGCTTCCAATCTACCGGACCGATAATTCAAAGTTGCCGAAACATGAATTGTGTTTTCCGGTTCAGGCGAGTTGTGTTACATAGAAGCCACTATGTCAAGAACTGATTGGGCCACATGGACATAGAGGGAAAAAAAAAACTCGTAACAAATGGCCCTTCTAAGTTTGAGAACTCCTGTAATGTCCACCTGATCACCCTATGCGTGATGGGCTTGTTGGCCAACGTCCTCATTCCATGAAGGTACACTACATATTTGGGCCAATTAATGGTACATGTCATTTATGTATTCTATGATTACTCTCTTTATGTTTCTTTTAACGATATATAATATGTATTAAATGTGTGTGCTTGTTTGTTAATATTGTAGGCAAGTGATTGGCTTCAGATTTGGAGATCCAATCAAGATCTAGGGCGACTCCCTCCTGGCATGAAGAGATTATTAATATTACATGAACTCCCATATTGGGGAGAATTGTTGATAAACCATCTTTTGGACCCAATGCACATATTCAAAAATGTCGGGGGCACGATTTGGGAGCACTTGACTGGGCCGAAAGATAAAAAAGACACACGAGATGACCTAAAAGAAGTGGGAAAGATGGCTGATTTATGGCCACAAATGGTGGGGACTTGTTGCGTCGGCGCCTCAAAGGGCGCTGGGACTAGAGCGGATTCCCCAACACGCGCTTAAGTCTAACATTCATCCATCATGCACTTACGTAAAAGCCAACTCAGAAACGTAACAAGCTTAACCATTCAGACTTAAGAAAATTGGAATCCCAACCAACCCAAAAGCCAACTCAGAATCCGTCCCCAAAAGGTAACCGAAGGCAAAGACAAGCCACACATGAAACCCCCAAGGCATAGTGGTCGCCAAACTGACCAATTGGCATAGCGGCAAGCCCCACGTCAATGACGAGGACCCTTAAGCGCCGGCGACGCAAAAAGGTTGTAGTAAGGGTCCTTCCACTTGGACCAGTCCCGGAGGCGAAACCGAAATGGTAATCATCCCCAAGGATCAACTTTATTAGATTTGGAAGAGGTTACATTCATACGTAGACTGACCGGTCTTGGGGCCACCACCACGTGCTGGGCATTGTGCCTTGCTCGTGCTGGTAGAGGGAGTTGAGACCTGACGACTGGATTCCTTGGTGCTGGTTAAGCTGCCCAAGTTTCTGTCTGCCGGACTCCCCCTATAGTTTTGCTGTGATTCGGCGCACCCCCTCGGGTTTGAAACATAGCGATTTCTGGTAAAGCACGCTTTTTAGGACTTAGTTTTTATTTTGCTGATTAAGCCTGGCAAGCCTGGCAAAATCAGTCTGGCTCGCGGACATGGGTCCCGGGAGCCGTCCCGGCGGCCGAATCAACTTGCTTTCCTGACTACGCCATGACTCGAGCTCCAGAGCTAGCTCATGACTTGTGACTACTTGACTGGCTCACCATAGGTCGGAGGCTCAGTCATTGACGTTCTAACTTTCTCTGGGACCTTAGAGAGTGTCACCCCTTAGAGTCTTACAGGGCACGTTGGGTGCACCCGAGTCAGCTTTACAACATCCTCCCCTCGTTTGAGAAAGCTGATGTTCTCATCAGGGCCAAACTAGAACCTAAGACTCATGGCACGGGCTTAATTCACCGGCCAAACTTGATTCACATATACAAGGGCACGGGCTTGATTCACCGGCACAGGAAAAGTGTGGATCTAGTTCACTTACGTAAAACCTGTGTAAAGCTGCTGCACTTAGACATTAGTCTGAAGCTCACTCCTTGATGAGAAATGCGGCTTACTTTATTAACATGAAAGAAAAAGGTACTTACGGCTCCCTTAAGCCTCAGATATGTCGTTTTCGTCGCACGTCTGCATGAGTCCCCTAGGAATCTAGATTTTTCGTTTGGTCGCCCAGGTTGAGCTCCTTGAGCTCTGCATCGGCACTTAGATTCACCTCTGATGTAGAAGCTACAGGCAATGTTGGCTCCATTTGGTCCCGTGTCAACTGGTTTGTCGCTGTTGGTTGTCCTTCGTTAAAGAGGTGAATGAGATTGGGAGGGATGGTTGGCTCAGGTTCATTTGTGTCGTTCTTTTCTAGTTGGTCCCCTGGCACAGCTCTGACGACACAAGGTCTCTTGCCATTATATAATAACACAAGGTTAATCCCTTTTGCCAAGAAGGCCACCACATGTTCGTTAAACCAGCTTAATTCCAAAATAGCGTCGAAGGCATCCATCTTCAAGATTGTGATTGTTAGTCGATTCTTTCAGGTTCCCAAGGAGATTGGTAAGTTGGTTGCCAATCTACAAGTGGTCATTGTACCTTTTGCGGTCTCCACACAAATAGGAGTCACATTTTCTTCACATTGGATGTCCAATTCCCCTGTCAGTTTTTCTGACAAGTAGTTATGTGATGCCCCCAGGTCTACCATGAAGTAAATGTTCCTGTCTTGAATACAGCCTTTCAGGTACAATAACTTTGATCCACTCGCAAGAGTCGCCTTCGGGCCTGGCGCCGTCTACACGTAGGACAGATGAGGCAAAGTGTTGCCTAGGTAGGTGAAAGCATGGTCTGTGCCTTGTGGGGTGCGGGGTGACATATTCGAACTGTACGAGTTAACCATTGATACAGAGATGCTGCTCGAATTCGGGTGTAAAGCATGGGTGGTTAGCTGCCGGTGCGGGATAGTTGCCGATTGTTTAGCTATAAGGGCTATCGACCAAAAAGTGGTGGGGCGTGATTGAGGCAATGTGCTGCTTAATGGTGAAAGCACGGATGGTTGGATGGATGTTTCCCCATGGGCTAATTCTGTGATAGATTTGTGTGGGCGCGGCTAGGCAAAGGTCCTACGTACGGTCTCAGGGGGGTTTGTGGCTTGAGAGGGATCCTTTGTGTTTGCTTTGGTTGGTATGTTCCGTTTGTTGTGTGCTTGCTTGGACACAAATGACCTGGTTCCTACTTGGCTCTCAGGTGATGTGAGCATGCTAAGTTTGAGGAGGGGATATTTTCATTGAAGCTGATTTAATGAAGAAGAAAAGAGAGCAGTGGGGCCCGGCCGACAGAATGGAAAGTTTCAAAAATAAAAAGGATTGAGGCGATAATTTGTTGGAAGTACACCTCTTACTATAATGAAGGACCACCTTGATGAGTTACGAGCATTGACGGATGGAGAGGAGCTGGCTCGAGAATACGGCTCCCGCATGCATCGAGGCACCAGGTCCAAGTCAAGAAAGAAAGAGCGTATGCACTCCACAGTGGCGCCTCTCCAAGAAGAGATGGGTGGCCGTTCTGAACCTACACCAAGAGACGAACCCTTGCCAGAGGCGCAACAAGACCTCTTTGAAGTGAAGATGTGGCAATACTTATCAAGCGCAATGACGACTATGCTTAGTGAGGTGAAGAAAGACAGAGAAACAGAAAGGAAAGAATGGCAAACTTCCCTGCGAATCATGAACCTTACTCAATTTAACCTTGCTAGAGAAATGAGAGATGGGCTAACACAGCTCGAAGCCAGGTTTGAAGAGTTGGAAGCAACTAGAGGGAATGCAGTGGCGCCTCCTCCACAGATACCAAGAGAATCACGAGCGCGAAACATAGAAGGCCCAAAGAAAACTGCCAAAGTAAAAGCACCACCTACTTTCAAAGAAGAGCGTGACATTCTAATTGTGGAAGATTGGTTGTTTCACATGGACCATTACTTCCGTCTGATGAACACTCCTGAGGAAGAAAGAACGGACTTGGCATTAGCATATTTTGAGGGCTACACTGCAAATTGGTACCGGATCGCAGGAATGCATTTCCAGACATGGGACGCATTCAAAACCACGTTACGAGAGGAGTTCATACCGAAGGATTCACACATGAGATTGAGGATGGAATTATCAGGTCTCAAACAGAAAGGGTCATTGTGAGAGTATCTCAATAAATTCAGACAGAGTGTATGGGTTATTGAAGATATGTCCGAGGCGGACAAAACTCATTACCTCTTGTCTGGAATGCGGTCTTGGACCCGGCGTGCAATAGATAGCTACATGTCCCATGATTTCAATTCAACTATTCGGGCGGCTGAAATGGTTTGTGATTATGAGAGCACATTGGCACCAACTGCTCCCGCAACCTCAACAAGAGTATTTAGTGGATCCAGACCGAGTCCGAGCTTCTTTTCAAGGAGGGACTCAGCTTCAAATGGCAACCAAGCCTCGAGTAGCATGAACAAATTCCCAACAAAAATAGGGTTTGGCAACCAAGGCAACAATGGAGGGAACACGTTCCAGAGAAGAAACAATGTTGGACCTTCAGCTAGTCACAGCAACAGCTCACCAACAGTGGGCAGTTCCATGCGCTGCTTCAACTGTCATCAGCAAGGTCACTCTTGGAGGTCATGCCCCAAACCATTGAACAAGCAAATCATGGCTGCCATTTAAGGATTCAATAGTTTGGAGAGAGAGGCATTTGATCAAGAAGATGGTGAACAGGATGACGAAGAGGACCCAGAAACGGATTTGACCGAGTCTGACCTGAATGCCTTACAACAGATAGGAGCACTTGCGACGTATCGTGAACCGCGAGAACTGACCGTGCTTACATCTCAAGGGCAGCACATTGACTCATCAAGTCCCCCGTTCTACCGACCACCTCGACCGTGGACGCACCCGTGCTTACACTGTGGGCAACACCTTGCGCAACGGTTATCTTGACAAATCCCAGAATGTGGCCATCCCTGTGAGACTTGCGTAGCTGACCGGCTAGTCGGCTCTGATACCACATGTTGCGCCGGTGCCTCAAAGGGCGCTGGGACTTGAGCGGTTTTCCCAACACGTGCTTAAATCTAACATTCATCCATCATGCACTTACGTAAAAGCCAACTCAGAAACGTAACAAGCTTAACCATTCATACTTAAGAAAACTGGAATCCCAACCAACCCAAAAGCCAACTCAGAATCCGTCCCCAAAAGGTAACCAAAGGCAAAGACAAGCCACACATGAAACCCAAGGCATAGTGGTCGCCAAACTGACCAATTGGCATAGCGACAAGCCCCATGTCGATGACGAGGACCCTTAGGCACCGGCGACGCAAAAAGGTTGTAGTAAGGGTCCTTCCACTTGGACCAGTCCCGGAGGCGAAACCGAAATGGTAATCATCCCCAAGGATCAGCTTTATTAGATTTGGAAGAGGTTACATTCATACGTAGATTGACCGGTCTCGGGGCCACCAACACGTGCTGGGCATTGTGCCTGGCTCGTGCTGGTAGAGGGAGCTGAGACCTGGCGACTGGATTCCTTGGCGTTGGTTGAGTTGCCCAAGTTTCTGTCTGCCGGACTCCCACTATAGTTTTGTTGTGATTCGGCGCACCCCCTCTGGCTTGAAAACATAGTGCTTTCTGGTAAAGCACGCTTTTTAGGACTTAGTTTTTATTTTGCTGATTAAGCCTGGCAAGCCTGACAGAATCAGTCTGGCTCCTGGACATGGGTCCAGGGAGACGTCCCGGCGGCCGAATCAACTTGCTTTCCTGACTAGGCCATGACTCGAGCTCCAGAGCTAGCTCGTGACTTGTGACTATTGACTGGCTCACCACAGGTCGGAGGCTCAGTCCTTGACGTTCTAACTTGCTCTGGGACCTTAGAGAGTGTCACCCCTTAGAGTCTTACAGGGCACGTTGGGTGCACCCGAGTCAGCTTTACAACAGGACTTCGATTGTCCTACCAAGGCCCCATGGATCTTATCGAGGAGAGAAGAGACGATTGTAAAGAGGGCAATAGTCTCTTTTCAAATTCCAACAGGACACATGTGATGCCTAAAGGGTACCCTGTCTTCACAAGGGACAACAAGCTAAGTGGACTAAAGTCTCATGACTCTGGCATAAATTTTTATAGGTTCGCATGGCATGTTTTTTGACTTTTTTTCCACCTCAACATTGTCGATTACATTTTATAGCATGTCTTGTGGTTTCATGATAATCTCATTGCGCATATATGTATCTCAATGATCATGACCAAATTGTTTTTTGTGCATGCAGTTTGTGCTTCCCTTGGTGTTGAGAGGGTTCTTAACAGAGGAGTTAAGGAGTGCAATCTACAAAATCAGTGGTTTGGTGAGGTACGGTGAATGCGCTTGCGATTCACATCATTTTTTCTTGGGGTAATTCAAGATGATGATCTTACTAACATGTATGTCATTGTTGTTTCTCTTTCTTATGAATATACATTCCATCCAAAGAGATACCGCTAGCATCCATTGAGGCGGCAAGACAAAGCTCCATTGAGGTAGTGTGTTTGATCGAGAAGCACTTTCCCACATCCATTCTCACCATTCAAATGCATCTCATTGGCATTTGGTAGATGAGGTGGCCATTGTACGTACATCATCCACTTGCGTCAATTGCCTATTTTTAGTCCATCCTAGACTATTGCTATTGTGGTAATTCCCATGTTACCTCACTAAAATTGATTCATTTTTTTTAATTCAGGCACTGTCCATAGCCGATAGTTATAGTACCCAATAAGAATGGAAAAATGCGGATTTGTGTGAATCTGAAGGCGCTAAACGCAGTTCGTTGGATGTTTTTCTTGGAACGATTCATGAAAACATTGAAGGGCTTCGTAAGACAAAGAGCATGAGGGTAGCATGGCGGAAGGATGGCTAGTGCAAGAGTCCATGATTTACACCATGGAGTTCCTTGCTCATAGTGATCCTTCTATTCCTCGTCTTTGGGATAAGAAGGATGATGAGCGTGTTGTTGGGGAGTTCCTCAAGGAAAAGGAGCGATCATGAGAATGATGTAGAACAACTGATCAAACAGATCTTGATTCTACTAACAAAGTGTGCAGTTGACTTGACAAAGGATAAGAAACGAATGCAAACTTGAAACATTTTTATTCGTGATCAACCTCGAAGGATTCACGAACTTTGTCTTGTAGTCAACTCAAAACATTCGCGAAAGATTTACCTGTAGATGCTCGTGGCTTTCTTGTTGAAGCTCAAAAGATTTGTGAACAGAATCTTGTCGTGAAATATTTTGTTCCTTGTTCAAACCTCAGATGTCACAAAATTGTCACGAACAATTCGCGAAATCTTTTGGACTGTTCTTCAAGCTCAGCTATCGCAAAACTATTGCGAACAGTTCGCGAAATATTTTAGTTTTCTTCTTCAAACTCAAGAATTGTCATCTGTCGCGAACAATTCGTGAAAGACAAAAATGTCACGAAGAGACAAGTGTCGCGAACAATTCGCGAAACATGAAGCTGAGACGAAGAGATAGACTGTCACGAATAATTCACGAACAGAAATTATTTGACCTTGGAAACAGAGCGTCTACTTGAATATCAACTGTCGTAAACGGTTAGATATCTACTGTTACAACATTAAAAGACCAAAAGACCTGTAAATAAAAGGCCAAAAGACCTATCCTGTAGCAATATAAATACATGTGCACTACTTGTTGTAACACACAATCAGAGACACAACAGTGAGATAGGACAACAAGAGATGTATATTGATGAATCGAATTAAGAGTTATAAAAATTTATTTTTGATCAATAGTTTCTTATTGTCTAAATTGTCTTAAGTTGTCTCTTACTTCCGCATATTATTTTTGCACGCATATTCAATCAAGGCAAACACTGTTCTATTAGTACATAGATCAAATACAGTCCCGATTGAAGACACTGATATTAGTTTGATTTATTCAAACTTTCATCGTGTTCTCTATGGAAGAATAATTACTATTTTTCCTACAGTGGTATTAGAACATACAAAATTAAATCTGATACAGTGGTGCCAGAGTATACAGGTTCAAAGCTGATACAGTGATATCAGAATGAATCAGAGTCGATACAGTGGTATCTTTGCACCCCTTATAGGAGCAACTTTAGACTAGTTTTTCAACTAGACAGCACCAGAATGATCTTATTTGGAAGTGGTAAAAGTGGCTCTAATCATCGTGAAAATTCCTAAAAGAGTCGTTTCTCCTGCTCAGCAAATTCAAAATGGGAAAAAAAAAAAGGGTTAGAGACTATATTGAAGGATCAAGCATCTATAATCTGAGTGTAATGCAGAGTTCACTCCTGATCATTTGTTCATCATGTGGTTCCTAGCGGGACTATCCAAAAGTATCTGACACGAGCTGAAAAGTGTTGGATTTATCCTCAATCTATGATAGCTTTAGAGTGCGCGGTTTCTATCAGCTATTGTCTTGCACTCATTAGCATCTGATCTTGTTTTTTTTAATCAATACTATTTCCTTATTGCGTTCAGTTTGTGTCATAATGCATGCATCTCTGTATTGCTTTTGTAACTGATAGAAATTGTCTGAGAATTCAATACTTTATATTTGGCTATGTAATCACTTAGTATCTAGCAAAAGTTAGTTGCTAAAGATTGAACGTGATTTCCATCACTACTACTTTGTTCAATTTTTGATAGGCGTAGTCATGCATTGGAAGTAGGAAGTTTTCACATTCAATTACTCACCTATTTCTGACATTTGCTTGGTTCTATAAAGACATGAAAGGCATCTCGAGTGAGAGTTATCATTCAACAAGAATGCAAAAGGATGTAAAACAATGGCGAATCTGTATAATGAAGTTGTAATAACAACAATCAGATCACAACACAATCATGCTGATAAGCGCATGATCCTACTTACAGATTCAAAACAATTGCTAACGTTTTGAAAATCTCTCACTCTCTCTATAATCACTAACTCTAAGGAGTCAGCTATTGAAAGACCCATTCTGGTCGTTTGATCTCTGTCATATGACTTATGATGACACTTGTAATGACCCTAATATCTTCAATCGCTCATTCACATTTATAGCAGCTGGAAGATCTTGCATTATTCTAGCTTTAGATTTACAAGATTGCTTGACAGTTGATTACTGCCTAATTAGAACAGTTGTTATTGGAGCGTGAAGACGTAGACAGTTTGTACTTAAAATATTGTGTATTTCTGTAGAGTGTCGCTTGTGTAGTATCCCGTGTAAAACTGCAGTGTCAGTTTTTCGCCTTTTTGTCGCCTATCAAAAACTGCATGTAAAAATGCAATGTCGCATTTTGCCCTAATTGTCGCCTGTCAAAAACTGCATATAAAAATGCAGTGTCACATTTTTTTCCAAACTTTTTTGAAAGTGCCTAAATGGCCCAAAAACAACTTGAATAAGTGTCGCTAAACACTTAGTTGCAAATTAAGCTAAAAAAGAAGCGACAGTGTCGGGTGTCAGGTTTTTCGCCTGTGGAAAAACCTGAGTAAAAATGCAGACTGTTGGAAAACAGTTCATTTTCTACGGGTTTCATTTGAGAGAGTAAAAATCAGAGAAGGAAGAAGGGTTGTTGGGATGAGTAGGAGTTAGATTAAATTCCAACATACATGGGGGGCCACGTGTAGAGGCTTTAAAGCTTGTGCGCAATCTAACTTGAGGGGATATCAATCACTACTCATGGTTAAATGGTCTCCTGCACATGACTAGCTTGTAATATGCTGATCTCTAGGCCTCAACCTCCTAAAGCCTCAAAATTGAAAGGTTGGTGAGATTTATAACGTATAGGGGAAGGCCCCCGTCCCAGGGTCTTCCCCAATTTAAGGCCCTTGGGCCCAAGTGTGGCAACTCAAGGGCCCAGGGCCTTAAATAAAGGAAGGCGGGGGCCTTTTCCATCTTAAAGGCACTGTCAAAAAAATTTAAAATGAACATTTTTTACTGGAGAAGTTTGTAGATGTTTTTTTTACTGTTTCCTGAAGGTTTTCACCGCCACTTTTCTGTAGGCTGCAGGGCGATGGAGGGGCACCATTTTGTGTTAGCTGCAACCTAGTAGAGGAGCGGACACTGGTTGTGTTTGAGGGTGTGCCAACCAACGCAGAACAAGAAAGGAAGTTCTACGCGGAAAACGCAGACACTTACTTGTTGCTAAACGTCTCCATTGCAGAGCATATTGCACTCGAAATAAGCAAGTTGGAGTCGGCCAAGGAAGCCTAGGATCTCTTGAAGAGGCAATGTCAGAGGAAAGATACAGTTGCACTTATGATGTTGATGATGAATAAGCTATTCAACCTCAAGATGACTGGAATGGAGGACATGAATCGCTATCTGCAGCACATTACTGACATGGTGGCTTAGTTAGAAGATGGTGGAGAGAAACTAAGCAAGAAACAAGTTATTTATGTAATTCTGAACAACCTTCCTAGTAATTTTGTGACGTAATAATCTTTTACAGTTGGTGAAATTTTTCTCAATTTACCTCTACAGTAAAATAGTCTTTGAGGAGGGACCTTTGGATGTAGGTTCCTCTGATGTGTCAAGCATTTAATGCCAAGTTATGGTAGTATAGTTGTCAGATTATGCCATATAACAGTTCTTCTAAATACACACAAATTTTTTTTGATAGTGCTTTACGGGGGGGGGGCTCCGAGGCCCTTCCGCCTCGGAAGTCTGTGCGCCCGAGGGCACACAGACTTCGTGGGCGGCGAGGAGCCGGCCCTTCCCTTGCATGAATTTCGTTTTAACATTATTTTTTTGAGGTAAATATTGTTTTACACGCACCTTCTGGGTGCAGCCTGATGATAGCAGAGCAGATGGACGGATGCAGAGGACATGTGCCCTTGTGGGTCTTGCCTTCTTGAAGCTCACAATTTTGTTGGGGAGTTGGGGTAACTTGGGGGTGCCCCTAGCGACACACGACGTAAACAATGTGGGACCCCATATCTCTCAGCCAACGGCATGCCTTTTCTTTTCGTAAAATAAGTTTTCACATGTGCACCTTCCAGTAAGTTTGTCGTAAAAAATTTGCTTCACAAAGTACGTTCTTGCGAGGCACGTCCATTTTCTTTGTAAAAATGTGAAAACTGGTTTTATGGAAAGAAAAGTCATGCCACATTGTTTACGCATTGTGTCGCCAGGGGCACCCAAGTTACCCCAACAAAATTGCGAGCTTCAAGAAGGCAAGACCCACGAGGGCACATGTCCTCTGCATCCATCTGCTCTGCTCTGCTGTCATCAGGCTGCGTTTCCATAAATCACGTCCACAAACGCGCAGCTGCATCCATCACCTTCAGCCTTCCACTCCCCATTTCTCCGATCTCTATTCTTTGATCGAAGAAGAAGATCGACCTACTAAAAAATCATTGGATCTAACAGACGAGTCATTGGATCTAGTCGTGCTGTTACTTCGGTTCTTGTAGGATGATGGCTGTGGTGTGAAACCATCAGCTGGTGAATTTTTGTGTGTAGTTTGGGAGGCTTTGGCTTGCCTTTGGATCTTTGTGTCAGAGGACAGGAGCTTGCGAGGAGTGGCTGTTGATTCCAGATTGTTTTATGCTTTCTTTGTGAGAGCATACACGAGAAGATAGAACATCTGGTTTGTATGCTCTGTTTCATGCCTAAAGTGTAAGGTTGGTATTTTGCTTCTGGCAACGCATCATCTCTGGAGAAGCGGAATCAGAACATTGGCCATGGCCATTGACAAGACCTCGAAGGTTTATGTTGCTGGCCATCGAGGGCTAGTCGGTTCGGCCATTGTACGCAGACTGCAAAAGGAAGGGTTTGAGAACCTTGTGCTGAAGACACATAAAGAGCTAGATCTGACTCGGCAAGCTGCTGTTGAGGAGTTTTTCCAACAAGAAAAGCCGGCATACGTGATCGTCGCAGCAGCCAAAGTGGGGGGCATACATGCAAACAACACATATCCTGCTGATTTTATTGGGATCAATCTGCAAATCCAATGCAACGTGATCGATGCTGCATACAAAAGTGGAGTACAAAAGCTTCTCTTTCTGGGATCATCGTGCATCTATCCCAAATTTGCCCCTCAGCCCATCACTGAAGAAGCCCTTCTAACAGGCCCTTTAGAACCCACAAACGAGTGGTACGCAATTGCTAAGATTGCTGGCATAAAGATGTGTCAGGCTTATAGATTGCAATACAAATGGGACGCCATTTCTGGGATGCCCACAAATCTGTATGGACCCCATGACAATTTCCATCCAGAAAACTCTCATGTTCTTCCAGCTCTCATTAGACGCTTTCACGAAGCTAAAGTGACAGGAGCGAAGGAAGTTGTAGTTTGGGGTACAGGCTCGCCCCTCAGGGAGTTTTTGCATGTGGATGATCTTGCCGATGCGGTACTGTTTCTGCTTGAAAATTATAGTGATGGGTCCCATGTCAATATGGGCAGTGGAGTAGAGGTTACAATTAAGGAGCTTGCAGAGATGGTAAAGGATGTAGTTGGATTTGAGGGAGAGCTGAAGTGGGATGCATCAAAGCCAGATGGAACACCTCGAAAGCTGATGGACAATTCTAAGTTGGCAGGCTTGGGATGGAAGGCAAAGATCTCTCTCAAAGATGGGCTTGCTGGTACCTACAAATGGTATGTGGAAAATTACACTAGCTGATTTGGATCCAAGTCGTCACATTCTTTTCGACAAGAGTGTCACCGTGCTCAGTATACTCTGCGTAACCAGATCTGTTGAATGTTGACGCTTGCAGGTTTGAGATGCTTTAGGTTTAATAACATTCGTGAGATTGAACATAGATCTCATGCCATTCTCAAAATTGTCTCTGCTTTGGTTTGTGGATCTTATGGTTTTTACAGAGAATAGCTGCAGATTGAAGCAGTAATAAGCAACCAGTTTCAGAGTTAGTCTACACACTCATTCATTACATTTAAGAAGCCTTTTTTTGGATTATGACCTCAGAGCTGCATTTCAATTTCCGTCTACTATCTGAATCAGTTAATTCTCTGATCAATTTTCTTGAAGGATGACTCCTTGTGCTCTTAATCTCAGTTGTTTTATCTTGAATTAGATGATCGACATCGATTCCTGAGTACTTGCATAGGCCATGGCAATCATAATAGCCTATGTGCTTTCATTAGCTTATGGACCTAAATTGTTGTAACGCTACCGCTCTATAAAGGTTATTTTTAAAGGAAAAAAGTGCTACATACATATGTCAGTGATAACTTAATCCATCTGTTGCCCGCAGTTTTGCTATGATCTATTTGATATCATTAGCTAGTAACTACCAACTTCCATACATGAGTAGAAAGAATGATCATTGTTACTAGTCACTCAAAACATTAATGTCACACCATATATATTACAATGTACAATGAAACACTCGAAAAAACTCTGAAGGCTCTCTCTCTCTCTCTCTCTCTCTCTCTCTCTCTCTCTCTCTCTCTCTCTCTCTCTCGACCTCTCGACCTCTCTTTGGAAAATGCCAAAAAAAACGGTTCGGACCGTTTTTTCTTTTTAAAAATAAAGTTTTTTTTTTTCGGTTCATACCAAAAAAAAACGGTTCGAATTGGGCTGGTTCGAACCGCGGTTCCACACAACTATGGAACCAGAACTAGTCAATCCCAAAAAAAGAATTGGTGTTCAATAGACCTATAAGATTTTTGTCAATTAGAACACGTTGCAAGGAGAATTTAAAACTTTTCTTGGTTCTTTGGATAACGGGTGACAAAGATACAAAGAGCATCCTGAGTAGTGCTTAATTTATGCATGACTTACTGTACAAGCCCTGACAAAGGGTCTTAAACTTTTAAAAGATAACCCACATAGTCTTGTGCAAATGAACGATTTATGTAAGATGAATGATAGAATAGCATAGCAAATAACACATCTCATGAGGCATCTCATAGTATAGCATAGAGGGACGAAGATGGACCTCTCTACACACTTCACCAATCTAAATCGGTCATGTTATGTTTTATAATGACTGTGCTGAAATCTTTGGCATGGATGGTTGTCATCGTGCCACAATGTGAATAAAGTAAGCTTTCATGCATAGGATATAGGAGCAAGATGAGTGTTGATGAAGATCTTTGAGTTCTTAGACACTCGGGTAAATGGGTGTGTGGGTGTGTGTGCATGCGAGAAAGAGAGACTGTGAGCGTCACGTGCAGAGAATGACCCTTGAACTATATTATTGTTAATAAGGTGGCCACCATTGCACTACACTTGTGTGATGAGCCTCGATAGCCCTCCCATGGTATGTTTGTTGTATGAGCCCTTGCATGGATGGAAGAGACTCTAGAGGTGGAGAACGCAGAGAAGAAAGCAAAAGTAGGACACTGTTTCATGAGTGGAAGAGAATGTAAAGGTGTAGAGTGATAAGAACAACTATTTTGGCTTCATGCTTTTGGGCATAGTGATGCCATGCAATTTTCTTATGTTTGAAAATGCATTTTTAGATAGCAATCTTAATTGCGTATTTGGTGAATGTATGGGTTGGTTTTCCTTTCCTGGCTTTGTGTTTATCATGCATAAATAGAACAATGACTCCTTGATACTGGTAAGTTGATGTCTCAACCTTCTCAAGTATAACTCCTGGTCTTTTAAGCATCTCTTAGTTCATTGTTCATTTCAGGTTTATAACTTGTTATTGCATTCAATTCATCTTTGCCTTGTTTCATGACCCATTCATCACAGAGCGACCATCTCTTATGTCCACTACAAGAGGATGTCTTCCTTCATAAGGATTCTTTCTTGACAATAATTGATCAAATTTATTATTAAGGAGCGCTTTTGTTTCATAAGGAGTCTAGTCCTTTTGGAATTTTCTTACAAGCCTCTAATCATGAGAATTCTAGCCATCGATGCTTCCTCATGATCGATCCCAATATGAGAAATGCAATGTTTTGGCATTTTTTCATCAAATAACGAACCTTTAGTAGCTTACCAAGGTCAAATTAAATCATAAAGTGAGAACTTTTGTTTACTTATGCACTTATAGGTCTTTAGGATATTACTCCCAGAATTCAAAATACTTCCATTCTGCCTTGCAATGGTAGGTGTCAAGAAAATTGCTCTCAATAGTCAACAAGAAAAATTCACCCTTTTTAAATCACCATAAGCACTTACGTCTTTATCGTAGTTTGTTGTAATGTCTAGATCATAGTTTCATTGCAATAAATTGTTTGTAAAGATGTCAAAATGTGAGTCTGGTCAACATGAGATTGAGTATCTGCACATTGTGACAAAAGATGGTATCAAGGTGGACCAATGCAAAATTGAAGTGGTGGAAATTTGGAAGAGTCCTAGAAATTAGCAACAATTACAAGGATTCTTGGGATTCGCATCTTACTGTCAACGGTTCATTTTTAATATTCCAAGTAGAAGTGCGAAGTGTTTGTGGAATAACAAGGCTCAAAAGAGCTATGTGCAATTGAATGAAGGCTTGGTTAAGGCTTTAATATTGGTACAACCCAATTTTGGCTTTTTATAAAACTTTATCGTGGATGCAAGTGGAAGTTGATTAGGTGTCATGTTGAGCTAGAACAATGGTGTGATTGCTTACAAAAGTTGGAAGTTGACCAATAAAGAAATGTTGTATCCTACGCATGACAACGAGATATTGGCAATAGTTCACGCTTTTAAGAAATGACAACATTATTTATATGTTTTAAAGTTTATCATTAGGAGTGATCGCCATTGTAAGATTGCCAAGTGTAGAACCATAAGGTCCTATTGCGTACACCAAAAGGAGTGTTGTGGAGCAAAACTATCCAACCAGTAGAAACTAAAATTCAAACCCCAATTAACTTCACCCCAAGTCACGATAATTGAACACAATAGAGAAAGTTTCTGCCAACTAAATACCGGAATTTGGAAGTGGAGGAGAGCGAGTTCGTATAGGTATATATAGATCTCTGGAGCCTAGGTATATTCCTTCATCCTCATTAAATTGCTTTTATCTCCTCAGCATGCCTTAAAGTTGTCAATTCATGGTCAAGTTTACATAAACGTGATACAGTTGGATCAGATGAAAATCTTTACCCATCTGAAGTATTTATCACTTAGTGTATTTTTGGAACCAAAATAAGTAATCAAAACCAGAGATAAAAACAATTGAGAAATCATTCTATCTCTGAGTGCTTCATCCAATGAAAAGGACGCACTGAGGATGATGATTCTAGGAAATAGTTGAAAGCACAAAAAGGAATTTCCCTAAGTTCCACCTCTGAGGACAAAAGTAGTCCAAGGGGTGCAAAATGCTACGTCCATGTTCAATTCGGAGGATTCGGTATAATTCTTGACGTGGATATTCGTCATTCCAATGTACGAGTTTATTAGTTACACCTCATCACTTTGACCTACTTCAATTAGGACACGTGGAGTAGTGCAACAATTCGAAATGGTCCACATCATGTAAAAAATCAACAACTTTTTGGATCTTAACAGATTTACTCTCCACATTAACTAAATTTTTATGTTGAAAATCGTACATAAGCATAAACAGACTATAACATGTAGTGTGTGATAAAGATCCTAATTTCACCAAACAATTCCGAAGGAGATGAAGAATAATTTAAAAACCAAGTTATGTTTGAGCACAATATTCCACCCAGAGACTAACAGACAAACAAATTGTCTAGTTTGCCTTTTTGATTTGTCTAGTTTTTTTATTTCTTGTTTTACCATGTTAATTTGATGCTTATGAATGGATTTAATGCTAGGATGCTATAATTGGCATATGACAAATTTTCTATTTCAACAATTAATTGCATAATCTTTTATAAATAATTCAAAGAAATCTTATGAAGAACTATGATTTGATGATAGAAGTTTGATTCATCTAAATATTGGGGTATGACTTTAATGAACTTATACACAAGAATGTTCATAAAAGATTTGTTCTTACACCTAACACTAAAATGAATGAATACAAATGTGGCCCAAAATTGTGGTTGGAATGTAGTTGGTGCATTTGCCAATCCGAATGGTACGACTTTGAATTGATAAAGCCTTTGTCAATTTGCAAAAGAAGTGTTATGTTTATTCTCCTCACACAAAAAATTGTTGATCCTCCTCACTAACTTTGATTTGATGGTAAACTAGATGAATTTCTGAGAATACTTGTGTTGTCTTAAGAGTAACACCAACAATAGATGGAGAACTATCCTCGATAGTGGATCAGGCATGAATATCATGGCTTTGTCACTAGCAAAGTCATGGGGATTCAACAGCTTAGATCTACCGCGATACAAACTCCGTATGGCCGATCAACAAGTCACCGACCCTGCAGGGCACTTATCGAATATACCAATCCGTATTGCAGGAGTCAAGTTTTTTTTACCATAGATTGTGTCATCCTAGATCTACCCGATGATGCACAAACATATAAACTCCTTCTTGGCACTCTCTGGCTACAAATGGCCGACGTTGTCCAAGATTGGAAGCACAAAAAATAACGTTTGGCAACAATGAAAAAAGAGTCACTGTGGATTCTACAGGACACTTTAAACCCGCCAAGGTTTATGATGATTGGTCATCCACCACATATGTCGACTCCAATAGTGTTCCAATCATGCCGAAAGGACACTATACAAGATCAACCGATATAATCAATTGGGGACAAGCATTGGCCACTATGGACTGTGTTGACTCCAATAGATGCCGGATAGAAACCGCTGCAAAAGACACATAAATTTTGCCGTCTTCTACAGACATAAAGACACCCATCGTTTCATTAATGATGATAGACCCAATTCCTATAGCTTGGTGCCTAGGAGAACCTAGTATTTCTGCAGCCCACATTTCGGAAGATGGTATTCTTTCGCTGAATGATGACGTGATGACTGATGACCAAGTCCTCATGTATCTCAATCAAAAACGTTACACACCAAAATCGATCCCCAAGGAAATTAAGTCGCCATGGCCTATGGCTCATGTGCAACTCATATCCAAGGTAGCCAACATTGTGGCCTATCGGCCCAAACCTAAGGTCTACCAATGGGACAAGCTTTTGGACGAAGTCTGTGATGCAAAAAATGAAGAATTGATTCGAGGGGCAACCACACCGCCTCAACAAAACACCACAAAACCTCGGTTACAAAGAAACAAAATAGTCGACACCAAACTAACCGAGAGACAAAAACAAATGCGCGAAAAGCTTAAACAACCAATCAAGCCATTGTGTAGACAACAAAAGGACAATCCATGCGATAGAGCTTCCAATTCCGCTAGCACATCCACATCCTTGATTCCCAAAGTTTCAGAGAACTTCATGGAACCTCCTTTTGATCTTTCAAGCCACTTCAAAGATTTCACACTTGATGACGTCGTCATCCAGCTGCCGGAACTACAACGGGAACCTACACAGGCTTCCCACTCCTTTAAAGGACCAGCAAAGACAATAGAGCTAAATCTTAAAGATCCTAATGAGGAGATACAGAGATATATTTGCATGGAATTATACCAAAATGAAGGGGGTCCCACCTGAAATAGTAGTCCATACTATTCCATTAGAGGAGAACACTAAGCCTATTCGGGCTAAGCCTTACCGTTGTAACATGGTTTATCGTGAATGGATTGACGAAGATATTAAGAAGCTCCTAGATACTGGTTTCATTTATGAAGTCCAACACACAAATTGGGTATCGCTCATTGTAGTAGTTCCCAAGAAAAATGGCAAGCTTCGTATTTGCATTGATCTCAAAAATCTTAATGCGGTTACTAAAAAATACCACTTTTTGTTGCTCTTAACGACCCAAATACTCAAGGAACTGGCAGGAGCTGAAGCTTTCAGCTTCTTAGATGGTTTTAGTGGCTATTTTCTAGTCCAAATAGCCCTTGAGGATAGACACAAGACGGCTTTTGCCATGGAATATGGCGTTTATACTTATAATGTAATGCCTTTTGGCTTATGCAATGCCCCTTCCGCGTTCCAACGCGTCATGCAAATGGCGTTCCAAGATTTGTTACATCGCATTATCGAAATTTATCTTGATGATTTAGGTGTACATTCTTCTGCAGACAAACACTTCGAAGCCCTTGAAAAGATATTCATTCACTGTCGCAAGTTTGATATATCCCTAAACCCTGAGAAATGTCAAATCTGGGTCACCCATGGGGTTGTGCTCGGACATATTATATCCAAGGGTGGTATCTCCACCGATCCTTCGAAGATCAAGGTTATAGTTGAGATGCCTTTACCTGCAACATTAAAAGAAGTTTATGTCTTCTTAGGCCATACTAACTACTATCGCATCTTCATAATCGACTACGTCGGTAAGGCACGGCATATAAAACAACACTTACCACCGCACCCTGCAGTGAAGTAAACTATTTCACAACAAAGCGAGAAGCACTGGCCATGGTCTACGCCATACAGCAACTCCGACACTATTTGCTGGGCCAAACCCTTGCTTTCTATATAGACCATCAAGCATTGTTATATATTGTTAATAAATTCTGTAAAACGGACACATAGCTCGATGGCTATTAATATTTCAAGAATTCACATTCCGCGTAGTCGTCAAGAAAGGCAAACAACATTTCATGGCCAACCACCTTTCCAGACTTCCCAATGCTGAAAATGTTGATGCACCAGTCAACGACGATCTACCTGATGCACGCCTTTTCCAAATCGATGCCACTCCCCTACGGGCTGAGGAAATCACTCAATTCCTTACAACTGACAGACTCAAAGAAGGGGTAAATATAGTAGCCAAAAGGAAATTTTTGCTCAAGGTAGCACCCTTTCAACCTATCGTCGGGACAATTATATAAAAGGGGTGTTGACGGTATTATACGCAGATGCGCTTATGAATCTAAGATACGACCTATCATATCTCAGGCACATGAGGGCATTGGTGGCGGTCACTTCTCTGCTGAAGCGATTGTTCATGCGGTGATCATGTGGTTCCTAGACGGACTACCACAAAGCATCAGAAGAGAACTGAAACGACGGGAGCAGTACGCTACTCTGCAAGAATCTATGGAAGATGCCATCAAGGAAGAGGATGAGGGATCAGACGATGAATATCCATCCACCCACACCCCTACTCCCTCGTTAGCATCATCATCATCAACCCCATCTGCTCTATCCACAGAACTGTTGCTGGAGCAAATGACAAAATTACACAAGCAGCAAATGGAACAACTTACGGCGCAGTTTGACTAGAAACTGAAGGCCTTACAGGGAGCTGTAGTAGTAATGCCACATCAACCGGAACCAAACTAGCTGCAGTATCCAAGACGAGAAAATGTATGGTGTTCAGTGTGCACGCAAAACCATACAGTGAACGAGTGTCCATTCCTAAAGCAAAATCTGAGACTGACACATAGATTCTGCCATCTGTGCAATGCAACATCGCATGATACGACATTTTGCCCGTTCAACCCCCGGATTGTTCAACAGAAGAGAAGTCCTTATCAGACTTCTTATCCTTACCATCAAGGGGCACCCAACGTGGCACCAAGGTACGGCGCACCAAATCAACCACAACGTATGGCCTTACCTGCTCCACCAGGGCCAGCCAATCAACAAGTGGCCCATGTAAACCTGACAGCAGTGGAACCAGAGATGCAAACGCCACCTCAACTTGAGCAGCAGCAATGGTACGGACTGGATGAACCATTTATAGATCTCGCCATAAATGAATATGTTGCGGCCTATGTAGCTCAAACTCAACGTCAAGGCGAAAGAAATTAGGTCATATGGCACTCCTTCTAGTAATTTGTAATTAGGTCTCACATTAATTGCAACTACAATATAATAGCATCCATATTAGACACGTAAGAAAATAAATCCATATGATCTTGGATTCAATTATATAGGTTGTGATGACAATAAGTTGATTTTTATAATCTCAAAATCATTAATCACTAAAGAGGCCTTATTGAAGGTATCTCAAGGAGCATCCCAAGTAGTAAAGTAAAAAAACTGGTTCTTAGCACCATTTTGGAGATGCAATGAGCTATTTGCCTACTATGCACATATGTACTATTAGCATTATCATATGTGTGCACCAATCTTAGATAGCCTAGGAAAATTGCTTGTCATATACTTTAGTCATATGGCCTTGGGAAAAATTTCTAATAAAAATTAGTAATATTAAACATGTGCACCATGACCAATTATCCTATTGGGCATCTATGTCATATAGTATGAAATTTTTTATCAACAAATTTCTTTTGCCTTCACATGATATCGGGGGTTGTGTATACCAATCTCAATAATAGAGGACAAGTAGCCTATCATGCACATAAGAGGCATAATTAACATCGAAATTGTTCCTATCATCCCAAATAGTTGAGAATAGTATATGAAACTAATATTGCTTAGTTCAAAAGGTGAAGTTTGATTCAGAATTTGGTACAATACTGTAGAAAGATGATGTTCGATCCTTAGCAGTCAGAGACAACCGTGGTCTGATCAAAGTCTAAGGAATCGAAAACATTTGTGATTTGATCAGACTGAGTGAGCAAACTAAGACAAGAGTTAGTAGAGTGCAATCAATCGCAACAACACACATATTTAGGTTAGACACAGATAGTAGAATGTGTTGCTGATATTACATTGAATGCTTGTCACAAGAGCATTCGCTCAATATGGAGCACAAACAACACAAGTGATTACAGCCTAATTAATGCGGCATAAATTTCGATGCTCAATCTTTCGCTTTTGGTGAATGCGAGCTGGATGTATATATACACAATATACTTGAAATTAAAAGAATTTCTTAACTAATCTATAGTTACAAGACTACTTCAGCTTAACTAGATATTGGTTGTGAATGTACTTAACAAATATTTGATGTACTACAACATTTGTACAATCACGAATGTGTATAACGGTTAGACCAGTCGATCGTCAAAGTAGTCAGAAATGGCTAGGCCTTCGAACTGCTTCAAATAGTTTGAAATGTCATTCGAATGTAGATACAAATGGTAATGGATACCCTTTACTCCGGAGATGAAGATTAGCCATAAGGTTGAGGTATTCATCCTTCGAGTCATTCGGCTAATTCGATTCTGTGTAGAATTTCACACATGTCGAGCTGCTGCACATAAACCCATGTATTATACCAAGCATTACTCTGCACATAGAATGAGAGTAGTTTTCCAAGTGCTGCGGTATGTGTTAAGAGATGCAGGATGACAAAACAAAAAACTATAATTCCTGCACGTGTCATATGAGCTGATAAAAAACCTAAAGAGGTTGTATCTTACCCTAGATCAATGATTAATTCAAGGATCAAGAATGTGCAAGAGAAATCTTGAATGGATTGAAACACCGAGGAGGAAACTGTGAGCTTAATCTTCAACAACTAGGTCTCAACTCCCTCTACCAGCGCGAGCAGGAACAATGCCTATCACATGTTGGTGGCCTCGAGACAAGTCAGTCTATGTACGAATGTAACCTCTTCAAGATTTAATGAAGTTGATCTTTGGGGATGATTACCATTTCGGTTTCGCCTCTGGGACTGGTCCAAATGGAAGGTGATGGGACTTGGATGGATGTTCACAGGCCGCAGTGGACCGTCGTCCCGCCAAAGAAAAAACAATGTTGAAGAAGGAACTTTAGAGACTAAGATACATAGTAGATCTGATTTATTTAGATGTCATAGTAGGTATCGTAGACAACCATAGAGAATGCGAAGAAGTAGGCATCTGAGACAGCTGTGCTATTCTCTGTTTCTAATAGATAAGTTCTGATAATAGAGAGAAAGAGTAAGAGGCATTCAAACATTCAACATTAAAACAACTAATGTGAAAAAATAGCACTTCTGTATAAAGGGCGTTGTAGTAACAGCGAACGAGTGTCCAGTCCTAAAGCAAAATCTGAGACTGACACATAGATTCTGCCATCTGTGCAATGCAACATCGCATGATACGGCATTTTGCCTGTTCAACCCCCGGATTGTTCAACAGAAGAGAAGTCCTTATCAGACTTCTTATCCTTACCATCAAGGGGCACCCAACGCGACACCAAGGTACGGCGCACCAAATCAACCACAGCGTATGGCCTTACCTGCTCCACCAAGGCCAGCCAATTAACAAGTGGCCCATGTAAACCTGACAGCAGCAGAACCAGAGATGCAAATGCCACCTCAACCTGAGCAGCAGCAATGGTACGGACTGGATGAACCATTTATGGATCTCACCATAAATGAATATGTTGTGGCCTACGTAGCTCAAACTCAACGTCAAGGCGAAAGAAATTACGGCTGCTATGGATGTGGCGAAGGACATAGAATTGCGGAATGTCCCTACAAGGGACAATATACATCCTTCTGCCGAGAATGCGGGTATGGGCATTGTTACAAGAATTGTCCATTTAAACCTGAAACCAATGCACCTCTTAACTTCATTGCAATACAGCAGCAGGGATGCCATCAGGTAGACACCAACTCCACGCTCCTGTGTTAGCTGTTACGCGAGCGCAAAAGAGGAAGGAAGTGGCTCCCTCACCACCACCATCGGTCACTGATGACCAACCCTCAACTTCAGTGCCATATCCGAATGTGAGGGAAGAAAGAAGGTAGTACCAGAAAATAAGGCACTGGGTACAGAAAGCACAAGCGAAGGAAAAAGAGCAAGAAAGAGTTAATCCCACAGAACCTCCAGTTGGCGTCAAATGGAAACCGCAAGTGGGCTCATTATTGCGCACTGATCAAAATGATCGGTTGCACCAACATGAACCACCTTTTCACATGGTGGAGCCCGAGGAACCACGCACTGAAAGGCTCACACTTTTATTGTCAAGTCGTGTTAGTTTACCACTCGGAGAACTACTGCGAATTGCACCACAAGCGAAAAGCCTTCTAGCTGAATGGGCCAAAGCGGATGAGGAGCCAGTAGCGCCTGAGCCCATATATTGTACGAACAAGAAACGTCCTCCACATGAGAACAGCATGGGAAAGTGAGGAACACAACATCACTTTGCCCATCAAACACAAGAGATACGAGGATGAGGTAGCAGTGGTAGATGGAGGATCGGGTGTCAATTTGATCTCCATTACTTTGTATGAAAAGTGACGTTTACAAGGAGTAAAGCTAGCAAGATTCGCCATCAAGCTAGCAGATCAAGCCTGTGTGAAACCAAAAGGTGTAGTTGCCGATATTCCTGTAAAGATTGCAGGCATGCAGTTTGTGATTACTTTTGTAGTCATGGATATACTTGAATCTCCATCTGCATACCGAGTTTTACTGCGAAGGCCATGGTTGAGGACTGCGCAAGTAGTACACAACTGGGGTATGTGGAAACTCACCTTCGAGAACAGAGAGCAGGCTGTAAAGGTTGATCCAACCACATGGGCAGTGAAACCTATTGCACCCAAAGCTGATGACGGATCATCCACGACAGAAATGTTACACCATGGACACACCAATCACATTTGGGATGAATATAATAAACGTAGCATGGCTGTCAGTGGAGCCTATTGAGAACCCAGTGGACGATGATCTAGTCCCTTGACAACATGCTCTAACTTATAATAAGAAGATTGAGCTGACTGATAAACAGGTCCTACATCACATGGACCCAGATCGTTACGAAACCAAGAAAGTACCAGCTCAACCACCACAAAAGTCTGCTATGGCAAAAGTCTCAAGAATTGATCCACCCAAGGCACTTGCAAATAAGAAGAATCAGTTGAAGCAATGCTACAACCAGGTGATCCGATGGAGTGATCTACCCGAAGAGGCGATAGCTACAGTGGATGTTGATATTCAAAACCATGAGTCGAATGTCACGGCAGTCCCGGTGAAAGACAACAAGGATGGATCCACCAAAATGACAAAAAAGAGTAAAAAGAAAGTGTTGGATTCCTTGAAGTCCATCAAGATAGACTCAGATACAGCGTCATCTTCTACACAGGTGACAGAAAATCAAAAAATGACCAGTCGGGCTAAGATCAATATGCTGAAAGAGGGATCTCGACGAGCGCCAGTTTACGAGATGCCTAAGACTTTCAAGAATTACACCTTGGATGACGTGGTAATCATGATGTCGCAAGCCCAGAGAGAACCTGATCAAGGGACCTGCATGAACACAGCCAATGAATCTTGTCGAGCTAGGTGAAGAAGAAAAGATAGTGCATGTGGGAGAGCAGTTAACATCCACACAGTTTAAAAGACTACGATCGTTGTTGGTGGAATATAAAGACTTTTTTGCTTGGAGTTATAGTGACCTGAAGGGCATTCCACCAACAGTAGTCCAACCCATACCCTTGGTGGACGGATCAGTCCCCGAGGTAAGCCGTTATTACCGCTGCACAAATTATACTGAGCTGATCAAGCAAGAGTTGCAGAAGCTGATGGATGCAGATTTCATCTATGAAATCGAGCACACGGAATGGGTATCACCGATAGTTATAGTACCCAAGAAGAACGGCAAATTGCGGATTTGTGTGAATCTGAAGGCGCTAAATGCAGTTACCAAAAAAGATCATTTTCCTTTACCATTTACAGAAAGTGTCCTCGACAGAGTAGCCGACACCGAGGCCTACAGTTTTCTAGACGGCTTCAGCGGCTACAACCAGGTGAAGATGCCCTCAGGACCAACACAAGACAGCATTTGCCACAGAATGGGGAACCTATGCCTATAAAGTGATGCCATTCAGACTTTGCAATGCCCCAAGCACCTTCCAACAAGTCATGCAGGCGGCATTCAAAGATTATTTACAAAAATTTCTGGAAATTTTCTTGGACGATCTGTGCGTGCATGGACCAGACTCAGAACACTTATCCAACTTGGAGAAGGTGTTACAAAAATGTCCCGACTACCAAATCTTCCTGAATCTAGAAAAATGTCAATTCTAGGTAACAATGGCTTGATTCTCAACCATACAGTGTCAAGACACGGGATTGCCACAGATCTATCAAAGATCAGGATCATTATTGATCTACCACCACCGGGGATGATCCGCGAAGTCTATATCTTCATGGGTCATGCTAACTATTATAGGATCTTCATTCTTGATTTTGTGGAGTTAGCCCGACCAATTTACAAAGCCACAACGGATCTACATTGGAACGAGCAAGCCCTAAAGGCTTTCCAGAAGCTTAAGGATGCATTGGTGTCAGCACCAATCTTACGCCCACCCAATTGGTCCATTGAGTTTCATGTGCATACGGACGCATCGAAGTATGCAGTTGGAGCAGTCTTAACCCAGCCAGGTGAACACAGAAAAGATTTTCCAATCCGATTTGCAAGCCAACAGCTCACTGAACCACAGAGCGGGAAGCACTGGCAATGATTTATGCGGTTAATAAATTTCGACATTACCTGATGGCCACACATTTTGCGTTTTATACGGACCATCAACCCTTGCTTTATCTCATTAATAAAACTTGCAACACCAGGAGAATCACCAGATGGCTACTTCTATTGTTGGAATTTGATTTTTGAATAGTAGTTCACAAGGGAAAACAACATTACATGGCAGATCATGTATCACGAATCAAGGGGAAGGAGATTGCAACCCAACCCGACGATGAGCTGGCAGATGCTGCCTTATTTTTACATGGACACAGTACCAGAATGGGCTGCCGACATTGTTGAATATCTAATGCGGGGCCAATCAGACAAATCACTACCAAAGGTGGAACAGCGGAAATTGATCTTGAAGGCTAGACCTTATTAGCTGATTGCCGGCTGGTTATACCGAAGAGGACCAGACGGAATTCTTTGGCAATGTATTCTTCCTCATGAGGCCACCTAGATCATTTCGCTTTCACATGAAGGCATGGGTGGGGGCCATTTTGCATCCGACATTACAGTTCGCAAGGTCCTGCAATCAGGATGTTGGTGGCCAACGATTCATAAGGATACGGAGGAATACTTAAAAAAGTGCGATGTTTGCCAAAGGGCGAGAAGGCCAACGAGATTGAATTGTGACCTACTGCAACCGGTCTTAGCCCAAGCACCATTCGAAAAGTGGGGATTGGATTACATCGGTCCAATTCACCCTGCGGCAAGGAGTTCCCAGGCTCGATACGTAATCGTAGCCACACACTACCTCACTAAATGGGTCGAAGCCAAGGCAATAAGAGTAGCTGATGCTAGGACCACTGCCAAGTTCCTTTATGAAAATATCATTGTACGTTTCGGATGTCCGGTAGAGCTAGTCAGCAATCGCGGAAGCCATTTCATCAATGAGACCATCAAAGTCCTGTTGGAGGAATTCTTCGTGATCCACAGAACCAGTACGCCTTATTATCCTCGTGGTAATGGGCAAGCATAATCATCCAATAAGATCCTGTGTAGCGTGCTCACGAAAACAGTTGAAGCTAGCAGATCAGATTGGGAACATAAGTTGCATGCTTCACTGTGGGCATTCAGGACAGATATAAAGAAAGCACTGATCAAACACCCTTCCAATTGGTATATGGTCAGGAGGCTGCAATGCCAGTAGAGTTTTTAGTTCCTTCATTAAGGATTGCCACCACACAACGTCTTAGTGAGTCCAAATCTCTATAGCTACGCCACAAAGCTCTGCATAAACTCTGTGAAACACGCTTACTAGTTGTGCATGCACTGGCTGAGTGTTGGAAACTGCGCACTTTCGCCTCGAGAAGTGCGCAGGCAAAGTTACACAACAGGAGGCTTGCTGCGATATGCTCACGGTTGTTGGGTTTGATGGAGTTGGTTAGTTCACGAATAAGGAAGCTATGCCATTCGTATGGCACAACGGAGGGGCCAGGGAATACCAAAAAGGATTTTACTATCTGAATCAGCAACAGATGTGCAGCTGTCTGAATGACGGGTTCCGTGATAGCATCTATCAGGTAGCCATTGTTAGTCTGAACTGGGCTTTTTGGTGCAGTTTGGGTGACGAAAGGCTTGATCAGAGTTTTGGCGTGGCGATGGGAGATGGGCTGACGATCACCGGACATAATGCCAATGGTGACCATCGAGTCTGTGTTAATCATGACCTTGTACATGGTACCTTGGTACAAGAAGTGGAAACGAGTCTTTTCCTCGTCCCAGGTGGCGTAAGCGTGAAGGGCGAGGGCCATGTTAATCTCAGAATGGAAAAGCGCCGAGTAAAAACCCATTGTCTCTAGAAGTGGGCTGGCTGTCTGCAACCATGGTTGGATCAAAGCATCAGAGGGTAGAGGCCAAATCTGTGTGGCCTCGGGGATGTCACGCTGGATCACCTATTTGGTGCCAGAGTCTTCAGAGGATGAGGAAGCCATGTTAGCAGTGATGATTAGAGGTCAAAAAAGTAGGAAAACAGTGAAAAATGAAAAAGGGTGTGAAAACGACAGAAAATTGTGAATAACGAGTGTTGGATGACAAGAAGTGTAGTTCAGAGCGCAGATCGGTGTTCAATATGATTGGATGATAGCTGGTAGGAAATTTGGTCGCAAACGGAGAACCTGGTAATTTCAGTGTAAATTTTGGCAGAGCTTCACTAGCAAAAGTGACAAATGACTCGAATTCAGCCCTTATATAGCAGAATTTAGAGTGTGTATTAGGTGAAATCCACTTTCCCTAGCTCAGTTCCACCCAAATTTTGGTAGGCACCTTCTTCACAAAATTCTAAGACCTCAGGGGAGTCTGCGAGAGTTCAGAAGGTGATTTGACTGCTATGCGAAGGTTTTGCGAGGGTTCAGGCTGTCTGCGAGGGTTCAACTCTTGCAGGAAGTGATCTCTCGCACAACTTGTTCCTATGATTGAATTTTCAAGATCAGACCAATCAAGGACAAACAGATATGGCTGTTGAGACGGGAGACCAGGGCCAAGGTGCAGATACCAGCCAAAGCCAAGCCACATCATCCAGAGGTTCGCACACGATATCTGCCAGCCGGGCCTTCCGAAGACCCAAGTCCGTGGAGGAGAAAATCAACAAATTCCTCTCAAAGTATCCCCACGAGTCATCAAGAGGTGGCTGGCAAATATCGTTTTCAGCCCAGACCATAAAGGGCAAAGAACTGCAAGCATTACCCGCCCTCCAACCACAACCAGAGTGGCGTCAGCAGTTGTTCGAAAGAGACCCTGTGGCCATCAGGGCCTACATGACGAGTCCACAACAATTACGGGTGAATGCGCACTTCCTGCCATGTACACGAAGATCCAAATGGGCGGAATGCAGCACCCCTCTGGACAAGATCACACTTCAGAATTTTAATTGGCCGATCATATAGTCAGAATATGGGTGGACTACGGATGTAGATGTCAGAAGGGCTCTCACCGCGTTCGCAAACCATTATATCAATTGCCCTAATCCAACAGTCCGCGCGGCAGCCACTTACGCCCGGGACTTCATCTAATGGGGATCGAGACTAAATGGGACAATTTTTTCCCATCCATATTTTTGACATTAATAAGGCGCTACCTTCAGACAAAGTCGAAGATCAGCTGCCAATCGCTCGTGTGTGTTATCGAGCTACGCTTCTGGGTGATCCATGGACACGCAGATTCCAAATATGAATCGACCAAGATTGGCTGCGAGGAGTCCACAAGTCCCTTCACATGCCCAAGGACTTGAAGAAACTAGATCGCCTCAACTTTATGGAGGACGTCACCACCTATCTGATCCAGCAAAGGCGGGCAAAGAAAACGCTATACTAAATTGGCAGAGTGCTGAGGGACCGGCACTACTTCAGGTCGTGGGTCCTGTTGGGGGTATTCCCAACAAAGTGTAAATAAATAAAATCATCCAATAAAATGTGTTGCGAGGGCATGGCATCCTGGGTGTATAGGCCCATGGCCCAATGAGCACGCAAGTGAAGTTGTAAATAAAATAATAGACTTGGGCCCTTTGTAATTAAAATAAAGCTTGAGGCCCAAAGTCAATTCTAAACTTAGAGTTTACTTTTTAGAGTTGGGTCCAATTTTGGACTCACATGAATCTTGTGATTTCCAATGTACTTTTTGTGGACCCTTGGATCAAGTTGGATCCAAGATGAATGGATAGGATCAATGTGAATATTAGCCAATAGGATTGAGGGGCAAGGGCCTTTCCCATTTTATAAAAAGACACCATTTGTACACTATTTTCATGCTTAATAGAGAGGAGGAGACTCTACCATTTTGAGAGCTCAAGCATCCTCATTTGCTAATCAATCTTGCTTATGTTATTGTTGTGATTGCTTGTTATTTTCATTTCTCATGCTTTTTGGTTATGCTAGTTAAGGTTTTTCCATAAGCAATGACATTGAGCATTTGAGTTAACCTCCATCTCATTTCTCTCTCTTTCTCTCTTCTCTTCTCTCTTCCTCTCCTTTTCTATCCCCTTCCTTCACCCAAATCATGATGAATGTTAGTGTAGAGGAGTAGAGTTAAGGGAGAGTAGTGTTAATGGTGAATACAGTTAGAGAGGAAGTAGGAAACTAACTAAATTTAGCATCTATGCATAGTTAGGTACTTATCTAGTGATCTAACCCTTGTTGACAGGCGAGAGGGCTATACTACGTAAGATCTTCGACCCTACAGTGGTGTCGTTGCCGGGGAGCACCAACGTTGCTCACCGCATAGCTGCTTCTCTTTCTCCACTCTTCTCCACTCTTTTCCGCTTCCTCTCCCTCACCTCCTCTTTTTCCCATTCTCCGAAATCTTCCATTTCCACTACAAAAATCCCAAGCCCTCAAGGGATTAATTTTGTTTTATAAGCTAAATATTGTGTACTTAATTTTGAGTAAGATTTTTTCAAATTGCCCAGTGTTTTTAAATTTGTATTGCCGTAATCTCAGTTTTGATATGGATCAACCCTCTTTTTGAAAGAAAAAAAAAATCCACAAACCTCTCTATTCCCTCCCCATTCTCGCTCCCTTCCTTCCCTTCTCCTCGCTCATTCACCTCCTGCTGCCTTTCCTACCTCCCTTCCACCCTTCCCTATAGCTCCACTCTCTCCCCCCTTTCTCGCTCCTTGATCCTCCGCCTTTCCATGCCTCGCTCCCTCCCCCTCTTGCTTGCTCCCTCCCTCCCTCGCTTGCTGCTCGCTACACCACTTCCCCTCTCGCTCCCTCCCTCTTCTCGCCCCCTCCCGCTCCCTGCTCTTCCCTCCCCTGCTCTCCATGATCGCACCCTCCAGCCTCCTTCAGCTCGCTTCTTCCCTCCTGCTCGTTGCTTGCCTCCTTCAGCTCCCTTCCCCTGCTCCTCACCTCCATCTCCCCCCTTCCGCTCCCTCTCTTGCTCCTTCCTCCGCTCACCTCCCTGCTGCAACCTGCTCCGCTCCTTTCTCTACCTTGCCTGCTCCACACCTCCCATTTTGCCCTGTTGCTCCACACTCCAAGCTCCACTCCCTCTCTCCTCACCCGCCCCCCTTCACTCTCCCGCTCTCGCTCACCTCCATGCTGCCTTCGCCTGCTGCTCGCCCCTCCTTTCCTGCCTGTTGCTCATCTCCTCCATAGCCAGCCAGCCTGTCTGCTCCACCTCCCTTCCCTGCTCTCTTCTCTCCTCCGCTTCCTCCCTGCTCGCTTTACTTCCCTCCCCTGCTCTCTCTTGCTCCCTTCCCCTCTCTCTGCTGATCCGCTCCCCCTCTTCCCTTGCTACTTTCCCTTCCACCTCCCTGCTCGCTTGCTGCTCCGCCCTTCTGCTCCTGCTCGCTCCTACCTCTTTCACCTCCTTCATCGCTTCACCTCCCTGCCTCCTACACTCCACCTCCTCGCACCTCCCTGCCTGCCTGCTCTCTCTCTCTCCCCACCCCCGGTTACCCACTCCATGTCGTCCTCTTTTGCCTCATTGTCGCACTCCAGGAATCTGCATCCCAAATTGTGCTCTCCATTCTCCTGCGTATACCATTCCTCCTCTTCTTCTCACCTCTTAATTTTTTTTATTTTCCTTCTTCTCTTTTTACGTTATCTTTGAGGCCTTTTTTGGAGTTGTGTTTTTCATTTCATTTTTTATCTACTATGTTTTTTAAACCTTAACTTTTGACGATCTAGTTACCCTCGTGGTTTTTTTTTTTTACCATAGTCTCTTTTTTCAAAAAAAAAAAACAAACAACAAACTTTTGTAAAGGCCTTTGAAGTTCCATCTTAGTCTCACTAAGACCAGGACACAGAGAAACCTGCAAGGGTTTGTTGTCAAAAAAAAAACAACAAACTTTTGTAGAGGCCTCTGAAGTTCCATCTCGTTGAGACCAGGACACAGAGAAATCTGCAAGGTTTATTTTTCTATAAAAAAAATAAATAAATAAACAATTTGATAGCTCCTCCCATGACTGTCGAAGGCCCTTTTCTATAAAAAATAATAATTTTAGCCCAAGCCTCTTTAGTGAGTGACTTTGTCTTTGATAGACTCCTCCCAAGACCGCCAAGGCTAAAGCGAGTTATAGTTGGTATTGAAAAATCCTTCTATAAACTTGCGGAGAAGTGCCAAAAAGAAGCAAAACTAACCCTTTGCCAAAAAACCTACATAAGTGCTTTTCCAATTATCGTCCCTCGTCCTAAGACTTTCGCTGGAGGGGCATAATTGAATTTATTTATAAAATCTACCGTTGCCCAAACCATGAATGTTCTAGACAAAGGAATATTTCTGCTTTTCTTTTCCTCTTCCATCTCCTCATCATCAATTCCCTCATATACATTTCAAAAATTGCATCCCCCAATCTCTCTCTCGTACATCACCACACCACTCCATATCATCTTCATCTTGCACACAACAGGCCATGGCAATGTATGAGCAGCTTGCCCAAATCTTGATGCTTTCCGGAGAAACTCTCAAGGGCTAGACTGCACGATTTGCCAAGATGGCGGGAGATTGGAATTCCGATCTTCCTAGTCACCACAAAATGGCATTTTCCTATGCCGGATCACCACACGAGATCAAAATTGGTATGCCACCCTTTACATCATATACCAGTCCAAAAGAACTCTGTAAGGTAGCCGCTATTGCAGAAGCACAGATCTTGCACACACCATCACAACTCATATCCAACATTCAAACAATCAGGGATGATAGAGCATCTAATCCACAAGATGCCACAGACAACACTAGCCAAAGTACTAGCAGTCCAGACGATCGGATGCAAGTTGTCAGTGACACAGATAAGATGTGCAGTCAATCTGATTACCTCCCAGAACCCCAAAATGCCAATCTGAAGATCCGACCACTAGACCAGTGCCATTATTGTTTTGAAAAACATCCAACACCTCAATGTCCAGTTCGGAATCCGAGATTACGAAATCAAGTCAATAAGGGAATTCTGGAGATTGGGAATCAATCAACAAAATCCTCATCTATGCCATCTAGCTTGCCATCAGATCGCTCTTCCAAAGAAAGTGGATCGGTCTCAAGACTTTCAAAATCTTCTCTAGTGGCTAGGCAAGATTCGATGGAAGTATTGGTTATATCAGCGAGCGGATCATCCCAGGCAGGGGAAGTTCAAATTGGCTCACCAGTATATTTCGTGGAAGGGATCAAAGGAGACCTGATACCGGTGTACACGCATCAACTGAAAGGTGACAGAATCTTACACACGGTACGGTGTTTCGGATGTGGAGGTAAACATCGTAGATTAGAATGTCCACACCGAAATTTTGGTGTGAACAATGCGGCATCAATCATCCATGTCGTGATTGTCCACTAAGAGATCCAAGAAATTTGTTATGACCCCTACCTGTTTGAATCGGCAACCTACATATGACCATGCAAATCCACCAACCGAGAAGCTGGACTACAAATGCAAACTTCTAGTGCCACCTGGTTACGAAGCAGATGCGGATGGAAGGAATGAGAGAAAGATCCTAAGTTAAGTTGACACGGCCACACGTGAATCACCAACACCACAAAAGACAGATTCGGTAAAATCTATCCAACCAGGGATAGCGGAAGAAGTCAAGAAATTGGCAACAGATGCAATCCAGCAGATTTTACCAAGCCTCATTAAACAAATGTTGCCACAACTTCTAGTGGATGAATTACAAAGGGGCCTCACGTCAACCAAGCAACTTGAAGGCAAACTGACTACCAGTCATCGCAACAATCCATCTCTACCACCTTCAAGAGAGCAGTCCATTGAAAAAGGAAAGACTAAGGTGGGAGATTGTCCTCTGATTTCAACGCCAATCATAAGCAAGATCCAACCAAAGTCGGAATGTTTCACTCAACATCTGGCCACCACAAAGCTACATCAGGACATCACATTGCTTAGACGGCCAAATCCAGGGAATCCAAGCCCAAAACGGCCAATTGTACAACAAGAACCAGAACCTACAATGACAAAGCCTTGTCCTAAATCTATGATATTGACTGTTGAGGAAAGTCGTCAGGTTGATGCATACTTCGAATACTTGGACAAACAAGAGCATCAAGAAAGCACGTCATATCCACATTATGATTTGGGGGAGTCCATGACATTGGGACCAGTTGCGCCGATCTATGAGGATCCATTATATCAGCAAGATTTATCTTGGGATCCTCCGATGGCATACCTCGACTACCCAATTGTCAATGAACAAGTTTATCTGGAATGGCCACCAGACCCTTATGGGTATTATTGAAAATCTGGCAAGTCCAAGTTCTTGCTGATCGCCATCATCCAATAAAGCCTCAGGTTTTATGTAAGCGAATTTTATCCACACTTTTCTTGAAGCACCCATGTCCCAGCAATTAAAGAACCGACAACAGCGCCCCTTCACGAGTTGCAGCCTAGTGCCGAGGAACCGGCAACACTTTGGTTCGTGGACCCTCTTGTGGGTATTTCCTGCACAATAATGAACAAGTGGGTCTCACCACTTGAAATATTGTTGGCCAAGCCTTACCTAGTGGGCTCCGCCACAGTATAGTGTTCAGTTAGAAGAATAAGTGTGAGGGCACCAGCTTCCTGCGTGTATAAGACCGACCCAGTGACCGCGCAAATCGGGTAAATAGAACTTGAATAAAAGGACTTTGGGCCTTAGTAGAATAAATGAATTAAAAAGCCAAAAGTCAAGTTCATAAGGTTCTAAGTTAAAAGGGAATCTCTCAAACTCACATGAATCATGTGAGTTTGGCCCTTTTCCTAATGAACCATTAGATTGAAGTTCAAGCAGTTTGAAGAGCTAGGATGCCATTGTTAATAGGCCAATGAGAGCCAAGATGGCCTTCCCTCCTCAACTATATAAGGAGGCCATTTTTCATTGTACATATCTTCATTTTCTTCTCAATAAAGCTCTCTCTCTCTCTCTCTCTCTCTCTCTCTCTCTCTCTCTCTCTCTCTCTCTCTCTCTCTCTCTCTCTCTCTCTCTCTCTCTCTCTCTCTCTCTCTCTCTCTCTCTCTCTCTCTCTCTCTCTCTCTCTCTCTCTCTCACCAAATATTTGAACCTGCACCTAAAAAAAGGGGACGGGTCTGTCGAGCTAGCCCTACCCAATCTAACATTCTCATTTTGAAAAGACCCGTAACGCATCTGATGAAATTAGGTACATCTCTGAGTTGGATCCTAAAGGCCTATACATCTCTCTCTCTCTCTCTCTCTCTCTCTCTCTCTCTCTCTCTCTCTCTCTCTCTCTCTCTCTCTCTCTCTCTCTCTCTCTCTCTCTCTCTCTCTCTCTCTCTCTCTCTCTAAACTCTCTCTAGCTCTCACTCCTCTCTCCTCTCTCTACACTCTCTCTATCTCCTTTCTCTATCTCCCTTCTCTCTCTCTTGTTATGTAGGTGTGCACGGGCGGCTCCCAGTGAACGGACCCCTATACTACAACCGACTATAGCTTCACATCTGGAAATAGGCTCCACATGTGTGAAATTACATTATGTACATAAATATGGCCTAATCAAGCTATATTTTGCCATATTTCTCATGGGGAATAAGTGTGAGGAAATGGGCACCATGTGTGTGTGAGTCGAACCCAATGATCACATTATTATTTGATCAAATAGATATAAATAAAGGAGACTTTTAGGCCAATTGCGAGAGTAAATAGTTTAGAGGCCTAAAAGTCGACTTAGTAAATGAAGGGTCCCTTCTCACCAAAATTCAAATTCAAATAATAAGGAAGGCAGAGATTGACCAATAGCCATTGAGGCCAAGTGCTCAAAATCCACAATAAGTAGTGGTACTTTGTATTTCATTTTTCATGGCTTTGCATGTGCTTGGAATTAAGGTTTCAAGGTGTAGAAGGAAAATCTCCTACAATTTTGGTGCCGTTGTCGGGGAATAATGCCATTATTTTTATTTTGCTAGCATGTTCATGATGCTTGGATGCATGTTAGCTTGCATTTAGGCATCTTGGATTTGGGCGAAGCTCTGCCAAATTTTACACTGAATTTTCCATGTTATCTGATTGCGACGAAAACTCTCACACGCCTTCAGCACCCTCACAACCACCTGTTACACACTCCTTACCACCTTTTCCATCTTTGTTCTCACAAATCCCACCTTCTTCAGTTTTTAAAGCATTTGTCTCCGTTTTTAACGCCTTTTCCTCATTTTTGAAGTTCTTTTCACTTTTTTCCATCTCCGTCATTATTCAATCCTATCTAACATCATGGCATCCTCATCTTCTTCTTACGATACTGGCCCCAAACAGGTTATCCAATGAGAGATACCTGCGGCCAGCCAGATTTGGCCTCTACCGTCCTGACACCTTGGTCGCACCATGGATTCAGGCAGCTGGGCCCCTTCTCCAAGCATGGGCATAATAGGATTAGAATTGAATTTTTAGTGGATTTAGGGATATATTTTGATGATCTGAGTGATTTTGATTCTAATTCTTGCTTGTAATCACTTTTGATTGATGAGTAGGAAAGAGGGCTAAGATTTTATTGATGAGTACATCAGAGCTAAGATTCATTTGAAAACCATGAAATCAGAACAATACCAAAAATCGCTCATTTATGCTAATTGGAGATGAAAGGGGACACAATCTTCATCAGATGCTAATAACTTTCTATTCCTTTGCAACCAACCTTCACCCACTTGCAAGCAAGATCGGCATGAACCGTCATGTTGAAAGGCGAAGGTTACTTTCTATCCATTTTCTATAACCTTGAAAAAAACAGCCAAAAAATCAAAAAAGTCTTCAAAATTCAACCTTCTAGGAGAGCGCATCACTCGAAATTACCAACCACAAGATCGCATACACTTTATGTCTAAGATGAGTAATCTTGGGATAATGTGACTTGAGAGCCAACCTCTAAGGGAAGGGAAAAAACTGGCAAGTATATAAACAAGGGTACAACTGGGGTATGAGACTAACGTCTCTCATCATTGGTAAAAGGACTTTCAGGGGGAGTTCAAGGGATAAAGCAAGTAAGTCAATAACAATATTGGGGTTTTTTGAGTGGGAAGGGATCCGTGGCTAAGAATGGTGCTTGGCAATCAGTAGGACCCAATAAGCACCCATCATTGGAAAATGGAAAGAAAATCAAGAATCACCTAGGTTGTGTCAAAGAGGATAGGTTATCGACGAGGTACAGCTTGTCTTTGAAGGACGTTGATCAGACCATCATTCTAATAGTTAACAAGGTGATGGACAAAAGAGTGTACATTGGAGATAGTGAAATAGAAGTTCAAGATCATCTCTGAAAGATTACCCTTGAAATGTTGACTCGATGTATTTAAGTTCCTAGAGCAACATAAGTTTGGAGAGTGGAACAAAAATCGAAGGAGAAAGTCACCTTGGCTGTGTCATATTCAACTCAACGAAGATGGTTAAGACACCTCAAGATAGTACCACATAGTTGACTCAAGAAAACTGCCAATGTCGAAAAAATGCCATGCTAAACACGCTTGCCATTGAGAAACCTCATCTATCACAATATTAGAGTGCACATATCGCACGTGCTCGTCTAAGTGTGCAATCGTTTGTGCAATCACTTGGGAATAAATTGTTTCCACTTTGTTTCACACTAGTATCTTTGGAAAAGCCAAATATTGATACACATGAAGATTACAAATATCAAGACACCATGGAACGATACCAACCTCTTCCCCTTGGCAACATCTACACATGGGAAATATGCATGTCTTCCAAATCAAGATACATCTAACTTTGTCAAATATTTGCATATATAATGTTTGGGTGTTGTGAGTCAAAAGACAAAATAATCATGCTATATCATAGCTCCTAGAATGTTGGTTTCCCATATCTACAAGACATAGACTATGCTTGATGATTCTAGAATCGTGTTGATGGAAAGAGGTCATCACCAAGATTGTGTTCTTAACCACTTATATATGGGTGTTCATGTGTATTTGCTAGTATTCACGCAGCCAACAAAAGTTGAAAACATTCACAAATATGATTAGCCCATGTATCACATTTCCAAAAAGAAATCAACATCTACTTCATCCAAGTTATAAGCAAATTAAAAGTAACTATCAAAATTTGGCAATGTCATCCAAACAAACTATCTACAATGTGGCTATTAGCAAGGCACAATTAGCTTATTTATTGCCTGCCTAAATCTCAAAAATATATAATTTGCAAAGACCCAATCAAGAAGCTCATAAATAAAGATAATGCTGGCATAGACCACAATATTATTCATAAAGCATTTGATTACAGACAGCATAAGCACCTGAATGCCCTCAATCCTGAAGTTTATGTCTGCGCCAGGCAATCTTTGAAATTTTCCACAACTTTTGTTAAGTATAATCTCCTGTTATCTATAATAATATGAAAATGCCTCAACAAGGTGTAGCAGGCAAAGAGCCCAATCAAGATGCACAAAGCCATTGCCACAAGAATGATGTCAACTCACATACAGCTTGGGAATATGATCGTCTGGAACATCCCTTTTTGGCAAACATTACCCAACAAAAATACAACAGAAGCCTTCCAATGGGCTTGTCATAGGTTTTTTTATGACATCAACTCAAATCATTCAATAATACACATGGTCTTCAATTGAAGAGACCTCCATGTATGTACCATGTCCTTGGTTCAAATATTTATTATGTACTTACAGCTTCATCGCTAATCAAATACATAATGACTTTATTTAGTGCTTCATGTGTGTTAAAAGCACATAAGAAATTAGCGGGCCTACTGAAATCTACCCCTTCTCTGCACTACAACTAATGTCTAGGGATAAAGCAGCTTACAAGCCCTGAAACAGATCTAATGTACACCCTCCTGAAAACAAAACCATCAAAATGAACCATTTTCACATGGAGGAATTTCAGAGAAACACTAAAAACTTCCAAAAATGTCTCAGGGTGAATCCACTTTAGCTAGCAAAGAACCATCTGTCAAAGTCTCACTTCGAGCAGCTGAGCTAGATAACTTTCCATGGACATCGTTTAGGAACACAGACATAGAGCAAACTTCAGATATAGGTGTATTGCAAAAAAAGCAGCGTTGGTTGTTTAGTAAGTGCCTCGATATGCAACGCAAGCATGACCGATGCTTACAAGGCAAAAAAATTGAATCCACTCCATATGCATAACAAATACTGCAGGATTCTGTAGCCCCACCTCCAACTACATCCTGTGCTGTCATATCTTTCTCTGCAAATTCCCAAAAGAAAAGGTCAACTACAAACAACAACAGTACTATTAGTTCCAGATAAAAGCTTCATTAATATGAGTTGTTTCTCTGATCAAACTAAATTACCATCTTTTAAGGTTAATTCGGCCAGACTGGCTTGTAGTTCCTCTTCAGCTGCCTTCTTCCTGGCCTCCTCAGCTTCCATCTTAAGTTTAATCAGGAAGGCTTTCAACTCGGAGAGCCTAACAAGAGATGGATCCCCTTTAAATGCAATGGGCTGCCATGAATTGGTGAAATATTAGAAAGGGTTGAAACTAATAAATGCACTAAAAGTAAACATCTTTGGTGTTTCAGAGCGTGTACCCAATTGCAGTCCAATAAATACTGGAAATTTGTTGTAACCACAGATGAGATGTCAATGCTTGCGAGTGCTCGAGCAACATCATGTTCCATATGATGAGACGACGAAGCCGTTACAGCTGCTAGGTTCAAGACAATGCCTATAATGGGAGCCAAAATTGTTGCTCTGTTGATTTTCTCCAAAGATTGACCATATTGTCTCAAAGTACTGCACACCATACTTGCAAAATCAGTTCTTTCAGCCTGAAAATTTCCAGCTAAAACGTGAACCAAGACAATGAGCACCTAGAAAAAGGGAAGAAAAAAATTATTTATCACATGAACTAGAAATTTCCACATCAAATCTCACTAAATTCCCTCAACTACATATTTTGAATACTGTTTGAAATGTACTCTGAAAGAAGCCAAAGCTAGGAGGACCTGCCTGTCAAAAAGCTCTGCAGCTGTACTGGATGTTGTATGGCTCAATACAAACATAATAAGCTCACAAAGTCTAATTAAATTCATCTCAGGACCGACCAAAAAAGCATGTGGCAACTCCTTTGTGAAGAACTCCAAAATCCTCTCCAGATTGCATGAGAGTTCGAACATGATTGTACATTTTTTTTGCTGTAGCTCTGACACCTATCAGTCAAGTCAGTCATGAAAGTATCTAGCAAACCTAACTATCAAGCACACAACATTGTCAGGAATGAATATAACCACATGAGTCATCCTTATAAGTCCATATCCAAAAAGATAGTCAGCCTATACACCTGCCGGTGGTCCGAATGCTCTTGCATCTCCTTGATAGAAACAGAGAATTCACTGATCGTCCAATTTAGGGTATTGAAGAGTCGATTCAAAAATGAAGAGAATAATTTTTCATCCTCCACACATTTTTCCCGAAGCAATCTCTGCCAACATACAGACCAAGGATGTTAGAACAGCTTGCTGGTCCACTGCAGCAATTATTAAAATTTGAGGTTCTAGAGGATGGATTGAAAGTTTAAAATTCAGGCAGATCACTCTAAACACCAAAGGTCAAGTTCCATGTGAATCATGAGAGGCGGATTCTGGGTATTTATGAAACTCAAGCTAGCAATCATTATTAACAAAATTATCTGAAAAACCTTGCTAAGCAAAGGTCTAGAAAAATGGACATGTAAGATCACTGACAGTCATGCAGGCCAAGGATCGAAACACTTCAAAAGGGTGTCCAACTAAGACCCAATACCATCTTCTTTAGGATGCCATCCCCAGAATTGTAAGCAAGTATCATATTATTTGGAAAAAGGCAATAATAAACTAACAAGATATATGCCAGCCCTTCTGGAAGCAAAACTTGAGAATCCATATCAAACCTTTCAAGGCTTCTTCACACAAATGATCATGGTGATAACGGGACATTGTATCTGGATTCTTCTAAAAAAAATTCACTAGCCAGCCTAGTCATAGACATACTATCACACAAAACTCCAACTTCCAAAAAACACAACAAAAGTTTGGAGCAAAACTATAGTTTTAACTATCTACAGAAAGCTAAGATTCTATAGCCATTAGAAACCAGCTTCTGCCTGGCATTCCAAATGAGCAATTGACTGTGTGATCTAAATTTAATACTTCATCTAAGAAGAAAACGCAGAAAACAGACAAAGTGGCTGGCAAAGAACAGCTGGAGAGTAAGGAGGAGTTAGCAGCCTACAGGAAGAAGCTTGGGAAAGACAGGAACTGAATAGGACGAGGAATCAAAGAGGAACTGGACTTCATATAACAAGAAACTGCAGAAAGGGAAGAGGAAGCCAGCAGAGTGGGAACGGAAAACGAGAAATAGGAGTGCTGCTGAAAATAGCAGAAGGTCCCAGGTGTGATGCAGCCAGACAGGAGAAGGGTGGAAAGAGTTGGAAATTAAAGCCGACACAAATTAGATGAGGAGAAAGGAGGCTGGGACAGGGTGCAGGAATCCTCAGGAAGTCTATGTATTTGACTACTGGATATTTTGAAAAGTTGTTGAGTGCTCACGCACTGAAGCATTCCAACTGGACAACATCATTGAAATATAATCTTCTAGCGCATATTCGCTTTCATCCAACATCACAGCATCATAACAAAAAACTAAATAGCACATGTTGGGCTACTCCTGTGTCCCTAACTGAAAACTTTGTCAGCATTGAATCAAATCGATATAAGAAATGTCAGAATAAGCAGCTAAACTTTGAAACCATCCTCTCTTTTATTAACTGCTGGCCATCACATACAAACACAGAAGGTATTTCATGAAAAACGTTGAAGCTATCTTTGATTCCAAAAAAACAAGAGATATTTTACCTGAAAGAATGTCGAGCAGGATTCCCCACAGATTGAGGACTTTGAAGCTCCGAAACCTGCTCCCTTACATAAGCGCAGTAAAATATTAGACACCGGAATCCAAAATCTGTTGTCAAATGCTTCTAGGAGAGAAGCAGCCATTCTTGTTTCTGCAGCCTTGTTGCTTTCAAAAGCATTAACATGCTCCTTATATTGTACCAATACCGAAATTGATTGAAGCAAAATATCCCTGATTTCCGGGTTTGCAATCCTATGATCATTGAAATGCAATACAAGAAATGTCACCTGTGCAGATTCCACAACATGCATTAGTCAATTACTTGTATGATCTACCAGCTGTCGTTTGGAATTTCTCATATGCGAAGTTTGTGAAAGATCGTATGCAACGCAGATTACTTCCACAAGAAAAGAAACTGCAAAAGAAATTCAAAACTAGTCGTATAAAGTCAAATAGACACTTACAAAAGAAGATAGGCCTTGCTGTAAGAGCACAGATGGTGATACATATGGTGGATCACTCCTACGAAGTGCATGAAAACAGTCCACCTACATACACATTGCTGTTAAAATAGCATATATTTCATGGCTTCAAGCATTTGATTGCATGAGCTGAAAATAAAGGAAAGTCTTAAGAAAAAAGTCCAAACAATAGTAGTGAATGAATTTTTGCCCAAAAATTTCAGAAGATGCTAAAGATAGATTTGAAACCGTTAATAAAGTCAGAAATCAGGTTGCAAGGCACTTGGATCAGCTTACCAAGGTTTCTATGTAGAATTCAGGGACATAACTAAAAACTCTGTCATTTTTGCTAAGCTCCAATAACAGTTGTACAACCCACATGCATGTCGCATACATTCCCCTCTGTTTCCATCGAGAAAGTAGACAAACTCGATACCTGCACAATAACTCACACCAAGAAAATGTTTATGGGTTGACACACTGCCCTCTGAGCATGAACTCTTCTATTCAATGCAACATTCCCTGAGAAGACAAGAGATGGTAAATGAAGGTCTCGCAATACATCAGAGTCTAGCAAATGGACGAAATGCAAAACTCATTTGCCCATCAATAACATGATGTGGACATGCTAAGCCATGAGTTAAAAATAAGTCCAATTGTCTTCCGATACAAGGCAATCAGTAAGAAGCCTTTGAGCAATATGAAGAAGATCATATGGTTCATGACAAAGACAATAAAGGGGAACAGTTTGTCTGCTCTATAAATCAAGAGAAACTGCATGTGGATTGAATCTGACTGCTATTACAGACCGCAATGTCACCTATGAAGCATGATATGAGGGGTTTTATGAACGTTAAAAACATAAAAAACTTTGAACTTTGCTTAATGCAATCGATGTTGGTAGTACAGCTGCAAGTGTCAATGGCTTTCATTAACACATTATTGCAGGTACAATTTACCTTCCCTTCCTTTACAAATATTTAAACTCTTTCGTTTCAACACATACTTCGAAGGAAGGGAGGATAACATAATGGGAAGAAAAGTTGCTACTTTCGGTGCTCATCTCAAACAGCCAAGGAATTTGTGAAGTCAAATCAGCATTGACAGGTCAAATTTAAAAGATTCTAGGGGTATATGTTATGTGCCATACCCGTAAGCCCTGAGGTGACAGCCTCAATAAGAAGAGAAACATTAGCCCAGGGTTGTCAACAACTTTAGTGCCAGATGTCAACATCCTAAATTCTTGTCTCTCATATCTAAGCATGCACCATGCTTGAGGTGGGACCCACTTGTATATAGACATGGGCCCAATATGGTACACTCATGAAAAAGCTACATGCCTATACAAAGTTTCCTTAAAAGTTATGTCCAATATTTACAATGGTCAGACGAGATGAACAACCATGCTATATCTAGGGCGAGCTTTGCGGACGTGAAATTGGCCTTAAGAGGGATGCGTACATTGTTGTTTGCCACAAACTGCTACATTTGCAAAGTGTCCAAGCTCCCCATATAAGAATCTTTCATCAAATATTATCTCTTATTTGAAGAGGACATATTTTACTTTTGGAAAAATTTAATGCCTAGGACATCAAATTGAGATTCAAAATGTGGACGTGGATCCTCTTTGTTTGTAGGCAATTGATCATGAAAAGTTAAGCAATCTCAAGGTATTGGCAAACAGAGATAGTCCAATCATGGCTTACGGCGAGCTCCTTCTTCACTTTGAGTGAGATTCATTCTTGACATCAATGTTATAGTTGCACAACTTAATGAGCATGCTTTTTATTTAGAGTATAACATGTTATGTTTACTAACTTCGCAAAAAAGGGTGCTCTTTTGTTACATACACCTATGTGTGAGTGATTGAGTTCTAGACAAAAAAAAATTATTGTGTAAATCTCATGAACTGGTCAAACAAAATAGCCTAGCTAGGTGGCCTAATCCAAGTGGTTTCACTTGCCATTCATGGCTTATAGCAAGCACCTTCTTCACTTGGGTGAATCTCAGGACCTACTCATAGATAATAGCCTAGTTAGGTGGCATGGCTTCACTTGTCATCCACATAGGGGGGATCACAGTGTTGTGATTATGTCGTGAGGTCAATAATAACTATCTTAATCTCCTTCCATATCTAATTTTACCATCTCTCCTACTACACTTTATGAATACTCTTCCCTCTACTTTCACCTATGGTTCAATCAGGATCATACGTCACCATCCCCCCAATCTATCTCTTGTGCCAAACATTACACATTAAATTCATCGTACATTCCTCTACATCAAAAACCACATCAAACCGCGAAACATGCAAAAAGAATTTTTTTTTTTTGGAAAAATAGCTTATGGCTGAAATATTTTTAGGGGGGAATGGTCAAAAACCAGCGTTTGGCCTCCCACAAGTGCAATAGATAGGGCAAAAACAGATAAAAGTCAATAGCTATTTGGTTTTTATTTGCTCTGGTTCTCAATAATTGTTAATGCTACAGCCCAAACTATCAACTCTATGGATGAAGACACTTTTCCAATCATTTCACCGGAGATGTGAGTGCAATGTGCATACAGTTGGGGGCATAAATATTGGGCCCTTATCGGCACGCATTTGGACCCCATTTTTATTTACGATGGGGTGCAGGGGGGGCGTTCCCCCCCCTGCTACTGTCGCCGGGGGGGTCCAGGGGGGGCCATCAAAAGCGAGGTACAATTGCTCTACAGTTCTCTGTCTCTGTCCCACTGGGACCATCTGTGATCGTATCGAACAGTTAGTTTTGAATTTTTATCCTTGACAAAACCCAAAATGGATTAATGCACCTGAACTGGACCATCCTGTACCCGAAACATTCGGCAAACTACACAGTAATAATGCTCTTAATTAGAGCTTTCATCTGATACCCAAAGAAAAAAAAAACACGATTCTGAGCGTTTCTACAAAAGATCCGAAACACGATTCTGGACCGCGTTTCGGAATCAGAGTGCAACTATATATATATATATATATATATATATATATATATATGTATCATAGTACCCCATGGTACCGCCGGTACCATAATGGTGGTACCGCCATTATGGTGCCGCCCTCAAACCCGCGGTACCAGGGCGGCACCATAATAATAATATTTTTTATTATTATTTTTTTATTATTTTCTAATAAAAACCCCTTTTACTAGGGTGATTTAGGATAAAATTTTCAGAAAAAAAAGGGTTAGGTTTTTGAAAAAAGGGGGGACTGTACAGAGGGACTGTACAGGGGGCACTATGGGGGAGCAGACCTTGGGGTCAATGGGAGTGCAGCATGTGGGGGAGCAGCAAATCTGGACAGGTACACCGTCACATGGGCACACTGTGGGGGAGCAGACCACGGACCCAATCGAAGTGCAGCATGTGGGGGAGCAATACATGGGGCAGGTACAGTAGCACATGGGCACTGTGGGGGAGCAAGCCATGGGACCAATGAGAGTGCAACATGTGGGGGAGCAACAAATGGGGGCAGGTACAAGGGCACATGGAGGGATCATCAACAACTGCACATGGGAAAACAGGTTGTGGGGTTAAATAGGCACTCAAGAGGTAGTGAGAGAGCTAGTGAGAGGCTGTGAGAGGCCTTGTGAGAGGCTGTGAGAGAGAGTTAGTGAGAGGTTGTGAGAGAGAGGCATTGTGAGAGGCTGTGTCATAGACCCAGTGAGAGGCTGTGAGAGGGAGGCTGTGAGAGAGCCAGTGAGAGCCATTGAGAGGCTGTGAGAGCCAGTGAGAGCCAGTTTGAGAAACAGGGTGTCGTGAGATGGCGGAGCGCATACCACCGAGGCCTGAGGGCGAAGCCAGGAGGAAGCTCGAGGAAGATGTTCGAAGGCACAACGAAAGGCATCGGAAGCAAGAGGCAGACATTGCAGAGATGCTGCGACAAGCTCGGTAGAGAAATCCGGAGCCGGAGAACCCAGCCCCCGCTGTGCCCCCCGCACCCGCTGTCGAGCTGGATTTGGATGAGCAGATCGGAATGAACTTCACACGACGGCAGCTCATCATGGTCAGGGAAAGGGCTGCCCGCCGTCGGGCTAACCGGGAGGCAGAGCGAGAGCGACAGAACAATGCACCTGACGAGGGTGAGGAGTCTGTGGAGGATCCGTAGGAATGTTTAGAATGGATAGGATCCAGCCGTATGTGGTTGGCTGTTGTTATGTAGTTTTCGGCATAAGATGAGGCAACATTTAGTGTTTAACACAGTGTAAAGAATAGCCCTAGCCGTATGTGGTGGGATACGTATTGTTATTTTGATACCACTGATGAATTAATGTTCAATGTGTTTTTTGTGCAATGCATGCCTGGTGTAATGTAGTGTAATATGTGTGTTTATGAAATGCTATAAAGGGGGTTGTATTTCTGTGTTGTGCATCTGCTATAAATCTCTGCAGTTGAAACTAATTGAAAATACGCACATACCATTCGAAATAAAATTGAAAACAGAGCATCACAATTACAAATTGACAAATACACAATGTGCAGCGAATAAAGTACGTCGAACACTCGATAAAATATGGAAAATGGTCTGAATACAGTGTTCGACCATCTGGCCGCCAAACATGGAACATGATATCAAACTGCTAAGAATAAAATAACAGAGCTACAATCAATGCTCTGGCTCTAACTCAGACGGATGCTCCGGAGACAACTCAGGGCCCCGAGCTGACTCTCGCAACTGATATCTATGCCTGTCTAGAACTGGCATGGGCTGTGTATTCGAGGAGGAAGACTCGTCATCCTCATCCTCCCAATTTGCCTCCGCATCAGCCCCCAAGCAAGCCAAACCAACTAGACCTGCTCCAGCTGGCTGTGATACTGCACCTCTACCTGCACCCGGGGCCCTGCGAGGTCGTCCTCTCTTCCCTGGCTGTTTCTGTGCTCTGCCTTTCTTGTTTGGTGCACCCTTGGGCCTTCCTGGTCTCTTGAGGACGAGGGGAGCCGTCAATGCCTCATCACCCCCATGCAGATCACCTGGCTGGCTAGGCTGGGCCCAAGCTGAGGCCGGCTCGGATAGAGAAGCTAAAGATGGGTGTCCCTTTGCAGCTGATAGTGGACGATAGGTCCGTGGAGTGTGTGCCCGTGGGGCTACTGCTGGTGGAGGAACTGGTTGTGGAGGGGCCGTCCCTACAGGAGGCAAGTACAGCAGCGATATGTACTGAAAGGGGCGCTGCGGTGGTCGATACTGGTAGATCCTGGGTGCTGCCAAAGGAGGAGCCGGTGGAGTGGGTGCTGCCAAAGGAGGAGGATGTGCCGTGGGTGCTGCCACTGGAGGAGCCACTGTGGATGTGGGCGCTGCAACAGAAACCTGGGCCCAGATGGTGGCCTATCATGGAGACCTAGTGCTGCAGAAGTGGATGGCGATGGAGGGGCTGCAGTCCTCAATGGCATCGGTGCCACTAGAGGTGCTGTGCGGCGCACATACACCCTCTGAGGAACTGGAGGAACTGCAGGCACCTCGTGTAGCTGCACTGGCTGAGACTCTGTGTAGGGCATGCTGACTAGAGAGGATGGGGGTGCCCTGACGCTCGGCATCTGCTGGGTCTCTAAATCCAACTCTGCAATCAAGTCATCCAGCTGGGCATCCAAGTACAACAACTCTGGGCTCTGGGACTCATCATGTGCATCATCCTCTGGATCATCCTGTGCCTCATCCTGTACACCATGCGAACCCTGCATGGCCTCCCAATCGGTACAATCAAAGTCATTTGGTGACTCCTCTGGTGTGTTGTCGTAGAAATGCCTATGACTCTGTGATGCACGCATCCAAGCAGCTACGAAAGGTAAACCTGGAGCACTCTGCCCCCTATCAAGAGCCTCCTCCATCATATCAACATAAGAAGGTATGCCACTGGCCCCCCCTGTGTTCCCTGCCCGTCTCCCGGTATAATCTGTGGCATGTGACCCACCTCTACCACGTGATGCACCTGTGACCCCTGCTATAGGCGTGTGCCCAACACCTATATCACATGCCTCATCCCACTCTGATCTGGCGAACACAACCCGAATGGGCTCATCCTCATCCTGATCATCCTCTGACACTGGCTCATCTGCCTCGTACAATGGAGGCTCTCTGTGCTCAAGCCCAAGCTCTCTCTCTCTCATCTTGGCAAGGTGCCCAGGTCATCTGCATGCATGGGATGGGTGCTGTCCGTAGGCAAGTCAACCTGGCGCTCCAAATCAGATATCTTCGTCTGCAAGGTTTAAATTTGCATGTAAAAAGAGAGACAACTTTATCAAAAAATGAAACCAACGTACCAGGGGTCAAGCAACATGCTATGGGAGAATAGCTTATCACCTACAATGCGCTCGTAATGGTCGGAAGTCGTTGGTGCTATAGAACACCAACCGCTCCAACTGACTCACTAACAACCGGTTTCTTCTCCTCGTGTGAATGAGTGCCCATGTGCTCCAATTACGCTCACACACGGAGGCAGTGCAGTCCTGTGGTACGTGCAATGAAATGCTTCAGCACGTGCACGGGTGGAAGGTCAACGAAACACAGCAATGGAGGATGAAATGAAATGCATACCTGAGAAAGGACACGCAATGCAAGACGCTGTATGGATGGATAGGTGCTACCAAACATGGTCCACCGGGTAATGGGAAGTTGTCTCCTTTCTGGATCCTGAGCAGCCGGGTGTCCAAACGTGCCCATGCCAAAGCGAAATGCAGCGAGCTCCTCCATGAGCCTGATAGGATCCAAACCTATGTGTGGACGCACCCTGTGAAAGTACTCAAGCCAATCGGCCTCGAGCTCCCTGTCTGCGATCTGTGTCGAAGAGAGGAAGAGGGGATGCAGTATGTGTGCAATGTTGTGGATACTCCTGTGGAAGTAGTTCCACCGCGTCTCCCAGATGAACTTCAGCTCGATCATCCTACAGGTGAAGAGGCATGTGGTTTAGGGCATTACGAAAAAACATAACATTGACAGAAAAACAAACTAGCAACTACTGAAAAGATAAAGGCCAATTACATCACTATACTACTTACCTCTCTAGCTACAAGATGGGCAGATGCGCGAACTGTCCAATCCGGTCCATGAGCTCATATACCAGTCCAAGTGTCGACCCCTCGCTGTCAGCCATGCGGAGCACAATGTAGAGTGGTCGAAGCAGTCCTGACAATGTTTGTGCATTCCTCCAGAACTGGTCTCCCCTCACCGTGGAAGAAAAGTGCTCCCCATCCTCAGTGTGCTGAAACGTACTGGCACGCCAAAGATCACTGGCAACCATCTGTAGAATCTGTGCCCTACACCTGATCAAACGGTCGATGACCACCAAGTCGAATGCAAAGCGTGTGGGGGCTGGCTTACGGAGGTCCAGATGGCTGAACACCCAGAACATGGCAAGAACACTCCTCTTCCTGGTGACAAAAGTCACCAAGAAGAGGGCCTCACGGACGATGGCTATAATCCAGGGAAGTGCACCTATGTCCCCCATCAGAAGGTCTATGTCGTGCGCTGCACAAGGGGTATGAACAATGTGAGGGAACTCGTCCTCTAGCAGTACACCCATCTGAAAGCAGTTCGTGGCATTGTCCGTCACCACTGTGACGACATGTTGTGGGCCTATGGACAGGATGGAAGACCTGATGACATCAAACATGAACTCTGCAAATATGACTCTCCCCCCCCTGCTGCAGTCCACGGCCCTCAAAAACTGTGTGCCCATGCAGCTGGAGACCAAGATGTTGAGGATCGGCCTCCTCCTGACATCAGTCCAGCCATCGAACATGATGCTGCAACCGTAAGTGGCCCAATGGCGACGTAGAGGCTCTATCTCTCTAGACAAGGACTCGGCCCTATCCCTCAGCATGTGTGTACGGACAACCTCTGAACTAGGGACTCTCCACCTAGGGCTGACAGACTGTGCAAGGCGGAAGGCCCTTCTGAAGGGCTCAGAGTCGGTGATGGCAAATGGAAGGTTCAGCTCATAAATCAAACTGGCCACGGCCTGTGTGGCCTCTCTGTCCATGTGCGGCTGATGCGCGCCGCGAATGCTCTACTGCCTAAGAACACTCCCAGCTGGGCGACGGGTAGCAGACCTCCAGCATGGTGCACCAAACGTGATGGGAATGGATGATGCCGCGACAGGCTGGGCACTAGTAGATGCATCGGCTGTAGACGTGGAATGGGGAGAGTGGGATGCACTGGCAGGGATGGGTGCAGCAGCATAAGTGGGGTGCACTGGTGGAGGGGGAATATCTGGCATGGGATACGAAAACTGCTGGCTAGGGAGGTCATCCGGATGGGAAAGGAGGGAGGAAGGGATCTCCTCAACATCCTGGAAAGCCTCGCACTGGCATCCTGGGCCTGCTCATGCTCGGGTTGTGGAGAGTCCATGAGAAAGTCGTAAACTGGGGGAGTGCGAGCAACAGTAGGTGGTGGTGGAACCGCAATGGCGACTGGCGAACGAGATGGGACGGGATCCACCGGAATGGGTGCAGATGGGGGTGCGTGTGGCGGAACTGTCTGAGGGAAGTGAGAGACAAAGGGACTGGACGAGGATGCACTCCCTCTCCTCGTGCATGCCAACCAAGCAGGCAGCAACTCGGGGTCAACCACGTAAGGCGCGGTGCAAAACCGAAGTACACCCTCCGAAATGGTGTTCTCCCACGCCACAAGACGTGGCCCGTAGGTGTCCAGAAGCCGCTGCTTGACGGGAACGGACATGCTGGCGCGTGCGCCGAGTAGGTGGCCTTTAGGGCGAGTGAGGGTGGCACTGAACTCAACCAGGCAATATCGACAGCGCACGATCTTTGCACCGGACTTGTTGGACTTGTCGGGAACCCGCCTGACAATGTCCACCTTGCCCCACAGATCGGCAAGGTTGGAATGCAGCATTTCTGTAGAGGGAACTGGGGAAAAAAGGCAGAGATGATCGTGAGTGCGATGGGAGGCGGAAAGCTGGAAAATCCACAACAATGGCCGAAGTAGAAGTAGCAGTAGCAGGGGCGGAAGCGATCTGTGCAATGCAAATACAGTGTGATGGCGAGGAGTGCGCGGACAGCAGAGAGGGTGCGGACAACAGCGCAATGGGGAGGGAGAGAGATGAAGCGGGGGGGGGGATTAGGGTAAAAAAAATATATTAATATATTAAATATTAAAAAATATTAAATATTGTGGTACCACGGATCAGTATGGATGGGCGGTACCACAGTGGATCCACGGTACCGGGATCCGCAGATCCTGGTACCGCTAGATCTATGAGATATATATCTATATATATATTTAAACTTATGTACAGTTTTGCGCATGTGTATGGGTGCGCCCATGCATCCTCCTCCCCTCACCCATGCATACACTTTTTCTCAAGTAAAAATGATGGGGAGGGGGATGCATGTATGAGAAACATAAACCATGGCACTCCTCCCCATGCATGCATCTAATGGGCATTCAAGAATTTGAACGTTGGCCCTCTTTTCCCTCTTCAAATATTTCCTCCGTTTCCCTCCTATTCTCTTCAACAAAGCTTGCGTCTCAACAGTGAGGAAAGTGCAGTAGGGATGGTGCAGTAGGGGTGGCCTTTGTGTGCTCTTTAAGGAAGTGCGAGAGCATAGAGATCATGCTCCTTAAGGAAGTGCGAGAGGATAGAGGTATCAACCATCTTTATTGTTAACTACTGTGCGATCAAAATCGGGACAGATAGGCTAACTATTATGTGATCAAAATCGGGACAGGCAGGGCCAGAGTGCGCGATCTATAAGCAGAGAGCAGAGAAGAAGCATCCAGCCAGACAACAGAGGAGTGGGTCAAGCGAGTGGCCGAGTGGCCAGCAGGAAAAGAATCGAATTCCGAGCAGGAAGAGAAAAGCCTCTGATTTTGTTAAAGACGAGTCAGCACCTGTGAAAGAAGGAAGTTGTTGCAGTTGAGCTTCTCGCAGAAGCTGCTGAAAACCCAATAGAGAAGACAGAAGGTGCGTTAGAGTCAAAACCAGCTGAAGCGTCTGATGAGCTGGTAGCTGTATTGAGCAAAGAGACCGTTGATGTCATACTGATCGAAGCAACAACTGCTACTCTGAAGGAACTCCCCTCATTGGAGCCTATAGCACTGCCTTAGATAAGTGCTAGGATAGAATGCTCCTCATTACTCATTAAGCTATGAACAGTCTGTGGCATTAGACTTGCTAGAAAAACCACATCAAAAGGCCTAGCATCAAGCACCGTCAGAGAGGAGTTATCCTTCCACTCGGCCTTATTAAATAAAGGCTCTTACTAAATATATTTTGAACTTTTCTGGACATGCGCTTCCAGAAAAGCCGTGTTCTCAAAACTCTGTTTCTTGAGATTGTTTTTCCTCAAATCAAAATCCTAATTGTTTCCCCATCTCTCATAAATTTGCCAATGAGCTCTGTTTTATCCTTAACCACAAGCACACCGATCCTTTGTCCAAACTCTTAGAAACCCAAAGCCTTCAATTATCAAGAGCATACCATCAACAAGCTTACGATCCACATACAACACAAACTCGACCTCATGAGACATGCAAACTACATCACTACATCAAGATCATAAACGAGTTTTTGAAGGGATTGTGTCAATTTTTGTTGGATAATGTTTTGATAGTTCTGCAAAGCTTACGGCTAATTACAAAAATGCATGAAAGAAAGTTTCAAATCGTCAATATTCTGTTTCATTGATGTACAGTGGTATTAAGATTTATAAAATTTGTGTGTCAAGATCCGTTTATTTTTGGCTATGTCTCGAGTTTTAATCTGATTAATTCTTACTTGTATTGTAATGATGCACTTGCCACCATTTTGTACATGAGACAATAAATCCATTTGAAGTGAGATTTTATTTGAGTTTCCTCTTGCGTTTTAGATTTCCACTGCTCATGAAACTTTTCTGTTATTTCTCTGTTCTTCTGCTACAGCGGTGTTCGATAAAGATCTTGCACTATGACCAAGTAATTGATTACCAAAGCACACTCATATTAGCAAAGCATACTAATTCGTGATCAACATTTTCAAGTCAAGAAGTAACCAAGCCTTTGTTGTTTTCAGTAAATGCCTCCCCCCCTAGAGTTCCATGCCACTGCTTACTTCATGGAAATGGTTCCTTGATGCAGCTTATCAATCAAATGGTGCAGCTCCTCTTTCTTCATCCAATAAGCATTTGGAAGGTCAAGTTGTTCTACCCTCAGGCACTGAAACAGCTGAGTATTCTGTCCCAAGAGCGCTCAAAGTGGAGGAGATTCCAAAAATTGTTGAAGATTTTAGATTGGCACCATGAAACGCTATTTTGGCAAGTAAGATCATTTAATTTTTTCTCTTCTTATTCTTCTGTTTGCATGTAACCTCAGAATTGTGGATCCTTATTTTGTGCACGGTAATTCGTTGGCAAGTTTTTGAACAATTGATTTCCATTTGCAACATTTTTCAATTTTTCTATCTTTAAAAATTCAATCAAGCCTCTTCTTTTTCAGGGTTTGATGGTGTAGAAATCCACGGAGCTCATGAATATTTGATCGATCAATGTTTGTGAGATGTTTACAAAGTAATTTTTTCATTCATGTAGGGTTGAAGCTAATACATTCGAAGCAATCTTTCCCAAATTATTGATAGCTGACATTGAGTTTCCACACAAGTCTAAACAAAAACATCTCAAATAGGTATTTGTACTCTAAACCCTAAACCCCCTTGGGTTTACTTCTTAGTGTCGTTACAATTCAATAGTTGTTTAGTTTGATTATTCGTTGATCATTTTTTGAGTTGAGTTCTACGGCATAGCATGCTGAGAAGGGTGAAATAAGCCCTAAATTCAAATTTAATCCGTTTTAGACAATCTAGATTAGAGTAAGAGGTCTCAGAACCTGAGAAGTGATAAAGATAGACTCGGTTAGGTAGTAATTAGGTCAGAGGCTGTAGATGGCTCATAAAGCACCGATTCATTCATAGCCTTAGTGAGTCAGTTGGGGCTCGGTGATTAGAGTTCAAACTTTACATACCCAATGGCCTATATCTTATCAGGTTATAATAGAGGGGTTTAAGATTTAATAGAGGGGTTTAAAGTTTATGGGCTCGGGTCGTAGACATTACGAGATGTCGTTTAGAGTTTACAAGAGGGGGTTTACGAGAGGGGGTTTAAGGTTTAGTATGGACTGTAGACTCGGATTTTTCGAATGACTCGAATTTTTCAAAGACTCGAATTTTTCGAAGACTTGAATTTTTCGGATGACTCGAATTTTTTCGAAGACTCAAATTTTCCCGATTACTCGAATTTTTCCGATGACTCGAATTTTCTGCATGACTCGAATATTTTGAATGAATTGAAATTTCCAAATGACTCGAAATTTTCGAAGACTCGGAATTTTCCGAAGACTTGGATTTTTCTGAAGACTCAAATTTTTTTGATGACTCGAATTTTTCGAAAGACTCGAAATTTTTCAAAGACTCGAATTTTTCCGAAGACTCAAATTTTTCCAATGACTCGAAATTTTCGAAAGACTCGAATTTTTTCAAAAACTCGAATTTTTTCGAGGACTCGAATTATCGAAAGACTCGAACTTTCAGAAAGATTCCACGGAATTTTTCCAAGGACTTGAATTTTTCCAAACTCGAACTTTTTCGACCCAACTTTCAAAGAAGGATTCCCATGCATGAACAACATATTCACTTTGAACTCATCTTATCCATCCATACACTTTGAATTGTGGGCCGCCCGTTAACAGACATTTGCAAACACAGATCGCCTACCGCTTGTCAACCTTTTTATTAACCCCTACTATGGCCGAGATGTGTGAGATATGTTAGATATTTGAAATGCAAATGTGCGAGATCGGCCTTTATCCAAACCATCGGCCGCCACAGCCGTCAATGCCTCAACCCCCATGCAGATCACCTGGCTGGCTAGGCTGGGCCCAAGCTGCGGCCGGCTGGGATAGAGTAGCCAAAGATCGGTGTCCCTGTGCAGCTGATAGTGGAGGATAGGTCCGAGGAGTGCGTGCCCGTGGGCCTGCTGCTGGTGGAGGAACTGGATGTGGAGGGGCCGTCCCTGCAGGAGGCAAGTACAGCGGCGATAAGTACTGAAAGGGGCGCTGCGGTGGACGGTATTGGTACATCCTGGGTGCTGCCAAAGGAGGAGCCGGTGTTGTGGGTGCTGCCAAAGGAGGAGCCGGTGCCGTGGGTGCTGCCAATGGAGGAGGATGTGTTGTGGGTGCTGCCACTGGAGGAGCGTCTGTAGATGTGGGCGCTGCAAGAGAAGATCTGGGCACAGATGGTGGCCTGCCATGGAGACCTGCTGCTGCAAAAGTGGATGGCGATGAAGGGGCTACAGGCCTCAACGGTATCGGTGGCACTGGAGGTGTTGTGCGGCGCACATACACCCTCTGAGGAACTGGAGGAACTGCAGGCACCTCGTGTAACTGCTCTGGCTGAGACTCTGGGTAGGGCATGCTGGCTAGAGAGGATGGGGGCGCCCTGACGCTCGGCATCTGCTGGGCCTCTGAATCCAACTCTGCAATCAAGTCGTCCAGCTGGGCATCCAAATACAAATGCTCTGGGCTCTGGGACTCATCATGTGCACCATCCTTTGGATCATCCCATGCCTCATCCTGTGCACCATGCGGACCTTGCATGGCCTCCCAATCGGTACAATCAAAGTCATTTGGCGACTCCTCTGGTGTGCTGTCATAGAAATGCCTATTGCTCTGTGATGCACGCATCCAAGAAGCTGCGGAAGGTAAACCCAAATCACTCTGCCCCCTATCAAGAGCCTCCTCCATCATATCAACATAAGAAGGTATGCCAGTGGCCCCCCCTGTGTGCCCTGCCCGTCTCACGGTATAATCTGTGGCATGTGTCCCCCCTCTACCACGTGATGCACCTGTGACCCCTGCTCTAGGCGTGTGCCCAACACCTGTATCATATGCCTCATCCCGCACTGATCTGGCGAACACAACCCGAATGGGTTCATCCTCATCCTGATCATCCTCTGACACTGGCTCATCTGCCTCATACAATGGAGGCTCTCTATGCTCAAGCTCGAGCTCTCTCTCTCTCATCTCGGCAAGCTCCCTCTCTCTCTCTCTGCCATCAACTGTGTGCCCAGGTCATCTGCAGGCATGGGATGGATGCTGTCCGTAGCCAAGTCAACCTGGCGCTCCAAATCAGATATCTTCGTCTGCAAGGTTTAAAATTTGCATGTCAGAGAGACAACTCTATCAAGAAATGAAACCAACATACCAGGAGTCAACCAAACTGCTATGCGAGAATAGCTTATCACCTACAATGTGCTTGTAATGGTCGAAAGTCTCCTGGCGAGGCGTGTGTTGGTGCTACAGAACACCAACCGCTCCAACTGACTCACTGACAACCGGTTTCTTCTCCTCGTGTGAATGAGTGCCCATGTGCTCCAATTACGCTCACACACGGAGGCAGCACAGTCCTGTGATACGTGCATTGAAATACTTCAGCACATTGTGGCACGGGTGGAACTTCAACGAAACACAGCAATGGAGGATAAAATGAGATGCATACCTGAGAAAGGACACGTAGTGCAAGACGCTGTATAGATGGGTATGTGCTACCGAACATGGTCCACCAGGTAATGGGTAGTTGCCTCCTCTCTGGATCCTGAGCAGCCGAGTGGCCGCATGTGCCCATGCCGAAACGAAATGCAGCGAGCTCCTCCATGAGCCTGATAGGATCCAAACCTATGTGTGGACCCACACTGTGAATGTACTGAAGCCAATCGGCCTCCAATCGGCCTCGAGCTCCCTATCTGCGATCTGTGTCAGAGAGAGGAAGAGGGGATGCAGTATGTGTGCAACGTTGTGGATACTCCTGTGGAAGTAGTTCCACCGCGTCTCCCAGATGAACTTCAGCTCAGTCATCCTGCAGGTGAGAGGCATGTGGTGTAGGGCATTACGAAAAAACTTAACATTGACAGAAAAACAAACTAGCAACTACTGAAAAGATAAAGGCCAATTACATTACTATAATGCTTACCTCTCTGGCTGCAAAATGAGCAGCTACAGGAACTGTTCATTCCGGTCCATGAGCTCATATACCAGTCCAAGTGTCAACCCCTCGTTGTCAGCCATGCGGAGCACAATATAGAGTGGTCGAAGCAGTCCTGACAATGTCTGTGCATCCCTCCAGAACTGGTCTCCCCTCACCGTGGAAGAAAAGTGCTCCCCATCCTCAGTGCGTGGGAACGTACTGGCACACCAAAGATCACTGGCAACCATCTGTAGAAGTTGTGCCCTACACCAAACGGTTGATGACCACCAAGTCGAAAGCAAAGCGTGTGGGGGCTGGCTTACGGAGGTCCAGATGGCTGAACACCCGGAACATGGCAAGAACACGCCTCTTCCTAGTTACAAACGTCAGCAGGAAGAGGCCCTCATGGACGATGGCTCTAACCTAGGGAAGTGCACCTATGTCCCCCATCAAAAGGTCTATGTCGTGCGCGGCACAGGGGGTATGAACAATGTGAGGGAACTCGGCCTCTAGCAGTACACCCATCTGAATGCAATTCGTGGCATTGTCTGTCACCACCGTGACGACATGCTGTGGGCCTATGGACAGGATGGAAGACCTGATGACATCAAACATGAACTCTGCAGATATGACTCTCCCCCCCCTGCTGCAATCCACTGCCCTCAAAAAGTGTGTGCCAATGCAGCTGGAGACCAATATGTTGAGGATCGGCCTCCTCTTGACATCAGTCCAGCCATAGGACATGATGCTGCAACCGTAAGTGGCCCAATGGCGACGCAGAGGCTCCATCTCTCTAGACAATGACTCGACCCTATCCCTCAGCATGTGTGTGCGGACAACCTCTGAACTAGGGACTCTCCAACTAGGGCTGACAGACTGTGCAAGGCGGAAGGCCCTTTTGAAGGGCTAAGAGTCGGTGATGGCAAATGGAAGGTTTAGCTCATAAATCAGGCTGGCCACGGCCTGTGTGGCCTCTCTATCCATGTGCGGCTGATGCGCGCCGCAAATGCTCTGCTGCCTAAGAACTCTCCTAGCTGGGCAACGGTGCACCGAACGTGACGGGAATGGATGATGACGCGACAGGTTGGGCACTAGTGGATGCATCAGCTGTAGACGTGGAATGGGGAGAGTGGGATGCACTGGCCGGGATGGGTGCAGCAGCGTAAGTGGGGTACACTGGTGGAGGGTGGACATCTGGCATGGGATACGAAAACTGCTGGGTAGGGAGGTCATCCGAATGTGAAGGGAGGGAGGAAGGGATCTCCTCAACATCCTGGAAAGCCTCGTCACTGGCATCCGGGGCCTGCTCCTGCTCGGGAGGCGGAGTGTCCATGAGAAAGTCGTAAACTGGGGGAGTGCGAGCAACAGTAGGTGATGGTGGAACCGCAGTGGCAACTGGCGAACGCGGTGGGACGGAATCCACCGGAATGGGTGCAGATGGGGGTGCGTGAGGCAGAACTTTCTGAGGGGGATGAGGGGCAAAGGGACTGGACGAGGATGCACTCCCTCTCCTCGTGCGTGCCAGCCAAGCAGGCAGCAACTCGGGGTCAACCACGTAAGGAGCAGTGCAAAACCGATAAACACCCTCCGAAATGGTGTTCTCCCCCGCCACAAGACGTGGCCCGTAGGTATCCAAAAGTCGCTGCCTGACGGGAACGGACATGCTGGCACAAGGGGCAGTATTCGGTGTGCCACCATCTCTCGCGCGTGCGCCGAGTAGGTGGCCTTTAAGGCGAGTGAGGGTGGCAACGAACTCGGTCAAGCAATATCGATAGCGCACGATCCTTGCACCGGACTTGTTGGACTTGTCGGGAACCCGCCTGACAATGTCCACCTCGTCCCACAGATCGGCAAGGTTGGCTGGAATGCACCATCTTTGTAGAAAGGACTGGGGAAAGAAGGCAGAGATCTCTGTGGGTGCGATAGGAGTCGGAAGGCTTGAAAAAACCACAATAAAGGCCGAACTAGCAATGGCAGGGGCGGACGCGATCAGTGCAATGCGAAGACAGCCGGAGGGCGTGGACAGTAGGGCGATGGGCATACAACAGAGAGGGCGCGGACAGCAGGGAGGGCGCGGACAGTAGGGCGACGGGCAGGGAGAGAGATGAAGCGAGGGGGGGGGGGGGATTAGGTTAAAAAACAATATAGTAATATATTAAATATTAAAAAATATTATATATTAAAAAATAATATATATTGTGGTACCACGGATCAATATGGATCCGCGGTACCGGGATCCGCGGATCATGGCACCGCTGGATCTATGATATATATATATATATATATATATATATATATATATAAGGGTCCGGGCCGAACGCGGACATTCTGCGTCCGAGTCCGGCGTCCAAACCCGGACGCGTCCAATTTTTTTTTTTTTGGACGCTGGACGCGTCCAGGACCCGGACGCGTATTGAACAAAAAAAAAAAAAAAAAACTGGTCGCGGGGGAAGAGAGAGGGAGATTAGGGTTTTGGGAGGGAGGGGGGGAGAGAGAGATAGAGAGAGAGAGAGAGAGAGAGATTAGGGTTTGGGAGAGAGAGAGAGAGAGAGAGAGAGAGAGAGAGAGATTAGGAGAGAGAGAGAGAGAGGGAGGGAGATATATATATATGGTGAGAGAGAGACATATGGTTTAGGGTTTACGGAGAGAGAGAGAGAGAGAGAGAGAGAGAGAGAGAGAGAGAGAGAGAGAGAAAAGAAGAAGCTAGTGAGAGGCTGTGGGAGCCTGCGAGAGCCAGTCGGTCGAGATGCCAGGGCGCACACCGCCTAACATGAGCGTTTGCCCTGCATCCGTTCGCAATGCAATGTAATGTATGTGTTTAGGGTATGTAATATTTGTAATGAGCTGAAAATCTGGGGGAGAGAGAGAGAGAGAGAGAGAGAGAGAGAGAGAGAGAGAGAGAAAGAAAGCTTTATCAATGTCTTTTCCATGCCAAAAGGCATATAAGACTAGTAAATGTACATGTCAAGTATGTGGTAACAATGGGAGCGTATGAAACATCTCCAAAACGGTAACATAAATAAAAAATCTAAAGCTATGAACTGAAATAGATGTGATGATATATGAAACATGTGAAAGCATGTATACTGCTAAAAGTCATGAGTGGGGTATGACACTATCATCCAATCCTGTCCTGCTGATGCTGTAAAAGGATGTAATACGGGCCGCATGGAGGGCCACTGGTGGTCGTTGACGTCGTCTAGGAGGGTGAAGAGGTCTCCTCGTGGTAAGTCGAGTAGCTCGTGCTGCAACATGGGTATGTGTGGGGCACTGTCTCCGATCTCTATGGGCAGGTAAGTCATCATCACCATCATCATCATCATCACATACTAGGTCTCGTCCTCTCCTCCTGGAGAAGAAAGAAGTGATCTGAGGCTGAGAAACATGACTCTGCTGGGCTGTCTGACACAGCCCCTGTCGTAGTATAAACATCTCCCGTATCATGAGTGCGGCGCATCTGGAGTCCTCATAGGCTAGGAGGGATCGTAGGGTGACGGGTGTGTCACGGAACAAACAGTGGTATCTCCCTCTGATCTCGTAATATACTGGGCACCTAAAGATAAAGTACTCCTCTGACTCCACCTCATCCAAGAAGCATAACTGACAAATCCGCTCCACTCTCGGAATACCCTGGAATCTCCCAGTCTCAATAGCCAACTGATGTGATGATACGCGAAGCTGGCCCAATGTAAATCTGAAGCAGTGTGATAACCCTGAGTCCAAATAGTGTGGCAAAACTGGGAACCCTGCTATGTCAAGCTCAATAAAGTGAGTCCAGTAATAGTCGGGTTTAACCCCACGTTGTCGTCTCCAAGTATGATCGAGGTATGCCCGATATAAGACGCGCCTGATATACTGATGAGTACCTGAGGGGAGCTTTGTAATGTGGATACCAAATGACTCAAGGAGGAAGTGGGATGCCTGGGAGAACCACGACAGTCGATAGCCCTGGTCATGAAGTGAGTGTGAGGAAACAAGTGCTATCTGTGTATATCTCATATCTGCATCGGGCAGAGCCTGGACTCTCTGAATATATGTGATAAGATGTAAAGCAGCATCTATTTGAATGGGTGGAACGGCAAACTCTGCAAGAAGGATCTCGTGCGGAACCGAGGGCTTCGCCCGAATCATACGAGCTAACATAGTGGTCTGTAATCGTGAAATGTTGGCCCAGTGTGATGACGAGAGACCAGTACACCATGTCTCTGCTGCATACATGGCAGTGGGGGTGACAATAGTATCAAAAAGTCTACACTTACTACGAGCATCTCTGATGAGCTTCCTGAAGCATAACCGCTCAAGCTGAACAAGAGAGGAGTGCCCCTTCCCAAGTCGGGTCGTGGCCGCCTGTCGCATGCTAAAGGTAGGACCAGAAAAGAGTATTCCCAAATAAGTATAAGAGGAAACTACCTCTAAGGCCTGCCCATCTAGGGTGAATTCCTGGCGCTGCATGAAAGCTCGAGAAGTGTTGAAGACCATAACTTTGGTCTTTGTAGTGTTCACCCCCAATCCCCATCTGGTACAAAATCCCTGTAAACAATCCAACTGCCTCTGAAAATCCTCTCTGGTCGGGGATACAAGTACCACATCATCCGCATAGAGGAGAATAGCAATCAGAATGGTGCCAAGTCTACATCTAGCCCCGCCACACTGTGAGATGACTCGCTCTAACTCATCAATGTATAATCCAAAGAGAACCGGTGAAAGAGAACATCCCTGTTTCATCCCAATGGTGCTCCAAATGTGATCAGATAGGCCACTGTCATGTCGGAAACATCCCAAGACCTTCTCATAAAGAGCCATCACTGCTAGAACAATATCTGTGGAGAAACCAAGGTCACGAAGTCTCTGAATGAGTAGGGAGCATGGTACAGAATCAAAGGCTTTCCTGAAGTCCACAAAACAACAGTAAACCCTCTCTTTCCTGTACTTAGCTTCCTCAATCAAAGCTCGGAGTGTGAAGATATGGTCAGTGGTCGAATAATGAGATCTAAAACCTGCTAAGAGAGAGAGAGAGAGAGAGAGAGAACTTCATTTACCTGCTAAAGAGAATATCGAAGTTCCAAAGGACCACCTTGGAGTTTAAAATTGTGAGCAGCAATTTTGTTGCAATTGTTTTCCTCAAGCTATGGAATCGAGGATGCACACCACACAAGCACCTCAAAACACACAAAAATGTTGACCTTTTGTTTGGTTTAGGCAACCGCGCGAGCTAACAAACAGCCAAAAGAAGGATATCAAATATACTGTTGAGCAAGATTCTGATGATGATGAAAAGTGCAAGCCTTCAGTTAGTCAGGAAGAAAGTTCGAGCTCTTCTAGAAGTCTGAAGTGTGACAGAAATAAAGAAGCGTTTTCACCATGGCAACAAGCACCTTGAGTTTGCACCCTCATAATCTGCATTTGAAAAATTGTCCACCTTTTTCTTGTGAGGTCGACCGAATTCCAAGCCAAGTCCTCAATATGGAGAGATAGATGTGGACCTTTGAAGCATAATGAGCTCTCTTCTCAATCCAGCAGCATCCCTTTTGACAGTATTAGTCAACCCTTTTTGACAGTACATGTAATGAGGATCCTCGTCCCACTTTTTTTCAATCCAATTAGTGCTGGATGTAATATATTTTTGAGGAAAAACGAACTTCTTGATTCAAGCAGATATGTGAAAGGAATACAGATGAGTGTACCCTTTTTCATTGAGAAGTAAAACTACAATTCTAAAGAAAGCTTCAGCAGAAGAACATTTTTGTTTGCATGTTCTTATGCAATCTTGGAAGTGGAGTCACAACTGGTCCTTCTTGAGATGTTGATCTTCCCAATTGAAAAGATGTTTCAGAGCCCCGATCTAAGTAATTAGTAAGTTGTTGAAGTTCATCCGGGGAGAAACCGATTTCATCACATAAGACATAGTAGTGTGTAGGTTTAGAGTTTAGGGTTCAGGGATGAAGTTGTAGCATGAGTAATTAGTAAGTTGTTGAAGTTCGTCCGGGGAGAAACCGATTTCATCATATAAGACATAGTAAGTAGTGTGTAGGTCTAGGATTTAGGGTTTAGGGATGAAGTTGTAGCATAAGTAATTAGTAAGTTGTTGAAGTTCATCTAGGAGAAGTAAAACTGCAAGAAGTCTAGGGAGAAGTAAAACTGCAAGAATACATACTGATCAAGCTATGCTTGACCACATAATTTGCTAGGATAAATTTTTCCAGTGATGTTTACTATCCTGCCTCTCCTGTCATCCCCAAGCATTGGAAAGACCTTTTTGACCATTGCTTTCTTACAAATCTTCCTGACCAAATGTCCAAGTGAAAGGGTATTGATCACTGCCCCCAAAAGGCATGCAGCTTCCTTGGGTGTCCAAGAAAAGGAAATGGGCAGTGAAGCCAATTCCTTTACACAACCTGTATGAAGCCCATACAACGTGGTTAAAAGTTTTTTAGATGAAGGGCATTTCCCACGCACAAAGAACACGAGGATACTTATCCCAAAAATCTTCAAGTCTTGAGAGAGAGAGAGAGAGAGAATTTAGATATAAGCTCCTTTGCAGTGCATGTTTACATTTTTGAATACTCACTTTCAAGACTCTTCCACCAGGCTCATACTTTTTTGAATATGATTGAAGTTCAGCATATTTATTCTAATGTAACCCCATTTCTTGTGGAGGTGTTTAGGCTCGAGCTACCGCACCTCAGATTGTCAGAAATATATATTATACACTCAACTATACCACGACCACCCTTACCCAGGAGAATATTATATTTAAAAGTCCATTCCCAAAAGATACCTCGATTATCCAAAGCGCAGTTCAAATCCTATGTTTTTAACATCCAGAGCAGCAACACGTCCAACTAAACTGAAGGCAAAATTTGTTTAGGCAAAGAATGCGAATCTGGTTGACCTGAACCTTGGATAACGAACTGTACAAAATGATAATCCCCTGAACCTGAACCTTGGATAACGAACCTTAAATAAAGTAGGCTTTGTTAACTGGTATAACAGAGAAGTTCTAGAAAACTTGCCTGGTATTTGTGACTTAACTTATGCCCGAATTTTGAACTAAACTTGCATGAAGTTCAAGAGGAAAAACTTTCATGGTGAAAATGAAATTGCATTCCCAAAAACAATTTCCAAAATATGATTGGGATCGCGGGCTGTAACTATGATATATACGTGCCTAGAAGTGTATGCGTTAAAGCACTTGCAAAAGCAAAATCCTTCGAGTTTGAATATGACATGTTTGGCTATTCAAAATACTTCAAAGGAAAAATAAAAATAAACCCTAAGTGCAAAATATTAATTGCATGAAGGTCAACATGAAAAACTCTTTCATATTGAATTTCTAGATATACCAATAGTTCTTCAGAGTTGGGAACTGCAGGAGAGGCTGGCAGGCCTAGTCAAGCCTATTTAATATGAGAATAGATGAAATTGGAGGTGGTATGTCAGCTTCAAAAAGGGTGGCAGTTAGTTTCAGATGAAGTTTCTGGTAGTTGGTAAGATACTTGAGAAAGACCTTCGATAACCATCTTGGCTAGTTATGTGTGCAATTTCGTTTGCACATGCATAGATGCTAGTGGCCGGATTAAGGCAGAGACTGTACGTTATTCTTTGAAAAGTTAGGCTGTAATGTGAGTTATTCATTGAAAAATTAGGATTAAATGTGAGCTATTCATTCACAGTGACACACGTGTGGGCGTGTGTTGGTTGTAAACTAGAAGCAGAATCAAGTTTGACATTGAGAAGCATTACACGTCATTTCCTAGAATTTTTGAAGAGAATGCTGATTCAATGAGTGGTCATTCCAGGGTGCTTCCATTATTTCCAAATGAAAATTCATGACATCCAAAAGGATAGGAATACTGAGTTTGAATATGTTTACATTGCATTCGCCAATTTGCTAGATGTGCCAAATTTGCTTTGATGCCTTGTCATCATTTAGGAATGACGTCAGTTCAGATAAGCCAGGTTAAAGGTTGGACAAAAATTTGCAATTCACGCTTTCAGCCATACTATTTGAGAGGAGGATTGAAAAATTGTAAGTTTGTTAAAATATACTCAGATTCCTGAAGATTGTAAGATAGAGGGAGCCATGATGGGCTTCATCTATGGGCTGGCTTGAGGGTATCCACTGGTCATCAAGGAATCCTTGAGGCTAGTATTGTAGGATATTTGCATGAGCCAATGGGGTATGATGCAGTTCTTGTTGCATGCAGCAGATTGTTGAAGAGTAATGCCTATTTTACCCCTTTTTTGGCTAAGCATTAGTTAAGTTGTACATAACTCATGGGGCATGTTTTAATTAAATGCATGACCCCCCCTTTTTGTTAAGTTATGTAAATTAGTGCAAGTGGCCCACTTGGCCAAGTAGCTCACTCCCATGGTTGACACCTAGACTTTCCATGCATGTAAAGGAGGTGCTTGCCTCACAAGGGATTTGGAGGACCCACGCCCTCCTCTCTCTTACTAGCAATTCATTTCTTCTTGAGACTTTTGAGTTTGTGAGATGCTCATGCAATTCTCCTTGTGTGTGATATTTCCATAGCCAAGTTTTCTCAAGCTTTCATAGTTGATCTAGCATCTGAGTTAAGATACTCCATAGCTAGGTCTTGTAATTCTTCATGGTATCAGAGCAGGTTGTCTAGCCTGTGAGTCTGAGAGTGAGAGAAACTTCAGTGCTTAGATTCTTGAGAAGATTCTTATCTTCTACAAGCACCTCAATCTTGAAAGAGGGAGCATTTGATCTACAGGTGTCAGATCAGGTGGAGTCTTGCACTGTTGGTGAGCTATTGGCAAGGGGAGTGGGATGATCCAAAAACTTTCTAAATCTGGCTAAGTTTTGGAGAGTTTTCTGGAGGAGCTTACACAAAAGTAGGGCGCACTTTCTGTAGGGGCTTCTGGTTTCTGTTCCAGTGGAGCCTAGTGCTTGTGCTAGTGAGGCCACACCAAGTGGCAAAGACAAAAGCAGGAGCTGAAGGGTTGCCTTGAAGTGGCTACATACCCTAGTTTGGGGTTAAACCCTTGTTGCTGGAAGCTGTTCTTTTCTGATCTCTTTCAAGTTGAGCTTCTGTTTTAAGCACAGATTTTAGCATGGCAAGTCTTGGGGAGAGTTTGCTGGGTGAATCTAGCAAACTAGATGGCACAAACTACAGAGTGTGGAAGTTCAAGATAGCCAATATCTTGATGGATAAGAATTGCTGGGAGGTCATGACAGGTACAGAACCTGTACCAACATCTGATCCTGAATTGAAGGACTACATGAATAGGAGACATAAAGCTCATAGGATAATCAATCTTTCTGTCAAGGACAATATTATTCCTCACATTTGCAATGCAAGGGATGCAGCTGATGCTTGGACAATTCTGAAGTCTATGTTTGAAACAGTGGATTCAGCCAAGCTGGTGTATTTGCAAAACAGGTTACATACTCTCAAGATGGAAGCAGGTGCAACAATTGGTGATCATATTACAAAGGTCAAGGACCTATTGGATCAGCTTGCTTCAGTTGGAGAGAAAGTAAGTGACAGGAGTATTGTTCCCATAGTCTTGAACAGCTTGTCATTCAACTATCAAGACTATGTGATGTCCCTTTCTGCTAGGGAGAAACTCCCAACCTTTGGGGAGTTATGTGGTCTTCTTTTACAGGAGGAGATGAGAAGGAAGAATCTTTCTGAAAGGGAAGATAATCCAGAGCTTGCATTTGCTTCTAAGAAGAAGCAAAACTTTCAGAAGAAAGGCAAAGGCAAAAAGAAGAACTCAAAGCAAAGCTTGGAGCAGCAGGTGTCCAAGTTACAGGTTGGAGAGGAGTCAAGCACCAATTCCTCATCTACACCCAAGAGGAAGGGCAACTGCAACTATTGTGGTAAGTATGGGCATTTTGCTTTTGAATGCAGGAAGAAGCAAAGTGATCAGAAGAAGGGAAAGAACCAGCAGAGTCACTTTGTTGACAAAGTTGCAGAGGAGGAGCAATCTGGTGTGCTTGAGCTATTCACCGCAGCCCTATCATCTGAATCCACATTTGGTGGATGGTACATTGATTCTGGAGCCTCAAAGCACATGACACCTCATAGAGATTGGTTCAGCACCTATGAGGAGACAGAAGATAGCCAGCATGTTTGCCTTGGAGATAATTCTACACGTATGGTGAGGGGCAAAGGTACAGTTGCAATACAGCTATCATCAGGTGAGGTGAAGGAAATTAAAAGTGTGTTGCATGTACCAGGGTTGGCTAAGAACTTGTTATCTGTTGGTGCCATTACCAAACAGAACATGGTGGTAGAGTTTAATGATTCTAAATGTTTGGTAAAAGATAAAGAGAAGAACTTCAAAGTGGTAGCCAAGGGAATGCAAGAAGGAGGTCTTTACAAGCTTTTCACAACCATTCCTAGCCAAGAGGCCTTGTCTGCAAGAGATACTAATCGGGACAAGCTTTGGCATGAGAGATATGGTCATTTGAGTTACAAAAGTTTGCAAGTTTTGAACAGGCACAAAATGGTAGTAGATCTTCCTAGCATTAAGTCTTCTTCAGATACATGTGAGGCTTGTGCATTAGGGAAGCAACAGAGGAAAAAGTTTCCAAAGGAGAAAGCTACCAGGGCCAAGGGCATTCTTGAACTTGTGCATTCAGATTTATGTGGTCCCATGCAAGTCAAATCAACAGGGGGGGAACACTATCTCATGACCTTCGTAGATGATTTCTCTCGGAAGGTATGGGTCTATTTTCTGAAACTGAAATCTGAAGCGTTCAAATACTTCAAACAGTGGAAAGCTATGGTGGAAAACCACACAGGAAAGAGGTTAAAGACTCTCAGGTCAGATAAGGGTGGTGAGTATATTTCTGATGAGTTCAAAGATCTTTGCAAAGCATGTGGGATAAAGAGACAGTTTACTGCTCCACATACACCGCAGCAAAACGGCGTGGCTGAGCGGAAAAACAGGTCTATAGTTGAGTGTGCGAGGAGCATGCTCAAGGCAAAGGGGTTGCCAAATTCTTTTTGGGCAGAAGCGGTAGCAACTGCTGTTTTTCTATTGAATAGAAGTCCAACCAAAGCAGTTGAAGGAATCACGCCAGAAGAGGCATATAGTGGCAAGAAGCCCAAAGTGGGCAGCCTTCGAGTATTTGGGTGTACAGCATATGCACATATACCAAAGGACTTGCGGAAGAAACTTGATGCAAAATCCGTAAAGTGTGTCTTTCTTGGGTATAGTGAAGGTGAGAAAGCTTATGTGCTATATGATCTCGAAAACAGGAGGAAGATCCTAAGTCGAGATGTCATCTTTGATGAAGAGCATGCACCCAAGATACAGGAGCAGGAGAAGGAAGGAATTACTGAGTTCATACCCTTGATTGATTCCACGGATGAGGATCCTAGTCAAGAGTCCTGTAAGCCTCGAGTGCAGGAGCAACAACAGGAAATCGAACCAACTAGTTCGAGACCTCTTTTTGGCCAAGTACCAGAAGCAGAAGTTGGGGACAAACGGAAGACTAAAACAGTACCATGGGATACGTGGTCACCATCCACATCACCTACTGCTAGGAAGAAGCTACCTAGGTGGTATTGGGAAACAATCAAAGAAGGTCAAATGATTGAAGGAGAGAGCAATGAACAGGGTGTCAGAAGATCTCTTAGGTCTCATGAGAGACAAGAGACTAACTTTGCTCTTATGTCCACTATTCTGAATGCAGATGAGCCACAATTCTTTCACGAAGGCGTGAGAGAAAAGGTATGGCAACATGCCATGCAGGAGGAGTACGACTCCATTGTCAAGAATGACACATGGGAGCTCACTACATTGCCAGAAGGGAAGCAACCAATAGGTTGCAAGTGGGTCTATAAGACCAAGTTTCATGCCAATGGAACAGTGGACAAGTACAAGGCAAGGTTGGTGGCGAAAGGCTATGCTCAACAAGAGGGGCTAGACTATGATGAGACATTCGCACCTGTTGCTAAAATGACATCTATCAGGACCGTTTTGGCTATAGCCTCATATTTTGATTGGGATGTCCATCAAATGGATGTCAAGAGTGCCTTTCTTAATGGGCACCTACAGGAGGAGGTTTACATGGAACAACCGCAGGGATTTGAAATAACAGGCAAGGAGAATCTGGTTTGCAGGCTTAGGAAAGCCTTGTATGGGCTCAAACAGGCGCCAAGGGCTTGGTATAGCCGAATTGATGAGAGTAAGTCTGATTGCAATCTTTATGTCTTCAGGGAAGGAGAAGACTTTGTGGTTGTTGTGCTCTATGTGGATGATCTACTCATCACGGGAAGCAATAAGAAGCTTATTGCTTGTGTTAAGAAGAATCTTTCTAATGAGTTTGAAATGAAAGATTTGGGTTTGCTACACTATTGCCTAGGAGTTGAAGTTTGGAAAGGAAAGCGTTGTCTTTTTATCTCACAGGCAAAGTATGCACAGAAATTATTGAAGAAGTTTAACATGCAAGAAAGCAAACCAATCAGCACACCCATGGATGCAAGCAACAAGCCATCAAAAGATGATGGTCCAGCATTTGCAGATGAGACGCTCTATCGTCAGTTAGTGGGCAGCCTGATTTACCTTACTACCACCAGGCCAGATATTGCTTATGCGGTTGGAATCGCAAGTCAATACATGTGTAAGCCTACCGAAGCACATTGGAAGGCAGCCAAGCGGATCCTACGATATGTGAGAGGGACAGTGACTTATGGGATTGGATACACGGATGACGGGAACCTTCAGCTGGAAGGCTATTCAGATTCTGATTGGGCAGGTGATAGAGACGATCGGAGATTGACGACAAGCTATTGCTTCAGCCTAGGTTCAGGGGCTATATCGTGGTGCAGTAAGAAGCAGCCTACTATTGCTCTATCGTCTACCGAAGCTGAGTACAGGGCGACTACGAGGTCCGCCTGTGAAGCCATTTGGTTACGCCGTCTACTTGAGGACATGCAGATTGCTCAAGTAAGACCTACATTGTTACATTGTGATAACCAAAGCTGCATTCAGCTTGCAAGGAATCCAGTCTATCATGCACGGACAAAACATATAGAGGTGGACCAGCATTTTATACGAGAGAAAGTGCACAGTGGGGAGATCGAGCTAGTTTATTGCGACACCAACGACCAGACAGCTGATATTTTTACTAAACCACTTAGTAAAGATAAGTTTGAAAAGTTCAGAACTTTGTTGGGTGTCAGTTTGAATAAAATTGCCATTAAGGGGGGGTGTTGAAGAGTAATGCCTATTTTACCCCTTTTTTGGCTAAGCATTAGTTAAGTTGTACATAACTCATGGGGCATGTTTTAATTAAATGCATGACCCCCCCTTTTTGTTAAGTTATGTAAATTAGTGCAAGTGGCCCACTTGGCCAAGTAGCTCACTCCCATGGTTGACACCTAGACTTTCCATGCATGTAAAGGAGGTGCTTGCCTCACAAGGGATTTGGAGGACCCACGCCCTCCTCTCTCTTACTAGCAATTCATTTCTTCTTGAGACTTTTGAGTTTGTGAGATGCTCATGCAATTCTCCTTGTGTGTGATATTTCCATAGCCAAGTTTTCTCAAGCTTTCATAGTTGATCTAGCATCTGAGTTAAGATACTCCATAGCTAGGTCTTGTAATTCTTCACAAATTATGTATTGCATCCACTGTGGTTCCCGTTTAAGATCAAAGCAACATACTGGTTCATCTTTATCTACAGGCATCAGTCATTTGTACCATCTGCCATAAAATTAGGATCACAAAGGCAAAGCAAAAACTACATGGAATACTAATTTTTTTGTTTTTATTCGCTCAACTTTTCTTCAATATAAACTAGATTCACTTGTTTGTGAAACCGAACGATTGAACTCACAAGGGGATATGATAAGAATTTAGCACATTATCCTAGTGTGAGTTAACATACTATAGTTCCAAGAATATGTACTTTACATGAGTTAAAAAAAAATTATTACCACGTAACATATTTTCTAATGAAAAGGGTCTGAGGCCTACTTTAGTGGGCCGGCCACTAAAATGGGCCAATATAACTCTGGTGATAATTATTCACAATAATCTGAAATAAGACATAAAAGCAATACATTGGGACGATTCTTCCCAATCATAAAATAGAAGACATGTTGATGAGAGACTGTTTTACATGAACTACTGCAAGAGCCAGGTCTCCATCACACAAACCCGATCTTTCGATTTTTTTTTCTAGAAATTCACACAAGAAAGAGCCCATCTTTACATCATAAGATAGAATTGCATGCCTTAGACAGAGACGACCCTAGAAAGCCCTGCAAAACACAGCACACAACCATGACCATAACCATCAGAAGTTGGGTTTCTATGACATACCATGTGCATTGGCGTACACAATCAATAAGATCATCTCTATACAATGCTCTTGCTTCTTTTAATTGCTTCAAATGTTCGCTAGACCCCTTCTCACTACGTATCTGCCTGTCAGTATCATCCAACTGAGCAATAGATTGAATTTGATGTTGCATTTGATAAGAAGCCTGACAATAACTTTTCAATTAGATCTCGATAATATATATTTGCAAAATCACAAGTATTTACTACCATAATGCTTTTTCTTGCATATGGTCATTATGATTTCTCTTTCGTTGCCTTGGCAAAAGAAAATAACAAATAATCGATAAACTCAAAATGTAACGCATGCTAGGAACTGCAGCAAGCATATTTTGAGTTTCTGAAAATGCAACGTACCAATATCCATCTCTGTTTCACATAATGAGGCAAAACAGAGCTTCTAGTTCATGAGAATGTTCCAGAACCGAATAGAAACATTTGTAATAAAACCTGAACTAAAAAATTATATCATGCAGGTTTAAATCCTGGGAACATTTTTTTGAGTGCATGAGCTCTTTATTACAAACTGCTAACTGATGGAAGAGTTACATAAGACTCTTCAGCCTAATTAGAACAATGGAAGCAAGCAATGAAATCAGCAGTGATAATTGATAACTCCAATGACTACGAGCAAAAAGTTCAATGAAACTTCGACGGCAGCATAAGCAAATTGTATCAACTGTGAAATCTGACATTTGGCATGTGCTTCATTCTCAAAAAATACTCACATGCTCATTGATCTAAAAATAGACCCAAAGGAGCTAACAATCCTGCTGAATGGTCTAGCTTTAAGATAGATCCATGAAAAGGGAGAATTGCTTAGCTGCTACCAAAGAGACCTCAAAAATCTAGATTGAAATGCAAATGTCACTGCAAAAGTGTTATCTATACTTAACCATTCATGAGCCAGTACATTGAGTTCTCAACAATCTCAAATACAGCCCATTCCATCTGAAATCCCAGATTAGACTAGGTAATCCGGATGGACCTTATGCATATGGATTCATGGCTGACATACCTGCTTAAAGTTTTGGGCAAGTCCAAGATGGTAAAGAAGCAACATTGATTCTAAAAGCTCTTCTTCTTTGACAGCATCCGATAGTTCCCTGATAGGCTTCATGGCAGCCCTTTCAAAAAGTCTAGCTAAAGGCCGGAAGTTAGAACCTTCTCTTTCACTGGAACTAGGTTTGTCATCTACAACAGACTCAAAGTTCCCTTCATTGCAATCTGCATTCATAGAACTGCTCCGTTCACCTGCAACATTAGCTGAGCTACCAACACTCTTCTCTGGAGCTCTGGCAGTAACTTTACTGTTTATGAATGGAACATTTGCTGCCTCCAAACAGCAACACGGCTTTTTCTTCCCAATGTGTGAGAACCTAATTTCTTCATTGTCTGCACTACTTTCCATCCACTCAACTTCTTCAAAATCTCCAGGTTCCAGAACTGAGGTTTTTGAAAGATAGCTAGGAGTTCCAGCAAGTCGTGCAAAATCATACAAACTCTCATCCACTCTCAAAAAAAGCTGAACAGGGAAACGCCGCATCCCTCCCCTGTGAAGGAATGGCACATGATCATGATGCTGCTCGTGTCTTATATCCATCAGTCTGTCTAGACCTTCTGATAGAAAGTGTAGGAGTACTGTATATACAGAGACAAGAACCGAGTTATCTGAAAGACCAGGAGGTGGAATGTTCCTATTTGCACCACGATTTTTGCGGAGCAGATTGCGCAAAAATTTCCGGAACACCCATCCAGGTGTTTGTGACGGTGCGCTGAATATAGCACCTAAAACATTCACTGATGATGGAGGAACAAAGTTCAGTAAAGAACGACACAGCTCACATTGCAGCTCTTCAACCTGAACATAACACACGACAATAGCAAAGACCATTATGCTACATAAGTCTTTATGTAATATTCTTAACAGGCATTGAACAATATAAACATATTTTGACATTGATAACTTGTCACCTACGCGCTTTTGAATAATCCAAAAGACACCAGTCACTTCACCCTCAAACAACTGTATTGCAAGTGGCGAACTAATCAGCAACAGCAAAAGATAAGACTACCCAAATATACCACACATTTGAATTCCCAATCCGTAGTTCCATGTAGCAGTGTGTGCTCACAATGAATATACTTTATTTCCCATATAAAAGTACATGTCTAAACTAAATCCAAAAGCATGCAACTTATTACAATATGAATTTAAATCTGAACATGTATACTACAACAGTTGGAAATAAAAACAGACGTTCACATGAGTTTTATTCACTACTTTTGCATCCAACCAAATGCAAAAACTTAAGGCCTTAGGTGACCACCTTGCTAATTGCTCGAGACATTGCTGTAGCTGTTTGCCTCATATTGGTTTCAGAGCAAAGATCCTCACGAGAACCTGGCCACCAAACTATTGGTATCAAAGCTTCCAAATCAAACTTATTTGGGCCCTTTCTTGTGAGCAATCCTTCTAAACAAGATTCAAACTCATCAGATTTCCACCACTGAAGTATGAAATCACTGTGCTGAAGCAGACGACAGGCTAGGGCCAAAAATGGATATGCCCCACCAAATGGACAATTGGCTAAAGTGAATGGTGAAGTTCTGCAGCTGTAAGCCAATGCTTCCATAACTTCTTCAACACAATTCTGAACCACTGCACTAGGCAAATATTGAAGCAAAAGATCCCATGCGCGATCTACACTTGGCCCGTCATGCGGGGTTTCAGACCTATGTACCTCAAGTAGAAATGGAACCAAGTTGCCCCATATTACAAACCGAGAATTCAGCAACTGAGCAAGCGGATTGCAGATGACTTCACCGGCAAGCCCGAATTGCTCTTCTGCAAGAGGAGTGAACCTTCTTAATCTTTCAGCAGGAGCCATCGCAGCAGAAACCTCTGGACTACCAAGTTGCACAAGCCTTTGGAGACATCCAAAAAGAAACTTTGCCTTCAAGGTGAGTAACACTTGCTTTTCCTCATTATTTGAACCATCCAAAGGGGGCTTCTGGATTGGTAAAAAGCCTGCAACCGGATGCTTGAAAGGTCTCTCTCCAAAGTTAAGCTCACAGCGTTCACCGTGGGATAATGAAATAGCAGGGAAATAACCCTGCTTTGCCTCCAGCTTTCTTACTCCATCAAAAGCTAAACCAAGAGACCCGCCATTCCTGTGAAATGAAATCTGACCTAACTCAAGATCTATACAGCATCCAATGACATCCCCTGGAACCCAAGGCTGACCGTATGGGTCATTAGAAACATTCCATTTTCGGACTCTCCTTCCATCATAAGCGTAAGAGTCACTTGCATCTCCTACACCCTCTCCTTCTGTGAAGGGGCAAGAAATGGTTGCCCATCCTAATTGCTGGATGCCAGCAGTTCCAAGTGTAGCTTCATACATCCATCTCCCCTTCCAAACGCAAGCGTTTGCTCGTGCACTGCTGAACGTTGTTTGACTTTCCAAAACAAGGCCATTCTTTGAAAACCGAATACTACCGGATGCACTTTCCGTGTCTATGGTAACACTCTGAGAACCCGATAAATCATTGATAAAAACACCATCACAGTCATTTAAGCACCTATCATGCGCACTTTCAATGTTACTCAACCTAGTGCGAAAATGCATCTCAAGGTTAAATTGGTTGATTGTGATCCCGTCTGTAAGAGGGAGTTCTGATACAGATCGGGGAAGGTCAAAAACATGATGTAAGGTGCTTCCTAAAGCTGTTCGACTCCCTTCTTCAACCATGCATGTAGCAGCTGTAACGAGACAATCTTTGCTATCTGTTGATTCTAGCAAGATGGCCAGGCCTGATGATCCCATTCCCCTTAACATCCGTCCCCGTCCAATATCTCCATCAACCGAAGGCCTCCAGCCTGCAGTCTACTCAAGTTTAGCTGGGCTGTATGTACACCCGAAACCCTCGTACTCTTGCATGCCAATCATCCTGAGAGACGTGTACAAAAGATTTGCTGTTGATGCGTGATAAATCCCGGTTTTTGCCCACTTTCAAAGCGCCCTTGGCTGAACAGAGTTCACCTGAAGGACGAACTACAACTATAAGTAACTATAAGTGAATCGAATCGAAACCCTAAACATCGACTACTGTTAGCCTGATTTTCAAAAATCTTCTGTGGCACAGGCGTACGTGCTAAAACGGTCAAACTATAATTCTCGCCATAAAATATTGGCGCTCATGCCAAAACATTGAGCAGAAACGGTTTATCGAATATTGGCATCATCAACAGACAAAAAGCTTTATCAACAAATCTAGCTTCAATTTTTCCGCTTAGCCAGCAGTTCAATTTTTCTGGAATGTGTACTACATAAGCACAACCAAAACTTTGGGCAAAACAAATTATCGAACCATAACTAATAAGGAAAAAATCTGGCTCTCGGTGAGGTCCCGTATTTTGTTCTCTGTATGTGCATTTAAACGCAAAAAAAACAGGATAGATGCTATAAATGCATAAGGAAACTCCTGCAATGGTCTGCTAAATAAGCAGCACCTTCTGTAGCAACGAATACGAAAATTATAAGTATGAAATCATCAGAGAGCAATCAAGAGCGGGTGGAACAATTACAGTGTCGGGCACAACCAACGATCAGACCGATTTTGTTGAGAATTGTTAAGGAACAACAAATCCAACAGAGCATACGAGCAGACGTCAATCTAGAGATGAGGGAACCAAGAACACTGCAGAAGAATACAAAATTGAAGCGCGTGCAGGATCATTAAGCGATCGCAATCAAATCCACCAAAAGCTTCAGGCGACAAATGCAGTGGAGGGAGGGGGGCCACGATCAACAACCACAATCCAACAGAAAACAGAGCCGCTGTGTATCTTCCAAGCGACGTCGAGGAAGGAGGAGGCGTAAACGCTGGATCGAAGACGACACAACAAAAGAATACCAAAAAAAAAAGAAAACGAAGAGTCCGAGAGAAAAAAGAAATGAAGAGACCAAGCCAGCGAGAGAGAGAGAGAGAGAGAGAGGGAGAGGAAGAAGAAGAAGAATAAGATGGAATATGTGAGCGACGCGTGGCGCCGTTTGGACGACGGGGATTGGACGGAAGCCCCCATTCTGGCCTTTTGAAAATTCAGAGGGGAGGCGGCAGGCCCTCACTGGCAGCAATCGAAGGGCGTCGCCGCAGCATGCTCAGAAGGCCACGTAAGTGTACACGTGTAAGAGAGATAGCGCGGGACCACGTAGGCGCGCACTTGGCACGGCCCGCAACCCGCACGAGCATGTTCTTTCACATGAAAAAGTCTTCAAAAGCCATTTTGAAAGCCCGAGGATGGAGGCCTTCCCCGTCGTTACCTTCAGAATTTTACTCTTCTTCGTTTTTTCACTACTCTTCTTCGTTGGTTTTCACTTCTTTTCCGTGCTGGTTTTTCGCACTAGTTGTCTCAATATCTTCTGTAAAATGTAGCAGGTTTACTAGTTTTCTCAATATCGTTTGTAAGACGCAGCAGTAGACAATCGTGAGAAGCTGCTTGCGTGAACTAAATTAAGCAGTGTAATGAAGAGATGGTTGTCAGTCCAAATTTGTCAACAGGCAATGTTCTGAAAATTAGCACAATTGAAGGTGACGAATCCAGCCATGAAGATCTCTGACTCTGATTCAGCGTGAAGCTATGAACGTGACAGCTGTTTGTGTAACCCTTGTGAATGAAACTCGAAGCCACGGAATTCAAGAAAAATATAGGGGGCTATCAGAACATTATCTCGTTAGCCAGCCAGAGGTTCAGACAGAGGTTGTTCCTACTAAGTAATAATTTGTACAAGAGTTTTTATAGGTGATAAAAAATTTGTCAATTCACCTCTGTGGTAAAACAATTTCGAGGAGAGACCTTACACAAATGTAAGGTTCCTCTGATACAGGTGTGCCAAGTGTTGTGTGCGCAACTGTCATATTATGCCAAATAAGGGATCTTCAAAATACACACGGAAATTTTTGATAGTGCTTTACGTACATGATCAAGACTTTTTAATAATAGTAAGGATACCTTACAGAGTGTAATTTGTGTCTAAAAATAATAATAATGCATTACACATTTATTACTCCTCCAATTCTTGGAATAATAAATTCAAGTGTGATATTGTGGCTTTTAAAGTTTCAACAAAATACAATCTGAAAAAAAACCGATAGGTCGTTACGTTTTGGGATGGGATTGGAACCTGGAAGTTGGAAGCATGAAAGCACAAGGGACTTCTGCCTCGAAAGTCCCAAGGGAGGCCCTTGATCCTTAAGCCCGTCGGCATTTGCAAGTTGCAATGCATGTCAAAGGCCTATTTGCATGTCAAAGACACGCAAAAATTGAGATAATTTCTCAAGCGAAGTGCTAATGTGACAAGCATATGCTTAAAAAAGCTAAAAAAGATGGTTGCGCTTCAAATTAATGGTAATGAAAACTTGCAAGTCTCCACTCAACTTTCTCATTTAAAAGGCAGATCAACAATTCGACAAATAAAAATATATATTCTATTATCATCTTATGGATGCGAATGTATTTAATTAGGTGAATCCTAAATAACCACTTATTCACTCTAACACCTACACTATGGGTTCTAACACATAGACCAAGTGGAAGCTTTCCAAATGTCAAGGCCAAGGCCAAAAATGATCCTTGCCAAGTGGGCAATGTTGACCAGTCATCGATGCTTAAATTGCAATTTTCTAACAACCTCCATGCAAGTTGCCATGTCTACATGTGCTCATTGCTTACAAATACACACAAAACAAGATTCATAATATTCAAAATTGAGAGTAGTGACTCATTATGAGATAGAAATAAAGATTACTACACTTTTGTATATCGTAAATGGTGATTTGTGAATTTGTTGGGGGGAGAGAGAATTGCTTGTAGGTTGTAGCTCATTGCTCATCATGCTCGTTGAAGTTCATTGCTAGAACTCTTGAACATTGTTCTAATTCATTCTTGAGTTTTCATTGCTAAGCAAATTGGAACTTGAAGCTTGCTTCTGGTTCTTGAGTGATCATTACTCCAATCTAGCTTCTAACTTCTAAATGCTCACCATCGAGAAATTGTTGCTAGAATCTAGCTTTTGATTTTTGAGGCCTCATTGCTTATAATTGAGAAATTGTTTCTGCAATCATTGTTCATTATAGTTTGTTGGTTGAAACTTAAGACTCCAAACACCATTCTAGCTATGAGAGTATCAATCATTAACAGTTCCCCAAGTTGTCTTCTAAATTTTGTGTGCTTGTTATTGAAAAATCATTGTTGCTTCGATTTTTGAGTTATCATTGCCAATCGTTGAAAGTTTGTTGTTAGGATCACCATTCTTTCATTTGTTGAAACGGGAGGTTGCAAGCATTGTTCTAAGTGAGGATGGATCATTAACGACCATCCTAATCTTGAATGTTGATCTGGAAATTAACACTTAACATTCACCTAAATCGACAATTTTAGAGAGAGTTTAAGCCTCATTTGCTCAATAGTCACCCATGGCTCACGACCTAAATCCTTTATAGCTGATATGTTGTAGTTCAAAGACACACCACACACCTCAAAGGACCTCTTCATGTTTGTAGAGAGTTCATGAGGTGAAAGGTGTCGCTAATGATTCGTTCACAACTCATTGGAGCTATGTTTTGTCACTGATTTACATCTGCTGGTGACTTGAAGGAGAGGTGACAAATCTCTTGTCTTCAAGGTACTCTGTGTGTTTCCATTTTACTTGTTCCTTGATTGACTTGAGGGTTTCCCTATAATCTCTTAGGGCTTGATGATAGAAATGAGATTGAGGTCTCCACTCATTTTGCTTGTGTACAATGAATTTCCAATCAACTTGCATTTTTGTGCTATCGAAGCAATAATGCTAAGGTGGAAGGGCTTTTCTTTTCTTTCTATTTCAAAGTCTTCCAACATCTAATATATATATTTGACTTGTAGCGCCCAACATTTATAGTACAACTACTTGTGTCAAAAATTCATGATCATTAACCCATTTCATTTATGAATGACCATAAAATACCCCATAGATAATGGTGTCTAGAGTAAAGTTCAATAGAATATGATAGCCTTTTGAGATACCCTCTAAAGTGGTGGCTTAAGCCTTGAACTGGCAAAGAAGTAAGTTAGGCTTGCAGCCAAACAAATCCTCCTTTAGTTTGTAAAAGAAAAACTTTGAAAAAGCTAGGGATAATTTGGAACAATAGAATTTTATGTTTTTCTAAGTGTGTTGTGTTGGATTCATAACACAAATTTGTTGGTTAAATAATAGATTGCTTGTCATTACTTTCAATTTATATTGCATAACTGAGACATAATTCATATGAAGGAGAGGGAAGATGCCCTAGCTTCTATGATAATTTTTCCTATTTCAGATCAAATATGTTTCAACACTAGAGCCTAGAATTCAATTCTATATTTGTGTGATGATAAAAATGTGTTGAGTCAGATTTTCATATTATTTCTTTCTCTACTTTGATAGCGAAGTCATGTGATTATTGAAACTTAATGACAAAAGCTTTTTTACACTCTGAAGGATTTTTATGTGTAGTAAAGAGGAACAAATATGACTCGTACATGCTACTATTTTGTGTGTAAATGCGTTTATGTAGTGAAAAAACATTTGTACTTTGCTTTGTATCGTAAGAGATTGAAGTTTCTATTGTCATCTAACTTTGTTATTATCTACTAGTTTGTTACTAAATTCACATGAAGAGATCTGACATGATAAGATTTCTTGATGATTATTCTTTGGTTAGCTTGGCATTTGGAGTTTCTTTGGTCTCAGGTTTGAGCCTCCCCTTGGAAACCAAGAGGCATTGTATTAGACAACACAATTAACCAAACAAAGTTGTCCTAGAAAAGATTCTTGCTTGTCTCTGCTTCCAATCTAACACCGATTAGATGAAAATGAAAACCGTCGTGGTCAATGAAGACTATATTAGGGTAAGAATTTAGCTCCGTAATATGCACCATAATCATTGTGAAAATAATAGGAAAATGAGCACACGGATAATCTATTCTTTGCTTTTGCATGTAGCCTAGGAGCTTCATTGGGTTATAGGTGCTAGAGCAGTCGTTGTAAGAATTAGCTACAATGTATTGTGTGAATTAGCAAAGTTAGAGGCATACAAGCTTACGTTTTTTGCTCTAATCATATGAGGTTTGACAATATATGCAAGGCATGGAGTTATAAAACGTAAAATGGCAATTGCGTAAAAATCACAACAATTGAGTACAAATATGACGCAACATAGACGTCTAGACATAGTAAGAATGTTTGGTTACATATATATGATTCCTACAAGCTTACGTTTCTTGCTCTAATCATATGAGGTTTGGGTCAAACACAATATATGCAAGGCATGGAGTTATAAAACGTAAAATGGCAATTGAGTAAGTTGTATTTTTGGTTTCTGGGATTGACTATGGTATGCTTGTATCACATGGATTTGCCCAAGCTGCAAGGTGCTTGGACTCCTGACTACCTTCCTGGGAGGTCCTTGGGGCTAGCATGGCACAGATCGGCCCTAGTACCTAGCATTGATGCTAAAGTCATGGTTTGTTATAATTGTGCAATTGAAAAATTAGCTTCTTACATGAAAAATGATAAAGTTTTTTTTTAAATACATTCTTTTGACTCTTATGATGATCAGTATGGCTTCTGTCTTGATACGGTTTCGTAAAAAAGACAGAGTGTATTATTGAGTATAAATTGCATGATAGGAAAGATTGGGCATATCACTTGAATTTGCATTCATAAAGTAGCGAATCTTGTTTCAGACATGGATAACAACTGATGCTTAGCTATGACACATGTCTTCCTCGCATAACTAACTTGTGCGGTTTTGTTTTGTGGGATGGTGGCATGTAACAGCTAGGTGTCCTAAAACTTGCTTTGCTTTATGGTACTCGGTATTGTAAGACTTTATACAGCTTTATTTTTACCTGTTATGCTATGAATGAATGGTTCAAACGGTTTGGTCTTGACTTGTCCAAGCTGGATTTGCCCAAGCTGCATGGTGCTTGGACTCCTGACTACCTTCCTGGGAGGTCCTTGGGGCTAGCATGGCACAGATCGGCCCTAATACCTAGCACTGATGCTAAAGTCATGGTTCGTTTTAATTGTGCAATTGAAAAATTAGCTTCTTACATGAAAAATGATAAAGTTTTTTGTGAAATACATTCTTTTGACTCTTATGATGATCAGTATGGCTTCTGTCCTGATACGGTTTCGTAAAAAAGACAGGGTGTATTATTGAGTATAAATTGCATGATAGGAAAGATTGGGCATATCACTTGAATTTGCATTCATAAAGTAGCGAATCTTGTTTCAGACATGGATAACAACTGATGCTTAGCTATGACACATGTCTTCCTCGCATAACTAACTTGTGCAGTTTTGTTTTGTGGGATGGTGGCATGTAACAGCTGGGTGTCCTAAAACTTGCTTTGCTTTATGGTACTCGGTATTGTAAGACTTTATACAGCTTTATTTTTACCTGTTATGCTATGAATGAATGGTTCAAAGGGTTTGGTCTTGACTTGTCAAGAGGGACTACGTGAAATCTTTTTACTCTTTCTCTCTCTCTCTCTCTCTCTCTCTCTCTCTCTCTCTCTCTCTCTCTCTCTCTCTCTCTCTCTCTCTCTCTCTCTCTCAAACACAAAGATTTTGAAATGATTCAATTTCTCTCTTTGTATATCACGAACATTGCAAAATGTTAGAAGAATAATAGAAGCAACATTAGAAGATCAATCTGTTGCTATGTAAGTTAATTAGCATGAGAGCATGATAAGATAAGTAGGATTGAATGCACTTTTCATGTGATTCATATCTTAATTGCAGTTGTATATTTTGAACATGAAATATATCCGTGCTTTTTTATAAGTTTGTGTTTTAATATAACAAATTTGGTATTAGTTTGTTTTAACGTTTGAAGTTGCACAAAGCAACAATTTGCTTACAGATTTGTGGTATTTTCTTTTAGGTTCAGACAAATGCAAATCTAAGCTTTTTTGCCAAAGAGGTAAGTATTTAAGTTATTGTGATGATTCATTTGTTTTTTTTTTTAATATTTTAAGTTGCAATAGCTTAGACTATCACAATTACTATCACAAAAGTCCATCCAATATATGGAAGACATTTTGTATATATCTTGCAAAAGAAATAGAAACAATAAAGTATATTGCCAAAGAAATTACCAAAATATATTATTACATATTTGTTCATTCAAGTATGTGAGAGAACAATAAAAATAAGAAGAAGAATCAAGCATGCATAAGCTTTCAAGTCTCCTACTCGCATATGTGATTATTATAATTTGCATGTTCATAATCAAGTATGCAATAGTCATTAAAATTTGTTTGTTTTTTTTTTCTTCTATGCATGCAAGCTTGCTATGCAACTCACTTTTTGGCTATTTTCCATGCACGCATGATTATTGACATGTGGGGTACTTGGCCTTTAACCAAGGTCCAAACTTAAAAAAAATTTAAGTCCACCATCACGTTTTGTCCTTTAACTTTTTTTTTCCAAACTCCATTAACCAATCTCAACACATAATATTAACTTTGCAAGGCAAGGCCAAAAGCTTTGGATGCTAAGGTAACCGAGTGAGCCAACGTTGTTGAATGCCTTACTTGTCATGAAGGTACCATCGAGGCCAATAAATATCACAAGTGCACAACTCTAAAACCAAAAGTGTGGCAGCGGTAAAATTGAGATGCCATTAGTCAAACGCCCATATAACACACACACACACACACACACACACACATGTGTATATATATGTTAAGACAAGACTAGTCAAACACCCCTAACACACAAAGAACATGTATATAAAATATAAAGTGGAAAAGGGCAACGGCCATTGCAATTCGCTCATCAAAGATGGATGCCACATGTGAAATAGTCCCTTTTTTTTTTCTCTCGGAGAAATAGTCCCTTTTGATGAGTGTTAAGACATTTATCTTCTCTTGGCTTCCCTTCTTCTGCCTGCACCTTGCCTGCTTATTCTCATATATAATGGACGCCTTCCTGTGGTCCGATCATTTTCATCACCATGCTCGCTCGGCTCGTTCTTTCTCCTGCTTCTCATAAGCAGCAGAAACAACAGGATCGTGATAGCCGAGAGCCATAGCTCAAGAACCAGGGAGCGTGGTGGTCTTAAACATTAACGCGTTCGCTGCAGGGTGGGAAAGAAGGGGAGGAGTTTTTAGGGATTGGAGTGCGGCATGGGGCAGACTTTTCGGAAGCTCTTTGATAGCCTGTTCGGGAACAAGGAGATGCGTGTATGTTTCTGTTTCTCTGAACGTGTACAATGAATCTCCGCTGGTTTTGTTTTTGGATTATCTCACATAGATGGCCTATATTTTGTTTTGTTTGTTCCCGTGTGATGATATGTTTCATTTAGATAATATGTATTTATTTGCTCTATAAGTTTGTACGGATGAAGATTGCTTTGTGTATTTATTTGATTTATAAGTTTGTACGGGATGAAGATTGCTCCAAAGCTAACATTCATATAGCGAATTGGTGTGTAAATTCTGGATTGTGGTTCTTCTTGGTTTTTAGTGCTTGACTTTATTTCTATCGTATACGATGACGATATTACCGCACAAAAGGTTGGGCCCATTCCAATCTCTTGTTTCACTACACGGCAATAAGTAATTGGCATAAAAATGGGCCGGGCCTGAATGCCTCCCGCGCTTGGGCAGTGCAAAACGGGGTCCTGTCGATCAAACTAATGAGTACAGTTTATCCTGGCATGACATATATTTGAAGGATTTATCTTTCCTTAAGAATTGGACCGTAGCAACGAGTTTTAAGCTTCTTTTCCATTGACATCACTATAGAAAACGATAAGTTAAGCCAATCCAATGAAACTCAATAGAAAAGCTCCAAGAAGTGCATTGGGAAGGCTTCTTCCAACATCAGTTTGCAACACTATGCAGCTATCTCTTTAAGCAATTCTTGTCTTCGGAAGGCCTTGGGCATGTCTCTCTTAGCTCAGCCACGTGTTGGAGGTTGCTTCCAAGAGGCAGCCTTCGCATAGGTTTGATGTGCCACATGCCGGAAGTTAGATGTCGCCGGAACTTGGCCAGAAGGGAGCCGGAAGTTCACCGGAAAGGTGCCTGCAGATCCCCAGAAATTGTCCAAAGTCTGTCAGAACTTGGCAGTTTGCCGAGGCCCGGAAGTAGGTCAGAAGTGGCTGGAATTTGCCGCAAGCTAAGTATAAAAAAGTTGCTAAAAAGATGAGGTGTCACTCTTATGTGAGTTTGAGCATTAGAATAAGCTCTCTCCCTTTTTTGGCGTTGCCTCTTAGGCAGGGGCATCGCGATTGTTTGCAAAAATCTAACGTGTCAAAATATAGTTAACTTTAAAAACTGGTTTTCTATTGTTTAAAATTGTTTCTCAAAATAAAATCTCTCTCTGTCTCTCATATTTATGCAATGTGTAGCTGATCTCACACTCATGTTCAGATTTATTGACAAGGCCCTCCTCATAGCTCTCGCTGCTATTCATACATTGTACAGCTGATGTCACTCTGCTTTTCAAGTCTAGATCATGTTAACTTTTGCAATATCTTCATTGCAATCAACTAGGCTGGACTTTTATGATGATTGTTCCAAGTAGCAATATGCCACAAAAGACCTTTACATTTTCTCTTCGAACTACGTTCTTCCAAGAAATTCACTATTTTAAAAATGGTGCCTTTGATTCTTACGGGTTTTTCATGAAGTTGTTGATAGACAGTCAACAACAAACTTACGATTCCTGTCATTATGATGCTTGCTGATTTGCTGGTCTTTGTTACTTAGCATTGACTGTTCACTAATCATTGGCTGATTCATACTATTGAATCCAATTTTCCAATGGTTGCTTTCTTTGAGCCCTTGGTTGTTTGTTGAATGTGGCTTGTTTTTTTTGTTTCAAGATCTTCTATGCAATTGTAACTCCCTTGCAAGTTACTAGATTGTGTCTCTTTCTCTTTTCCCTTTAAGAATTATTTAGAGCCTTTCTCTTCATTTGCAAAATGGATTGTTTGGCTAAAATCTTCTTCATAAGTTTGTGTCTTTCTCCCTTCATGCACCCTTTATCAACATGAACTGGCAATAATGGTTATTCCTCTCCTATGCTCATCCCCTTTCAGAGAGAGTTTGTGCCCTTTGCGTCAATCAGTAAAGGTCAAAGATGAAGGTGATAATCCAGGCAAAGAGTTCTTTGTCTCTTCCATGTAGGAGCAACATGAGACTGCTTCTCTTGCATGTTTGTTTCTTGCCCAAGTTTAGGGAACTAGAGGCCATTTATGGACAATAAATCTGGGCATGGGTCCCTTGGCACAATACTTGTTATCATTTGTCAATAGACCATGTCGTTTGGCCTATTTGGTCCCTCCAGCATTAGGATATGCTCATTTGATAGTATTATTGGGTTGCTAGCCTTGACTCTTTGGACCGTTTAGTCAATTGTCATTATGAATGATGCCTCCTCTTTAGTTAGACAAATTGGAAAGCTTACTCTTTAGTTCATCTTTATTGAGTTAGCACTTAGATAGCTTAGATTGTTAGTATCCTACGTTCAGTCTAGTTATACAATAATGTACATTTGCAGCTTACCCTATACTTGTTGTGGATTTGCTTGTAAGTTGGTATAAGAGAACTTTCTCGTGGACTTGTCACTCCCTAAGGTGGAAGATTGCATGTTTGCTTTGTTATGTCAGGTACTATGCATAACTTTGATATATAAAAACTTCCTCGTGCAACATGGAGAAAATCTTCTTATTTGTCATCCTTATAGGTTTTGGTTTGTTGCATATATGGCCTATTCATGGAGTAGAAGTTGTTGGGAAATTGTGCACATTGCGGAAAGATGCAACTGACTTAGAAGTTTGAGATGCCTTCAGATCTTGTAATTCAGTATCAGCACAAGTGATTAAATTCACAATATCATTGATAGGCATCTATGAGCCATGCTTACAATACATTTGAGGTGTCTATGACAACCATGGAATTGTAGCGAATGATCTGTAGTTAACTTCTGCAAGAAAATATCAGAAATAGAATTGAGGTTCACGCATTTAAAGATAGAACATATCATACTTCATCAACTACAACATCCATGACATTAAGACGTGCAAGTTTTATTGACATTCATGGATCAAAAATAGTTAGCTACTTTATTGATAGAAGAAGATTACAAGATGACGATGCGTCAGGATTACAAATAAGAGTGTGCTCAAGAGGGCATTGCTCTTCTATTATTGCTATTGCTCTATCTCTCACTATTGCTATCGTGGAGTACTCTTTCAAGAGTTTCAAAATATGTGGTTCGAATATGTGTTGAGTAGAGTTGAAGGTCAAGTCGATTATGTGTTGGGTCAAGTAGAAGTTCGACTCAAATATATGTCGGGTCAAGCTGAAGGTTGAATTTGAGTGTCACGATTCTTAGTTCAAAATTGCAAGTTTCAAACTATTGTGAATAATAGTGTATTTTTGCAGACTTCAAGTTTCGATTGTCTTTGACAAACTTGTTAGAGGAAGAATAAGGTAGGCACTTTAAAGATCGGATTGATAGGTTGAGATTAAACATCAACACTCAGAGATTCAACAACTGCTAGTTCATTCATTAAGTCTTTAAGACTATTAATATGATCACACATAGAAGTAGTCGTTCATTAAAGAGAACTTTTTCTTTCTCAAAAATAGCTTTGTTGAAACATCTTGTGTCTTATAGAGGGTTTTTAGAACTTCCTAGGCTCCTTGTGCTAACTTGCATGTAGTAGTCACATGAGAGATCTGAGAGTCCTTGAGATTTAGGGCAATTGTGGCAAGTGCCTTGCCATCTCTGATTTTTCACTTAATAGGTGAATGAACATCATCAGCTGGTAGTTTTGGAATAGATCCATGTACCGCTCTCCATAGATCTCATTCAATGAGTATCATCAGTCAGAATTTGATCTACAAATTCTAGATAGGAGTTATCTAGTCATACAGCTATCCCCAGGTTTGGCTCATGTGAAAACTTAAAAAATAACACCCCTGTAAAGAAGTGATGGTAGCAAAAACAAGTTTGTCCATAAGTCGGTCAATTTTTTGCCAATTTTTTTCACTCCTAGAAAGCTAAGAAGCTAATCTACAAGTCTAGAACATCAGCTCAAAAGAAATTGACACAAATCAAGTAAAAAATTGAATCAAACATGATAGGAATTTGGAAAATAAAAAAACTAGAAAGTTCGTTAAGGAATGACATTTCAATAAATGTCCATCAAAATTGATAGAAAACAGAACTGAGATAGATTTAATGCTTTGATACCCTGATTCTCATATGCCAAAGGTCATCTAAATGCATCACAACAACAATTTCGTATAACATTTTGAATTTCACCATAGATATACAAGAGATGACAAAGAATTCTCAAAACTTATCCAAAAAATTATCAAATTAGCATTCAATTGATTTGAATCCGAATACAATGATTACCACTAAGCTCTTAAAACAGTAAAGATAATATATGAGCAATAGATTCCCTCTAAAAGTGATTGAGGAATTTTTGCATTTTTTTTATGTAGGTCTATCATTAGCTAAAGTTTAGTAGATTCTACTTGATGGGGTCCTTTTGACTTTTAAGAAGGCCCAGGAATTTATTGGTCAAAATGCCGGTACACAAGTAATGGAAAACAAGAACCGTTGATGCGTTCTTGAGTTTCGGCTCATTTATGTAAGAACTCAGATCGGTAACAGTTCTTATCAAAGTATAGTTTTGATTTACTTGGGATTTTGATGTCAGTTCCTTTGAGTTGATGCATTATCAATTTATCAATAAAGGTGGCTATGCTGCCTGAGCTCCCATAGTTGGGAAACTGTTTTTCCATGATCTTGAATTGGTGACTTGGATGTTTCATTGGGATATTGTGTTAGACTAAGTAAGCCCAAGTTTATCTTTCGGTTCCATGACTGTTTCCTGTTTTAGCAGTTTTTTGAGTTTTTTCTGTTTACATGACAGTTTGCATGAGTGCCAGTTTGACGGCACATATAGAGAGAGTAGAGTTGAGACACGCGTCCCGTAATGGGGACCGTATCACCATGCAACGTTGCCCCCCAAAAAATAAGACTATACATATGTACCTTTCAGTTCTTTTGTGATTATACTTCATATAACATTCTCTTGGGTTGTGAAGTGATCTCTCTTTCAGTTTATCTGTGTTTGCTTGCACATTAGGTAACTACACTGCTAGTAAGATCCTTGACATGGTATCAGAGCCTAGGAGTGGAGCGGATTCGAGTTAATTGGGAACTGAATTTTGGGAGAATTCGAGGAACTGTGTACGGTTGGTTAAGCAAGCAATTTAGAAGAATAGTAAGGCATGGAGCTTTACTTCAGCTCATATCAGGGAATTTGAGGCTCAGCAGGCATTAAGGTATAGGGTGACCTCAGACAGCCTCAGACAGGTGATGATTTGCAGCTGAAACCACAGATAGAGGTTGGGAGAAGCCCAAGAGCCCTGCTTTTTGAGACAGCCAGGGTCTATTTTAGAGTAAAATGAGAGGATTTTCTCTGTAGGGCATTTCTTTTAAGCTGTAAAATCTCACAAAAGGGCGGATTAGCAGGGCGAACTTGTTCCCTGGAGGCCGTTGACAGCCGTGGCCTGGCTAGAGTGCCAGAATAGATTCTATAACTCCTTGAAGCTTGCAGCAATAAAGGAGGTGAAGAAGAAGAGAAAACGGTCGGAGGTCGCGTGTGCACTGAGTCGTGTAGGAGGGTAGTCCATATAGGTGTTCAGCGGCTGAAAACATCCTGGTTGGCGCGCAAATTTGATCGTGGCCATCGAATTCTAAGTGGGTTGTATGAACCGTGTGGATTGCGAGTTATCAAGATTGTTGGATTCAAGCTAGCCGTTGGATCTCCACAATTTGCATATACACTTCTTGTGAAGGGGCCCGAAGGACAGAGAACCCTTCAATTTCATTAAAAATTTTGTTTTGAAAGGGACCATGAAGTGCAAATTCATTTGATGGGTGGATTTAAAGTGAAGAATTAGTTCAATTTCTTCAAAAGCCTATAAAATATGGACTTTTGCTCCGTTTGAGCCCGTCCAAAAGCCAAATTCAGAAAAGGACTGTACCTTGCAAGTACAACTTCTCCTGGATAGAGTGGTTGCCGTACCGCGGGGAGAAAGTGCGTCAAGGGGCAAACCATATCATTTTAGGGACAAGGTAGCTGCCGATCCTGCATTGGAGCGATTTTTTAAATTCCACCGATGCGGTGTGTGCACATAAGTCGCGATGTATTGTTTGATGAGATCCGTAGGGTTAGAGACAAAGAAAAGGGTAGTGATGACTATCCAAGCTTCTCAATGAGGACGAAACAACTCCACCACTACAGGAAGATCATCAGGATGATGATGAGGGACGTGGTACTCCTCCCATTGTGGAGACAAGATGGAGAGTGAGAAACAAATCTATTGAATAAAAAAGGACTGAGGTTGCAGGTGATAAAAGGAAGCATTGACTACAAAGAGACCTTTGCTAATGGAACACACTTCGCATGGTGAACGCCTTAGCGACATTATTTGGATGGAATCTACACCAAATGGACGTAAAGTCTATTTTTTTGAATGGTAAGCTTGAAGAAGAAGTATACATGGAGCAACCTAGTGGTTTTGTGGTACATGGCATGGAAGACAAAGTATGGAGATTAAAGAAAGCCTTGTATGGATTGAAGCAAGCACCACGTACTTGGTATAGCTACTTTGATGAGTATCTCCTATCTAGAGGTTTGACACACACTTCTTCAGATTTCAATCTTTACTGCTTTGCTCGTGACTTTAACATCACATTGATTGTGCTGTACGTAGACGACCTCATAATCACAGGCAATGATGATGATTTGATTAGTGCAATCAAGAAGGATCTATCCAATAGTTTTGACATGACTGATCTTGATTTGATGCACTACTGTTTGGAAGTAAAAATCTGGCAAAGGCATGATAGCATCACACTAAGACAAAGGAAGTATGTGAATGAGATCTTGAACATTTCAAGATGTGCGACAACAAACCAGTGTCTACACCTGTGGAGGTAGGGAAGAAACTGTCTAACCAGGATGAAAGCTCGCTAGTTGATGCTACTTTATTTCGTCAATTTGTTGGTGCACTAATTTATCTCACAACTACTCATCTTGATATAACCTATGTTGTAAGTGTTGTAAGTCAATGCATGGCAAAGAGAGTTCTTCGTTATGTGAAAGGGACACTAACCCGTGGATTGTTATATGAGAGGCAACAGGCTTTACCAATTTAAAGGGCTTCGTCGATTCAGATTGGCCAGGCTGTATTGATGACAGAAGATCCACCACAGGATACGTATTTCATGTTGGTAATGGTGTATTTTCTTGGTCCAATAAGAAACAGGATACAGTGGCTCTTTCTACCACGGAAGCAGAGTACAAAGCCCTATGTTCAGCTACGTAGGAAGCAGTTTGGTTGATGAGGATGGAAGACATTGGAATCCCGCAGAGTAAGTCTACTGTGATCAGATGTGATAGCCAGAGCGCTATTCAGCTAGCCAAAAATCCTGTATTTCACGCAAGCACGAAGCACATAGAGATTAAATATCATTTCATTAGAGAGAAACTGCTATCTATTGAAATAGATGTAGTGCATTGTAAGACAGAGGATCAGCTAGCAAACATACTTACTAAAGCTTTAAGCATTGATAAATTTGAGTTTTTTAGAGAAAAGCTCTTTGTAAGAAAGATAAACTAGGGCTTAAGGGAGAGTGTTAGATTAAGTAAGCCCGAGTTTATCTTACGGTTCCATGACTATTTCTTGCTTTAGCAGTTTTTTGAATTTTTTTTGTTTATGTGACAGTTTGTATGAGCGCCAGTTTGACGGCACATATAGACTAGAGTCGGGACATGCGTCCAATAACGAGAACCCTAGCATGAGGCTACATTATGGTTGCTTTGCAAAAGTGAAATGCTAGAGATAAACTGAGGGATGCCGCTTGGCTTTTGATTGGTTTACTGGTCTGTGCCACATCAGATGCTCTTGTATAGTCACTTCTAACGGGTTATCATTCTGTTTTTCTGTGCCGCTTTTCGGTCATTTCTTCGCTTTCTGACATCTATGCAGTTTGTTGATTTGAAAAATTGTTAGCCTTCTCATGTTATTTCCTGGTTCTTGCTACCATCTTGCCATGTACTGTTAGATCACAGTGGCTTTGTTCAAGTCCTTGATTATGTTTTCTGTGGGAATTTTCAGGTAGTGATGCTAGGCCTTGATGCAGCTGGCAAGACAACTATACTCTATAAGTTACATATTGGGGAAATTCTCTCGACAGTTCCTACGATTGGTAGGTCACATGCATAAGGAATGGCCAGAGTCGCACCATCCCATTCGCATTTCCACATAACGTCTTCAACAGAATTTGCATATTGGCTAGTAGTTTACTGGGCACTCCCTTGACCTTTCGGGAAGGGACCTTGGAGGTTCTGTTTAAGTTTTTGCCTAATGATTTCTTTAATTATCATGCAATCAATATCAGTTACAATAGCATAATGATACAATAAATAAGCAACAGTTCCTTTGATGCTTGTTGTGTGTAGCTATACGTAGATTATTGTGCAATAAAATTTGGTTCCTCAGTAAGAAGTGTAAGGGAATGTGGACTAATTCTCAAAACCTGTGAAACAGTTCACTTGCACGGAGATGATGTTTGAACAAGGCTCCACCTGATATAAGTAGAGGTTTTCTTTTTTGTTATAAGAAAGTTGCCAAAGTAATGCAGTGTGATATTGTTTTCGATTACTTGAGGAGGTCAATTATGTACAGATGTTTTCAATTCTAGGTCAACACATTTTTTGCACCTCTATGCTGAAATATTTTTAGGGGGGAATGGTCAATGACATCCTTTGCACCGGTAGATTTATACAAGTTTTGCACTCTTAGATTTACAGAGTTCCGATTTTAGTGAATAAAATGAGTTTCAACTTTTTCAGAATCTGTGCTCTGAGTTCTGTAACACATATTGCAAAATGGTTCCTGGTTTCAGGGAAAGTCATTCAGGAACCCTTTTTTTTAGAACACAAAACCGTGTTAAAAAAACATTGTTTCATGTCAAGTGTGGCCCTCAAAATAAGTGTTATAAAAACTAAAATTTATATTTGAGACAAAAGGTGATACTTGATCAGTCTGTGTTCCCCAGGGCATACATAACAGTCACATACACATGGTGTGTGTCCGAAATTGGAATTTGAGTATAGAGATAATAGATTGACTCGATTGTAGAGCTAGGGTGTAAGAACATAACACTAAATACATAGCAGAACACCTCCTCGATGCACTAATTCAGAAGAAGTTTATGTTAAAAATTTATTATATCTCAATATAGATGTGCCAGATGCCCTATATAGCACTACTCTGTACATGCTGGACATAGAAGGGTAAGCAACTAGTTCTAAACATTATTGTTTCATCCTCCATTGAGATCTTATTGCTCTGTCCATGAATTTTTCTTCCCTGTCAAAAGGGGTACCTAGATGTGACATGTGTCGTGGTCTCCCTCTGTCTCTGCCTCTTTGGCCTGCTGATTAGCAATAAGATTTAGTCAAATTTTTGCACTCCAACCTCCAAGCCATTAAAGGAAATGATAGGCAAAATACTAGCCCAAAGCTATTCTCTCCTCTCCTCTCCTCCACTTTCGTCCAAATTGTTGGTTGCTGCGCACTCTCTCTCTCTCTCTCTCTCTCTCTCTCTCTCTCTCTCTCTCTCTCTCTCTCTGTGTGTGTGTGTGTGTTTGTGGAGATAGGAAGACCGGGTTTGATCCCGATTAAAGTTTTTTTTTATTACACTAATCCCAAACAAGTATGAAAAGTTTGGGAACATATAACAAAAGGATATGTTCGTGCCTCTGACCTGCAGCTACTTTTAGGCACCAACAAGAGAGTAGGTATGTGATAGCAAGTGGGCCACTCTATGCATGATGAAGTCGACTCCATAGGGTTGACGATTGCACGTCTTCTTTGTTATGTCACGTGTTACCCTTGACATAACATCAATATATCTTTCCATTGTGACCTCTTAAGTACTATTGTGAATCTCTCAGGATTTGGTATGAAGTCTCAAAATGTTGTTTCTGAGCACCTATCATGACAACTTTGTAAGAATCCTCCTGTTGCAATGCATTGAATCATTCCAGTTCATGACCATTATCTAATAAGAACTTCAGAGCATGTCAAATACTCATTCCAGAACGCCAGGGCTCGAGAATGGCATTCCATCAGAAGTATGGAATGTATCACACATTATTTTGGCTGGATAGCAATTTCTTTATATTGAACTCTCATTATTCTGATTTGTTCCAGATAACGATCATTCAAAGTAGGGTCCACCATTATTCATTTGAGTTTAAGGTTGCAAGAGACGAGACAAGTGTAGCTTTTAGTTTCAGATCTAATCTGGACGTTTGGCAATTTGAAAACTTTGTGATAAGGTATTCAATTTTCTGTGCAGGTTTTAATGTCGAGAAGGTGCAGTATAAAAATGTCGTTTTCACAGTATGGGATGTTGGTGGTCAGGAAAAGCTGAGACCACTGTGGAAGCACTATTTCAGCAACACAGATGGTTTGGTACATTGTTTGAGATGCCTACAATGTGGAATGCCTTCTGTTCTATGTCACACTTAGAAGTCAGGTTTATTAATTTGCTATAGTCCAGAGGAATTTTATGTCCTTTCATGTGCGAGCAAACTCTGAGTTAGTTTCAGGAGATTGCAAGGTTTTCATTTCATATGCATCAGAAGCTGTGAAAATGGCATGAGCCATTAATCACATTGGCTGCTGAATAGAGGCTAATTGATGCATCTACAGTTTCAATTTTGCTACATACAACCAGTTGAGCTGTCCATCTGATATCATCTTGTTGAGATGATGTTAAGGTGGAGATGCAAAAAGTTGATATTGTACTTCATTTTTATGGATTGTTACTTTCATAGATCAGTTTTCAACACTGATTGAAGGGCTGTTTAATGTCAATGAGAAAGTTTTATAGCAAATGAGCCAGTTTAAATTGTCGTTGATCGGTGTCATAGCTATTGCTATTAATAATCACGCCAGTGGCCACAGCGTCAGCTAGTTCACTCCAACTTAGAGCAGCTTTTCGACCTCTTTTTTGAACATGGTAATGGCCTCCAGCAACATCCTAACAAGCTACTACTTTAGGCATATTTTCACAAGCGACGACGCATATCTCGAGTAAACCATCCAATTGCTTTTCTCAAAGCCAATCAATCATTGATCACTTTAGAGGTTATTTCTTCAAAGCATCTATGTTTACCGATTGCTTGTCAGATTTATTTAGCTGTAAATTTACTCGCTGTGAATATCCTCATGCCTTTATCAGAATAGTCATCATCCCTTTATTTTAAAGCTAGCACGTTAATGCCAAGCCACAATGATGTGCCCCCAATCTCATAACTTTGACGTTTGGAAAAATGAAACAAATCTGCGAAAACTAATGACAAGCGACTACTTTCCGAATTCTTTTTCTGCGCATGCAAAAACCTGTGGCTTGTTACTAACATCTTTTCCATGTTTTGCCTTGTATATGATTATTATTCATTAATGTAATGATTTAGTAGCATATTATTAGTTTTTAAAAGATCTAAATCAAGATTCTAAAAGTCAATTGTTTGAAGATTTAACTCGAGCAAAGCATGAATATATTGTGAATAACATTTGAGACTACATTTCTACTATACAATGATAGTCCTGTTTCAGACACTCTCTATCTTCCAATTAATGATGTCCTAAATAACCTTTCTTTGGGGATCATAACAATGCCATTTTTTACTGTTGGCTGAAATTTGAGAACTCTTGCTTTTAAATAAAGTTTTTGAAGCCATAAATTTCTGTCAAGAACTTGTACTAGTGAACTTGAGCCCTATTTCATGTGTTAAGGGCCACTGCTATCAACTATCAATGTTGCATTCATAGTTGCCCCATTCCATACAGAATATGGTCAGAAGCACTTTTCAGAACAGTTTTTTACTAATTGATTTTTAACTTCTTTTGTTGAATACGGAGTGACCCTGGGTTCATCTTTTTTTCTGATAGTTTTGATTGCCTGCTTTGACATGGAAACAATCTATCGTTCATTGCTGAATTTTTTTGGTGTTGAATGGGCTTTAGAGTCCAGATTTAGGGCAGCTGTTTACAAACGTTTTGTTCTGCCTGGGTTATAGCTCAGTAAATTGGATAGTTTCTGTTGTGAGACAGGCGATGAGGTTTTGGGGGTGGAGAGAGAGAGAGAGAGAGAGAGAACAGAACACTCGCATGCATTCCCATCCAGTGATAAACGCCAAGCAGATTCTGACTTTGTAGATACAGAAACTATCAAAGTACAATGACAGTACAGTCAAATGTTCAACAATAGAGCTCGATAAGTCCATTGTATGTCAATCTGTCTATTTGATAATTGTACAAATGAAAAATTCCCAATATGACAGCTTGTCGCTAAAACACAGCACTGTTTCTAATGCTCACAGAGGAAGCCATTGAGGTTTGCCTCCAGGAGCTTGGTGACACCTTCTAGTCGGCAAAGAAGCTTCAAATTGGTGTTGGAAAGTCATGTGAGGATGCAAGTGGCAAGCCATCTCGGAAGGTGTGTAGAATCCCCAAAGATATTTTACCCAATGACTGGATGTAGCATGGCATCCAAGGCCATAGCTAGAGAAGAAGGCAATGGTGCTGTCCTCTCGATCCAGTAGTATAGAACCTGTATCAGCTCCTCTGCCTGTTGCCAAAACACCAAAACTCCTACGCCGAGAGCATCAGTTGATCTATCAGCCATAATGGAGCAGGCAATGTGCCCCTCAACATTTTCAGTTGATTAGAAAGGTTTGTGGTGGCCAACAACACTTCGTATTATGGGGCCAATAGCCAACATTATAAGCTACAACTCTAGCCGTGACAGATGTGAATAGGGTGGTGTCAGCAATCACAGAGGGTAGGTTTGGTTCATAGAACATCTAAGCCATAGTTTGGTTTTTTGACTTGTGTTGTCGTCCTCATGGATTGCACCAGGCTCTGTGGCCTAGATTTGGAAGGCCTCAATGGTTGTCGTGCAACATGTCCTGTGGGGGGGGTGTAGCCTTGACACCTCAAAAGGGCGTTGGACTAGAGGGGTGCTCCCAAGTGTCACATAAGCCTACTCATTCCATCATAAAATTTGAAATTTCATGAACATTGTCCTCTGGTTCGCTCCCCATCTCTCTCGTAGTAGAATTGAGAATTTTATCTTCATTGGCTAGGTCAGATTGTGTAGAAGAGTTATCACTTGAATGAACTATCATGGAATTCAAGCAATCGACCGTGGCAAAGGCCTCCATCCAATCAACTATTTCGGTTTGGGAGTCGTCCTTAATCACTATTTGCCTCCAATGTCCTGGATATTCTAATTCCGTATCTTTTTCTTCAATTCGCTCGGTGGTAGCGATCTTACTAATCCACTCCTGTATCAAATGCCAAAAGTAAACTGACTTAAACTATCCATATCATTATAAAAGCAAACCTAGCTTAGCCAAAAGCCAACCAGATGTTTATCCATAAGATAATCAATGCAGAGGCAATCACATTCCATAAATTCCAAAGGCAAAGTGGGAGACAACTTAACCAATCAGCGTGGTGGTGAGCCCAGCATCCACGGAGGAGACGCTTAGGCAAGTAGCAAAAAAAAGCTTGTAATTGATCCTTTCAATTGGACTAGTTGTGGATGTGAAACCAAGATAGTTAGTGGACCCATCAAGCATCTCTACTAATCAGAGAAGAGGTACTTTCATTATGGACGACTTAGTCTTAGGGGCCATCAACATGAAATGGCATAGTGCTTGGGTAATGCTGTTGAGGGGAGCTGAGATCCGTTGTTGAAATCTTTGGGCCTATCTAGCTTCGAAGTCCTGGCTACCTGCCTCGCTAATGGTTATTCTGCCATTTAGTGCCTTTGTTCAGTCCTACCACACAATGTTGTTCCGCTTTAGCACGTTTTTTTGGAAGAGGTTATTCTTTCCATGATAGACTAGCTCTTGGCCTAGACTCAAGCTTCAAAGCTAGCTCAACTCCAACTATGCGAGTGCTTCATCCACAAGTTGGGGCTTATCATGACTAGATTAAATGTGGTAACTTGACCACAAGCTGGAGGCTTAGCTGAATTTCTCTAGACTTGCTTTGGGACTTGGGAGGGTCAACCGCTGGAGTCTTTCAGGCCATTGTTGGTACCTTAGAAGCCCGTTCCAAGCAAAAAGGGTCGGAACGTTCCGTCCGTTCCGTATGTTCCGGAACGTACTGGGTCGGAACGAGTTAATGTAAATTAAAAAAAAATTGATATACGACTCTGCTGACCCGCGACTTCTGCATTTCACAGATAGCAAGCAAGGTAGCGAGCAAGGAAAGTAAGGTTGTTAGATAGGTGCACTGCTGGCCCGCGACTCCATCATTTCACAACAGCGAGCAGGGAAAGTGCACCTACATGCAGTTTGATGAGACTGCATAACTTCCTCACCTCTGAAATGTTGAACAACATGCTGCAATGTCTCTTTCCTTCTGCGTTAAATGCGGGATTCATACTTTTTCCATGGATCTGTTTCCAATAGATAAGGGGAGATCAGTTTTTCATATGCACAGAATTGGAGATATGGTGTGGTTGGGAGCCTTTTGCAACAGTTGGTATGGTTGGGAGAACCAATGGCTGGATTCTCATGTGTAAATTCAAATAACAAGCTTGAATTGGGTCCTGTGATTCCAACTCTGTTGACCCTGTTACTTTTTGAAAGATTATTATAGGGATGCCATGAATGACCAAATCAAATACGCCCTCTATTAAATTCTGCAAACACGTCACTAGTAAGATCCACGGTATTGTCCAGTTGCTTCAAATTCTCCCTTTGCCTTGATTTTTTCCACCAACTTTCTACCATAACTTAAGTATTGAAGTGTAGTAATCCTTTGTAAAAAAATACGTTTTTTTTTTCAAAAATACGTTTTTTTTTTCAAGGGCGAGTCAACTTTACAACATCCTGCCCACCTTAAAGAAAGCTGATGTTCTTATCAGGGCCAAATTTCTATTAAGCTGTAGTGCACGGGCTCCTTTCACTGGCCTTATTGACAAAAGTACGTGTAATAGAAAGTATATAAAACTAAGTGGCATTGGCTCCATTTACCGGCCTTACAAGCAGCAGTAGATCAGATGTTTACATTGCTTTAAAAGTGTAGATAGAGTTCACTTACATGAAGTTTGTTCAATACGCAATAACTTCATAAACTATCTGAGTGCGGGACTTGTCACACCCTCCATCTGTGGCACTCGTATCTGGGATTTGGTGATATACATGCTCATTTTTTAGACCTATAGATATCTAGGATTCTCTCTCATAAGTATCCAGATTTTTACACACTCATTTTGCCATATTTGAGAGATCATAATATGTTTTTGAATGTACTGCAGATATATGTTGTTGATTCTTTGGACAGGGAACGAATCAACAAAGCAAAGACTGAGTTTCAGGTCAACTGTCACCTTCATTGCTGATCGTCTTGAAGCTCCTTTGAATAGAATCACCTCTGTTAAATGTGTATCTCAAGAAAAAAGATGCCCAATTTTTTGATATTTATTTTATTGTCAGTAAACAGTTTTGAGTTCAAATATCTGCCTATGCTTTTCTTTAGGAGATGATTGTTTAAAGAATCCGAACAACGTTAAGTGTGCTTCTGGTACGGATGAGTTACTGAATTTCAATATTCTGTATCAATGATAGTGCAGGCTATTGTCAGTGACCCGTCGATGAGAAACAGTGCAATATTGGTCTTTGCAAATAAACAAGATATGGTTAGTGCAAAAAATTTCTGTGAATGGTTTGCTTGCAGCATTTCAGAAGGTGGCAGGTAGAATCATTTCAGTTGAAGTCCTCATTTTCCCTGAAAGTAAATAGATATAACGTGCTTGGAAAGGTGATAAAATTAGATTAGTCTATGAGCAAGTTTTTTACATTACAATCAATTAGTTTAGCTGAAAATGGCTACGAGTGGGGTCCAACTGCACATGTTCACCTGATATGAATGATTGCAGAAAGGGGCAATGTCACCAGCAGAAGTTTGCGAGGCTTTAGGGCTCTCCAGCTTACACAACAGAAGGTGGCAAATTCAGGGAACCTGTGCGACGAAGGGTGAAGGCCTTTATGAAGGCTTAGATTGGCTGGCTACAACCTTGAAACAAATGCAATCTACAGGTGTACCTACCTCCGTAGGAGGCTCCAGGACTGTATAGACAACAAGATTACAATACCAGAAGTCTTCTGTATCATTTGAAAGAATTTAGCTGATGGAGCAATGGTTTTTATAAGAAACAGTGCCAAAATGCTTCCAGTTTTAGGCCCATCAGGGTTGATCAGAGTGATGTATATGGCCTGCTCTGGTTGTTGTACGTGGCAATTCAGTTCAAACCTCATTCATATTGTCAATGGTGAGTGTAAAGTAGCACAAATTTTGTTCGCTGTATGCTTTGGCTTGAGAGTCTCTGCCAGACGCCTATTTTATAGGGAAATATATCTGCTTAAATGTGCAGGAGAAATATCTTCCAACAAAATGTTGAAATACAAAAGTGTCTATTGCAAAAGACTGCCTCAACCTCTGGTTTAGTTGTTTATCAAATCAAGCTCGACGAGATTTATGGAAAAAGTTTTTCAGCTTTCTTTATCAGGCGAAGATTTGTCGCCTATATACGGGTTCATAGATTTTGGAAACATGTTCATCCAGTTTGTGAATGAAGCCTTTAAAAGGCAATGCTATTTGTTTTGGTTGTCAACAAGAATTGTTAAGGCTGTCCAAAACGCTTATACAACAGCTCTATTCCTGTAGATAAGATCTTAGGAACCCGTTCCGACCCTTTTGGGCCGGAATGTACTGTACGTTCCATACAGTACGTTCTGGAATGTATTAAGTCGGAACGTTTTTTTGTTTTTTTAAATTAAAAAAAAACAGGTATTAAAGCCTGAAACAGGGAAACAGAGCGTATGTTTGTGGTCCAACAATGATAAATGTGATGAATTGACCAAGAAAACCTGAAAGGAAGAGTCAGAAACAGAAGAGAACACATTCAATCCTTCCTACAACACTGATTTATATGGATCCTATCTCATGGTGGTGCAACACGCCGCTCCTCCACAGACAATTCATGCTCTTGCAGACTTGGGTAGCAATCTGGTGTGGGTGAGATGCAAGCCATCTAATGGAATTGGAGGACCTGTGAAGAATCTTAAAACCTCTCACTCCTACAAGCCCATTCCTTATCTATCTTCACAATGCAGTGCGCTTTCGCGATGCCCATTGAGACGAGATGTGGCTTTCAATATGGCTACAGCGATGGATCTACTTTGGCAGGAGACTTTTCGTCCGACACTCACACACTGACAGGAACAGATGGACAGCCCCAAAAGTTCACCAATTTCTTCTTCGGATGTGCACATCAAGCTTCTGTTAAAATCGGAAGAATAGGAGGCTCGCTTTTTGCTGTAATCATGTGTCACGAAAATACGGTGTTTTTTTAAATTTTATTTTGGTCAAGTTCTGGAACGCTTTCCAGAATGGGCAACTATGGATAAGATAAACCTAAACTCACCTGCATTATGTAAATTTTAATTTCATAGTAGATATCATTAGTATATTCTTATGTCGTGCTTCACCTTGGGTTTCATAGGGGTTGAGAGTTAGGTTCATAGGTTGCAATAAATCTAAGCTTCTCAATTTCAGTTTTTTGGCCCTGCCTTACTTTGCAAGGATGACTTAGCGTTCATGTCAAAGATTGACCTGCTTGTGTTGTGGACTTCATTTAAAAGACATATATATATTTTAAATGAGTATTTTCGGTTGTCTTGCATAGGACATGTGGCAATTTTAAATGAATTGTCTAATTTTAGACCTTTCTAAGCTATTGCTTTTTTTTTTAAAGCTTTTTTTCTAGGCTATTGCTTTTTTTTTTTGCCCTGCCTTGCTTTGCAAGGGGGACTTAGCATTCATGTGAAAGATTGACCTGCTTGTGTTGTGGACTTGATTTAAAAGACATAAATAAATATTTTTTATTTGTATTTTCGATTTTTGTGAGTTAGACATGTGGCAATTTTAAATAAATTGGCTATTTTTGTGGGTTTTTCATGGCTATTGCTTTTTCTTTTTTTATTCTTTTTCAAATATTTATATTTATTTTGATTAAGGAATTCCGGATTATTAAGAGATTGACATGTGGCTTTCCAATTGTTGTGGTCTTTGATTTTGGGTTTTGGGTTTTTGAACTACGTGCTTCTTGAAGTTTCGTTCATCACATTTCTTGCCTTTTTCTACCTGCTCGTTGTAGTTGCATGCTACATGCATGCTGATGAGTAAGGCCAATATCACAATCGCGAAATCCACGTTCACAAAGGGGACAACTTCTGCTCTCAACCACTCCTCTGGCAAGAAGAAGATGAACCACAAATTCATGCTGCAGGGATTTTCCAAAAAGTGAGTTAGAATCTAGATCGAAGAACACATGGAGGCTTGAAATGCTACTGCCCTTGAAGGATACGACTGTATAATGTCGTGCAGCTTCGATGGAATTTCAGATTAGAGGTTACCTCTCATATGCAAAACGTCTCATCTGAAACGTCTCATGTCGATGAATTTGTATAGCAGAACGTCACGTAAATCTAGAGATGTCGGCTTTGGAGGTTGATGGAATTTGCGCTTGTACCGATCCACAGATCCAGCGCGCCGTATGTCTTTAGCGGTTTCTCTACGAACGGGAACAGTGGGCTGTGTCTGTGGTTGTGTCTATGATTTGGCATCTCTAAATGCGTCTGTGATTTGGCAAGCACAAATGCGAAAACAGAACTTGGTCATTCCAATTAGCGGAGGTGAAACAAAGCATTGAAAATATCATGTCTGCAACAACGCCATATTTCCATTTCTAGTAGCGAAAAGCTACATATCAACAATATTTTGTTGCAAATCAACAGTATGGCAAAATAACATCAGGCAATATATTGATACAAGCACAGGCAGGCGTTGTTGCCCATTCGAAATTGCTTGTTATTCATATAATTATATCTATGGTTGGCAATTGCTTCATCCTACAATTTTCATCAGGATTTGATATTCCAGAACATAGGAGTTTCAGATGGTTTCTCAGGCAGGATCAGATGGCAAGATAAGCGTGGCTGCTAGATGTCTATCCGTCTCCTCAAGTCTCCACTTCCGTCGTAGAGCCTTACAATAGTGTTCTTTCAACTCATTCATGTCATTAGACATAGAGCGTCACACTTGCACCAACCTCAACTGACTAGTCTCGCAGGTTATATCATCTTTGACAGCGATTTGATAGAGCTCTTGTAGACATAACTGTTAATTCAGACCAACTTGGTTCCTTATCCTCGCAATCCATTTCATGCTTTTGTTGTATGCTCCTGTGATATCAGCTGAAAAAGCTTATCATGAGCCGCTCTCAGTTGCAAAGTTCATAAGCAGTGCCTTTGAACCTTTCTCCATGATGGCAAAGTGCGATGATGTGATCCTCGCCATGACAAATTATACATGGGTTGCCATCGCGTAGAGATGTGGTTCCAAAATATTTGAACGCTGCAGTCAGACCGATCAAGACCAAGAGGACTACCCAATTTGTAGATTGGTGTCGTACATGACTCAAATGAAGAATCAACTACCAGCCTCTTGCAGTAGTTCCAGGAGGTGATCTAGCAAAGGTGCAAAGAGTAGACTACATGATATCCAACCGTCACTAGCGACGCTGAAGTATTTTCGAGAATTAATCACAAGTTTGATCTAATGTATGCAAAGAACTCTTTGTGCGTTAGTACATTAGCGAGAGCATGGAGGGTGAATTCTCTGAGGCCAGAGAAGGATCTAGCACTTGAAAAGGACTATGAAGAGGTCTGAAGGAGAGGAGTACTGGATTTACTCCTAAATTGCATGACTCTTAACCTAGTTTCAACAAGTCTAAGATCAACAAGCAATTCAATAGTTCTGATGATCATTAGCGTTCAAAAGAATATGTATATGCTTGCATCTCAACATGAGTTTCACAATTAAACATATGACTTCAATGTTCAGCTATTCTATGTCATTTTTTTTCTATGTCACAGTATAGTTTTATACTCTAGACTTTTCTTTAGTTTCCTAGTTTGAGATAGGAGATATGATGAGGATTCCCAAAAGAGCTTCTAGCTATAGCTATAACTAGTCTAAGTAGGGGGCTGTATCTAAGTAGCTTGGTACTCAAATCATGCAAATGTTTAAAATAAACAGCACTTGATGGTTACAAATTTCCAAGATTGATCTTATGTGGACTAATATGTACAAAAAATACTAAAGGTGTGAGCCATTTGTGGTATATGAATGGGAATTACTATGAAATCATTTGGACTCCTAAAAAGTTAGAAATAGGAAATAGGAATCAAATTTTTAGTACTCATTAATATAAGACATACAACAAGGAAATATATAAAGATCTAGGAGTTCAAGACCTTTCCTAAAATGAAAGCTTGAAGCACATTAGATATCATGTAGATGCTCGATCATGGTGCGAGTGTCAAGAGTAAAGCAACTTATATGTCTACTCAATTCACCTTACATGTAGATTTGATGCTACATGAGACGTCTAACTAGTTACTGATCAAGACAACACGTCAATACAAATACATCTCATATCTACATTGTCTTTTACAATTATGCCATATATGGCACACAGTTGGATCATGTCTGGACAAACATACAAAATTCAAGAAATTTATCTGGAACTACATACACTTATTGGTTAGATCATTCACCAATATATTACATGTGTGAATGGCCATGTGGCTTGCCACAATGCACTAGTTTTTCTAGATTTCCAAATATTTGTGTGTTTCAAGTTTTCTGATTACGGTGTGCACACGTGGATTCGTATTTCCACGTTTCTTGCCATTTGCAAAGGTCTTCCGTGTCACTGCATGTGACGCTTTCTAGTCTCCCTGTTTTGATATGTTGATAGTAGTTCAAAGATTGTCGCTGTCTCTTTTCAGATTGTCTTTGCTAGTGATCTATATTCCTAGTAAGCTAGCCTTCTGGGCACACATGTACTTCTTAATCTCCATCTGTGTTCTGGTCCATTGGAGAAAAGGTCTAATCAGAGCTGCGTGCGTGTTTACAGATGAATTGGAGATGGCTATTGGAGAAACGGTCTAATTAGAGCTGCGTGCATGTTTGCAGATGAATTGCAGTTGCCTGCTGCACTGGTGCTATGGAAACACTAAACGTTAAACCGCAACATAAATCACGAAAAATGAATCTATATATAATGTAAAAGACTTGTGTTTCTGCATCTTGTTAACTAAGGAATAAGTGTCAATCTTTCGAAGCCGCTTCAAGTGCAGAGCAAAAATCTTGTTGTTTAATAAGGTAAGGCCTCAACTTTGAACCAGAAACGGGTCAATCTAAAACAGAAATTACTCTACTGTGAAAAGATCAATATTTATAAGATATCACTTAATCACTGTACCTCTAATGAAGGTGTGGAAAAACAGATCCGATCAGACTTCTTAGAGCGAGAAGCCAGTTATAATGAGTCAAAAAGCTTGGCCTTACAGCCAGCAGCACGAGTGTGAAAGGGCGGAAGTATGATAGATCCAGAAGTGGCATGGCCCATTGAAGCAATTATTATGGACTAAGCTCTTGTGCAGTGCTATGTGTGTCGAAGCTAGTCAAAACACAATAATATTTATTTTTCATCATATTCTCTCTTAACCAACGTTAATCTTTATCATCGATCAGAAGCAAGCACAACAACAATTTTAGTACACCAGCGTCTAGCGCTCTGCTCATGAGACTTCGAGTCATCCCCTCATTCCTCCCCCATTTCACAGAAGCTCAAGTGAGTGGCGATGTGACACCCACCCTGATAGGCACACCTACAACCGCCAGGTACCCCGTCTCTGTGATCCGCACCATCTTGTACTCCTGTAGGCTTTGCTGCTAGACTTTCAACTTTTTGCTATCTATATTTTCAATTATCAATCAATATAATAATCTTCAGGAACACATTAACTCTAGTCCCTTACCTCGTTCATCTCATTAAGCATAAATCCATCATCTCTCTTTGCTTACCATATATCTATTAATACATATTTTCTTTAAACACATCAATTACTCTCACCTCATTCCATCTCATTCAGTGCACATACATTACATAACCTATCTTAGCTGATTACCGATTAATCAATTGTATCTCTATTGAAACATTAACTCTTATCCTATCCATCTAATTCAACTGCATGCATACAACTCTAGATAACAACACCTATTTTCACTTACCAATTAATCTTTATAAACATCTCATGATTACCCATCCATTTCAGTCATCTCATTGATTCAGCACACATACATCACTTATTTTTATATACTAAAATAATGAATAATTTACAATAAACACATTAGATTTTGCAAGATTCTTGTCATTCAGCACTCATATCCTAATAATTAAGATTTACGCTCTCTGATGCACCTCCAACCGATCTCCATTGCCAGAAACCTGTATTTGGTACTAGTCACAGTGCTTTGGAATTCCAAATTATTACCACGTTCATATGTATAATATCAGTATATAGGTACGTTTTTTTAAGATTCAACGTTGTTTCAGAAATTGGGTCATATTTCTTTGTATTGCATCATAATTCACATCTGGTTCATAGATTTGCGATTCTAATGCTCAATTAAGCATTCATCTCCACTAACTCTGGATCCTGCACCAGAGAGAGAGAGAGAGAGAGAGAGAGAGAGAGAGAGAGAGAGAGAGAGAGAGAGAGAGAGAGAGAGAGAGAGAGAGAGAGAGAGGACTTAGTGACACAGTACATTTAAGGCCCGATCACTTGGATCTACGCCATGTGTCATAGTACCACTAAGAGCAGAGGGTGATTATCTTCGAGTCCGCCACCACCGTTAGATTTTATAACAAGAATCAGAGGACTCATAATGTGGAAAACAATTTCGGTTGAAATTGCTGATCTACATACGCTTATTGGTCAGTTCATTCGCCACTATATTACATGTGTGGTTAACAAAAACCAATAACGTATTATATTACCTCCCTATAAACACTATTTTATCGAATACGAAACTGAACATGAAATTTATTATTTTTACCAAAACATGCATTTCCATTCTCTCATTTTTTCTAGAAGACAAATTTAATTTTTTTTTTAATAAAATGAAGTTTCCCACATATTGCAAAGGCAGGGCCCTGTGGCTTGCCACAATGCACTTGTTTCACCAAGTGGCCTGGGGTGCTGTCCAGTGAGATCGTGCAATGCTGGTGAGCCAACATGGTGGGATGCGACTGACCCTGCCCCCTAGGGTGCTTAGTGCAGGGCTTGCGAGGTGCCAATGCATCTTGTAAAGGATGGGACTAGGGATGGGGGTGTGGCAGGCTGAATTTCTTTTGCAAATATCACTTCTACTCAACTAGCTACAACACAAAATTCACCACTTGATGAAGGGTCGTATTATATCATGTTGTAGTTTTGACCTTGTATGATCAACAAAAGTGAGATCCAATGAGTGAGATAATCAAGTTAGTAGTCCAGTTAACATTTGTGCATAGAAAGGTGACAAAATCAATAGATCTGAAGGGTTGGGTGAAAGTATTAGGTTGAGCATGTGTTATTGGTTGCATATAGATTGGCATACCCAACATGATATTTTTGCATAGACCTATATCTAATTCTTGGCTTAGGATGTATAGAGGTGAATACTAAGTTCTCTTGTTCTAGATTTATTTATTAAGTTTTAAGGAGCCTTTTTTGGCTACTCAAGAAAGAAAAACAAGTAGATGGATCGATTCCACAAGGGTGTTGGCTAGAGCACCATCCTCTCTTTAAGCAGGTGACTCACATTCCCACTTATTTACAAAAAAAATTCTTTGAGGGGCATGTTGTCTATAGCATATGATAAGGCTTTGTTTCATTGGTATCCAATACGAGGATGAACTAGAGAGCTGTTTTTGAAGTATCCTTGACCAATAGTGCCAATTTATGTCATCATAACAACAACCTAACAACCTTTTCACAGGAATGTTAAACAAGCATTTGTTTGTAAGCTTTTATGCATAAAAGATATCATGTGACCATAGCAATGCGCAAAATGTTGACAATTTCAAAACAAAATACTATAGGAAATATATGTAGATGCTTCTTGGAGACACAAAGCATGGAGTGACACCCTCAATGTGTATCAAACTTGCAAGTTTAGTTGTAGATTGAAGGGTACCTTCTTCTTCACAAGAACATTTATTGAAGTTGTGCTAAAGTTGATAGAGGTTTTTAGTTTGAATTCTAAAAATTGAAAGTTGGGGAAATGCAGTTTGGACATTGAAGTGCTCAATTCTAGATCTCAGCAACCCTTTGCACATCACATTAAAGTACCCAACTTTCAAGCTTACGAAGGAAATTGTTCTAGGTAGGTATATAGAATGCCAAAAAGAAAATAGTCCTCCTGCCCTGCCCCTCAGTATCTCTCATAGTGACCTCTCAACGGGGAGAGCTTTCAAGCCTGCACGCAAAGTGACGTCTCAGCTGTTCCCGGAGCGCTCTCAGGTACACCCGCAGATCAACACCTCACAGATTCAAAGCAATGCATTGCTCACACGCTGCTTTCAGACTCGAGCATTGGCTACTCTCAGACAACCGTGCTCACCCTCACATTCTTGTCTCGTGAAGACCTGCACTCTCATGTGCACTAATTCCCGGGATTTGTCACGCTCTGTGCTCATTCAACTTGCATCGTAATGGCTCGTTTAGATTCTCTCTCTGCTGAGCTCTCGTGCAGTGTCGCTCACTAACGAAGCTGGTGCTTGCAATCGCGCTGGCAGACCTCAGTTGCATGTGATGGATCTGTTTTCAGAAAACAATCACAGGAGTCCGCTATACACAGGAGCGCTCGTTGCGCTCTCTCTCTCTCTCTCTCTCTCTCTCTCTCTCTCTCTCTCTCTCTCTCTCTCTCTATATATATATATATATATATATATATATATCATATATCTATATTTATTATAATTAAAATTTTAGTGTTCCGGGCAGCGAGCAGCGTGGACAGCGTGAGCGCTGCCCGCTCACGCTGCCCAAGACCTCTTTTTAGGAAATTTCTTTCATGTTTTTTTTTTCAGGTAGCGGTCGCACTGCCCCAAGAGCAGCCCGACCTTGCCCCCCAAAAAAAGCTCATTTTTTAAATTTTGTACCCTCCTCGTTGCCCACCCGCCCAAAACGCTTGCCCCACCCGCACACTTGTGAGCTTACATTCTTACATGCATGCATGGGGAGGAGGATGTATGCATCCTGCCCCATGCATACACATTACTCCCCAAGTTCTAATTCAAACGCACCTCTCTCAAGATCCTCCCGCTCTCTCTCCCTCACGATCCTCCTTCCAAGATCCATCTCTCTCTCTCTCTCTCTCTCTCTCTCTCTCCCTCTCTCTCTCTCTCTCTCTCTCTAGCTCGAGTAGCATGCGAGTTTGTCTGAATTGCGAGGAGCAGACGGGTCTCTTTCTTTCTCTCACAAAAAAGTGATAATCACAACATAATCCCCTTCGTTCTATGCTTTGTTACAGTCTGACTTTGTTGTGTACGTTCTTGAATCTGTCTTATTGTGCAAGTGTTTCCAACAAGATCAAGAATCTTGATTGTGCGTGTTGTAAATTAGCTCCAACACACCGGTGTAGTGGCTTTTTGAACTTTTTGATTGACTTTTTCTTGTGAACTTAAAAGAAGATAAGGCTCTCTCTCTCTCTCTCTCTCTCTCTCTCTCTCTCTCTCTCTCTCTCTCTCTCTCTCTCTCTCTCTCTCTCTCTCTCTCTCTCTCATATCGAGGAGTCCGATTTGTCGACTTGTTCGACATATCGAGTTATCAACTATCCCGACTTGTTTGGCCACATCAGCGACTTGCTCGACATATCCGAATAGTCAAAGTCTCCTCACGCTTACTTTTTCCAATTTGGCTCTACTCCTTTTTTTGTTGTTCAAACCGAAAAAAAAAATTGCAGACCCGCATGTGCGGTGCACTTCCCAAGGTTGGGTGCGGACTGTCATGCAAGTTGGAGCCTGGAGGAGGCTTGAATCTAAAAAAGAAATTTAAAACTTGAAGGATTTCAGAGTCTAAATATTGATTTATCGCATTTGCCTTTGAATGTGTCTATAAATAATCCCTTAAGTGTTAATTCTCCTGAAGAAAAAATATTTAACAAACTTAGGCAAGAGTATAGCGATGTATTTCTTGATAAACTACCTAACTTGCCTACCTCCCCAAAGGAGTGTTGACCATCAGATAGAGTTGCTTCTTGGAAGCCAACTTGTATCTCTTTTTTTTATAGGGTTAGCATTAAGGAAGAGGATGAAATTTCTAGGCAGTTACAAGAACTTCTTAGGATGGGCCATATTCGGCCTACTAAGTCCCCTTGCAGAGCACCAATCCTTTTGGTTAGCAAAAAGGATGGCAACACACGTTTGTGAAGTGACTTTAAAAAGTTAAATGATTTAACCATCAAGAATAAATATTTCTTACCTAGGATGGATGATTTAATGGACAGTCTGAATGGAGCTAAGAATTTCTCCAAGATTGACCTTAGATCAGGATACCATCAGATAAGGATTAGGAACAAAGATGTTCCTAAGACTGGATTTCGATCCAAGTACGACCATTATGAGTTTTTAGTTTTACCTTTTGGACTCACAAATGCGCCTTCCACTTTCCAGCAGATGATGAACAATATTCTTCGTCCATATTTGGGAAAGCTTGTGGTAGTGTATTTGGATGACATAATTTATAGTCGGGACCCTTGAAGAGCATGAAGAACATCTTTTTATTGTCTTGGATCTTCTAAGACAAGAAGAGTGTGAAGAATTGCCAAAAATTGGCAAATCTAGCTTGATCAAAAACCATGAAGAATAGTGTAAATTTTGTACATAATTGGGTTCCACACATGTATGGCCAAAATGCCACATGGCAACCCACTCCTAATGTAGGTTAGGTCAAGTCAAGAGAGTTGGTCATGTCTATTTGGTGGTCATCCCTACTTTATAGGACCTACACCTAAGTTTAAGGTGAAAATTTGACCAACTAGCTAATATAGACACATTAATGTAACATCTTGTAAGGGATCCTTTAAGAGGTGGTGAAAGATCCTTCATGGACATCATTCTCTATTGGAGTCTCAAAAGTTCCTTGTTTGTAGCTGGATTTTTTAGACACTTCTAGAAGCATTCATTCATCTAGCAAGAGAGGTGCAGATAGATCAAGCTAAATTTGAGGAGGAATGTGAAGAATGCCAAAAATTGGCAAATCTAGCTTGATTAAAAATCATGAAGAATAGTGTAAATTTTGTACATAATTGGGTTCCACACATGTATGGCCAAAATGCCACGTGGCAACCCACTCCTAATGTAGGTTAGGTCAAGTCAAGAGAGTTGGTCATGTCTATTTGGTGGTCATCCCTACTTTATAGGACCTACACCTAAGTTTAAGGTGAAAATTTGGTCAACTAGCTACCTACCAAACATAACTCTAGGATCTAGACTAGGGTTTCATTTTAGGTCAAGGAGAGTGAGTTAACTTCCTTATTACATGTGGAAATCCACCTAACTTCAAGAAGGAAGTCAAATCTGCTATATATTCCCTCTCTTTATAGTGAGAAGATAGAAAAATTTTGGAGCTCATTGGCAATGTCAAGCTAGTTCACTATGTACATTGAGTTTTTGTGATCCAAATTGTCGCTCATTTCCGGCCTCGCTTGCCAATAAAAGCCCTGTGTGCCACAAAGACCGCTATTAGGGCAGCCTGTAGTACACACGTGTGGGCTCAGATTTCAATGTTGATCAATGCTTTTGATTGTTAATGCTTGTTGTTTGTCAAATTGCCAATCTAGATCAACTTTTTGATGACTAGTTTTTTGATATATTGTTAAGCAAGCATCCAATCACTCTTGTGGATCTTTTGTAGATCCATATTTGGTCCTCAAAGTACAGGTTTTTCACAAAAAGCTCTATGCTAAAGAGTCGAAATGTGAGTTCTTTCAAACTAAACTCAAATATCTAGGCCATGTCATATCTAATAAAGGTCTTGAAATCGATTATGACAAAGTTCGTAAGGTATGAGAATGGCTGAGACCTCAGACAATTCGTGATGTGAAATCTTTTTTGGGCTTCACAGAGAGGTGAAGAAAAAATGTAGCCGCATAAAAAGTCCATTGATAACATGGACTGATGAAATGAATGAGAGTTTTGACGCTCTCAAGCACTGTGTTTCTACGGCTTCAATTTTACACATTGTCGACCCTTTGTGGTGGATATAGATGCTATCAACTTTGCTGTAGGAGCGGTCCTTTATTAGGATGTTAAACTAGTTGCTTTTGAGAGCAAGAAGCTGGATCTTGCTTAGATGAGGTATTCTACCTATGAGAAGGACCTTCTTGCAGTCATTCACGCGTTAAAAATTTGGAGGCATTATCTCTATGGTGCTAGATCTACGGTGATGATTGATCACCAATCTCTTAAGTACATTTGAGATACAATCTGATTTGTATCTTTCACTTCGGGATCTTTTTCGAACCGATGGATTTTTTGGCCGCATCTAGCCATCCTCAATGCTATTGGACCCCTTCTTAGCACCTCTCTAATCCTCTTGAATGAGTGACATCACATCCCTTGATTGTGATTGGACCCTTCTAATGATTTTCTCACATATGATTGGACCCTTGAATTTCATGCCAACACACAGGGACATGTCACACACCATCTCTCTACTTGACAAATGTCATAAGCCTAACTTAACTCAAGCTACATCACAACCGTACTTTTGGCATAATGACAACTTGCCATGCGTACTTGCTTATTTTGCCTCTAATGCCAAAAATGCCAAATCACCTACTTACACTTGGATAGATGTCTCGAAACTTTATGTACCCCTAACTCAACATAACTAGGATATTTTTGTCTATTTTTCACATGTGGGAACATGCTCCACACGTGTGATTTTTTCTCACAAACAAGAATTGCAAAATAACAAAGCTAGATTTGGCCAATTTTTCACACTCCTCCTCAAAAACTAGCTTGATAAGGTACTAGATCAACAAGGAGCTTGTGAAACTTGTTGAGTGGATCCTTTGGTATGCATATGAAGTGAAGATCAACCAAGGGATCCTCCATGGCAGCAACCTCACCATATCCATGATAAGACCTCTTTGGTAGAAATCACTTGCCAATTCCATGGAAGATCATTCCACCAATTTGCCACCATATCTTTGAATTGAAAGCTCCACTTGCATGAAGATGGTTGCGCCATAAAGTGAGAAATCTGAGGCTTCCATGCCTCATAAATATCATAAAGATCAAGATCATAAAATGAGCAAATGTGATGATTATCAAAATTTTCATTTCTAGCTTGACTAGTCCACATACTATGAACTTTTTCCATGATGAATCTAATCTTGAAATCAAACACTATCTTGATCTTCTTGAGGCTAAATACTTGCTTAGGATGTCAGTGTCCTCTTTGGATGCTTCACTTAATCTCAAGAGAAGTTTACAAAATGCCTCATAACATGTAAAAACATTATTTTCCAAACTATGAGTATCAAATTTATTCGTGCTCTTACTAAATCCAAGAGCATACTTTTGATGACACAAACTCTTGCTTTCAAATTTTTTTGGAAACATATCTAAGCCAAAAATGACAAGAAATATGTCCATACAATAGGTATCATCCAAAACAAGAATTGCCTTACTTGAACTTTGAGATGTAAAAATCTCAATAATGCAAGATGGTACATCAAATAATGGAAGAGAAGCATAAGTGAGAATGTTGGAGTAGATACCACCTGAAACTTGCGCCTCTTTACCATGAATTTTTAGCCACAAATACTTGGCCTTGCCCCTTGAAGATCCCCTTGAAACCATGTGTTGAGAAGACTCCTCCTCAAGCGTCTCCTCAAACCTTGGAAAATCTCCATCATACACTTGGATTTTTGGTAGATTTGAGAATCCTACCATCATCCTCTTGATTGAGATTATATCCTCTTTATTCCTTAATTGAAAAGAAATTTTGGCAAAGCAAATGGATCTAAAGATCCCCAAAGTATCAACCATTGCAATCTTCATATCAAGCACTTTTGATAAGAGGTACCTCCAATTGAATTCTTCAAGCAAGAAGAACATAAAATAACACTATATTTGCTTCTACATGATGAAATGAAATCATCCAAATGAACAAGATAAGAGAACTGATGAGAAGTAGACCTCCTTGGCAATAACTCTCCATGTGCTTTTTCCAAAGCACCATCTTCATGAGCTTCACGATCTTGGAACATAGATTGAGATAGATCACTTGCATCTTCCTTGAGATGATCCAAGGCTCCTCTTGGCCACACTTCCACAAGGATTAGCATCAATTTTCAAAAGATTGCCACAACTAGTCCCTCTTGCTACCTTACCATCATTCCTCTTCTTGAAACAATTAGAAGCAAAATGCCCCTCTTATCACAAAGGAAGCACTTCTTGTTGGATTTGCAACTTGTTGACGTTTGTGATGACTCCTCATCATTCTCCTCCTTTGACTTGAAATGTTGATGTTGCTCTTTGCTCCTCTCTTTGTGGATAATAGAACTTTGTCATCACCATTATGATTGAGTGACAATTTGTCCATCCTTAATAGCTTGTTCTCATGTCTTGATTCTTCAGCTATTAGCACTCCTTGCAAAGCCTCCAAGGTTGGTAGGTCCTCCTTGATATCATAGGATTGGACAAGATTCTCATATTCATCCTTGAGTATGACTTGGACTAGCTCACTTTGTTTGATGGAATCTCTAATATAAGCAAGCTCCCTATGAATGTCTTTCACTCTCAAAACATAATTAGTGGCACTCTCATCACTCTTTTGACAGCTTTGGAATATCTGATTTCTAAGAGTGAGGAGCCTAGAGGTATTTTTGGCCTCATAGATTGCTTTGAGAGTATCCCAAGCATCCTTGGCCGAGGTACAAGCACCAATCTCTTGCAAAATCTCATTAGAGACATTCATCTTGATATAATGGAAAGCAATCCTAGCTCTCTTCTGATACTTTTGTACTTCTTGAAGGACTTGAGGCTCCTCCTCAATCCCAAGTACAATGTCTATCACATCTTGGAGTGTCAAGATTGACTCCATTCTAACCTTCCAAATAGAATAGATGGAGGTAGATAGTCTTGCACTAGATTCCAATAAGTAGGAACCCATGGATGCCATCAAAAGTAGTGAAGATTCCTTGTAATGAGACAATAAATGTTGCTTCTTTCTCACTATAGGATCCTTGAAAGGTGTACTACCTCCTATGCAAGATCTTACAACAAAATATGAGATGGATCCCACTAGCTCTACCAATCTCTCTCAAACTAGATCAACCTCTCATGAATTGATGGAATATAGGCAAAGTTTGGGTCAAACTATCTTTGGCATGTGTGAAACACTCAAAGAATCCACAAATCACTCTAATACAATAAAATTGTAAGAAACAATGTGGGTATGGCCTCAAAATGATGACTAGATCTCAAATAGATGGGATTGGCAAGCCTCTTCTTGAATGTTTTGGTCAAAGTAGCAAGATATGGATCAAATCAAAAGTGTCCACACATGTCTAGGTGCCCTAACTAACCCTCTTCAAAAGCTTATAGCTTTTGATTGGCTCACCAAATGGAATGAAACTGATTGCAACAGAAACTAGATTTTCCTAGCTTCCTGACAAGCTATTATGAACCAAACATGAGAGAACTAAAGGATTGAAATTGAATGTTCCTCACACGTGTCTGAGCAAAAAATTCTTTACAGTACTTGTTCAGACCCAATCAATGTGATATTGATCTCTTTTTATCCAAAAATGAGCAAGATAGTTAGGAAAATGGGCCTAGTTATTTTCTAGCTTGATTTTGATGCAAACATTTTCATACTAATGATGATAGATGCATGGTAAACTTAGGTAGGCTCTGATACCATGTGAAAATTCAACATGTGTGAAGTGTCCTTTCAATGCCATAATGATCTCCTAAGTGATGTGCTTGCACAATGATCAAGAATAGATTAAAAATCAAGATCTATCTCAATTTCTAAGGCATATACACATTACAACATGCAATGCATCCAATAAGCCTCAGGTAGAGAGAGAAGACACTCAAGATGACTAGAACTCCCAAAATCACATAGTCTCCAAAATCTCAGTTACATCAAATGAAGTGGATTCTCCTACAAGTAGTAACACGAGGTAGTCCATCCTCTAATGCTATTGGACCCCTTCTTAGCACCTCTCTAATCCTATTGGATGAGAGACTTCACATCCCTTGATTTTGATTGGACCCTTCTAATGATTTTCTCACATATGCTTGGACCTTGGACTTTCATGCCAACACATAGGGACATGTCACACACCAAATCTCTACTTGACAAATGTCATAAGCCTAACTTGACTCAAGCTACATCACAAGCTACTTTTGGCCTAATCACAACTTGCCATGTGTCCTTGCCTCTAAAGCCAAAAATGGCCAAATCACCCACTTACACTTGGATAGATGTCTCTAAATTTTATGTACCCTAGCTTAACATAAGTAAGATATTTTTGTCTATTTTCCACACATGGAAACATGAGTTTGGAGCTCGTAGATTCGGTGCAAAAGCTAAAGGATTTTTCAATTTCTCAAATGCTTCCAACGCCTCAGTCGTCCAAATAGGTACAATGGTCAACTTCTATACCGAGTCATGCTAAATCCGCACAAAATAAAATGAACATCCGATAATAGTTCGCATGACCCATGAAATTTTGGCCAAGTTTCTCAAATTCATTAATCATCAACTCTGCTGTTGCATTGATATTCATGGATGCAGTAGTGGTGGATGTTGTAGTGTTTTGCCCCACTGTATATGACAGCATTCCAAGTTCGTCATCTGAATCTTCATCTTCCTCTCATATTGCATCATCATGTTGTAACACATAATCAGTTCGGCGTTTAAGCTCTTGTCTAATCCTTTTCGGTAGACCCGCTAAAAACCACCTGATCATAGCATCATTATTGATTAATTCAAGTTCAAACTCAGATCTGAGGTGTTTGACCCGTTCAATATAATCTTGCACCATTTTCCTTTTTCCTTAATTTTACTTAAAAGTAGAAAAGGATTTTCCATAAAAATTTTTGAATTTCAATCTTGTGAATAGGCCAACTTTAACCACTTTCCAATCCATGCCTTTTGTCTCATCTTGGTTATAAAACCAATCTTGTGCTGCTCTAGTTAAGGCCATAGGAAATAGCTTAAGTTTATCTTGTGAAAAAACTTCGCCATAAACGTCACATGATTCAGAAAAGATCTTGAGAAATCTGACTGGATCAGATAACCCATTATAATATCATGATAAATGTATGTGTGGTTGAGTTTTACAAACATTGCATAAATTCTAAGTTCTCCAAAACTGATGAGCCAAACTAGTACTTTTGTTCGAACACGGTTCTTATGTTTTCTTACCTCATCTTTAGTTACGATACTTTATGGTTTTTCTTCTTATTAGAACAGTTACAAGCGGAAGTGTTACTCCGATTTCAACATGGATCTCCCAGCCTGTCAGTGGGAGACACAGTTCCGATGCTCAGCTACATGCAGAAACCAGCCATGTAACCATCTTTAGCTCAAGAGGTTCAACGTTTTAGAACAGGGAGCAATCCTACCACTATCTACTGAAACAGAAAATAATCAAAGACAAGATTAACTACTGAAACAAGAAACAAGATTCAAGAAACAAGAAACTAGATTCCTAGTAGCATTTAACAGTCTAAGAATCAAGAAACACTCATTTTTTTATGCTTAGATTGCTCAAGAACAATCAAGAACTGGGATACACCATGTCGGCTCACATAGATAACCCACTGTCTTCCTAGCTAGTACTTCCTCGGCTCTCATGTTCGGCTCTCAGCTTCTTCTACTCTCCTCCTTCTGAGACCTCCTCGGTCATGAGTGAGAGATAACTTGTGTCTTCAGCTTGGCTCGGCATCTGGGGATTCTCTGGAATCTCCTAACCTTATCCACCCCTAATCTGTTGCAGGACCCACTGCAACACCGGTGATGTCTTCCGCTTGGCACTTGGAAAAGCGTGGATCTTCGTTTGCTTCCGTAAATCCAGGTGCTTATTGTCCGCAAAACTTATTCTTCAAATTGAAAGTCTCTCAATTGGCCGCTACATACCAGCCCTCTTGAGAACTTCTTGTGAGTCCTGCTCGCCTCGTAGTTGTGTCGTCTGCTTTCGTTCGCCCATCTTTCATCCTAGGGCTTCAAAAACCTGGAAGCGGAGCTTACTTCCAAAATTGAGGAGCCCCAGATATTCTCTTATCTTCTCCACGAAGCCCATTTCCTGTCAGTCTTCCACCATGGTCACATAGCGTGACGACATGAAGGCCGCTCTGTAGTATAGCCTGGCCATTATTTCATGGTCTTCTTCCGACTGGAGGGCTACATTTGGGTTGATTTTGATGGGATCCAAGCCTCGATCCCAGAAACAATCTTGCTGCATCAGAAAGGCCATGGATCTGCAATATGCGGCACTTTCCTGCACGCAAAGATCAGCACTTGACTTGTATTTATGTCCGAAGTCGAGTAACTGCATCCTCAGATCATCCGGGGTGGTTCTCTTTGAAATTCTCGGGATGACTAGCCAGTTTACCAACTCTACTCGCGGCTTTTCCACCGGCCATGGGTTTCTGCGTTTGAGTGGCATGTAGAAAGGATCCACTCACTTCCATGCCGGTGCCTTCAAATACTCTTGAAGTCGCCTGCTATTCTTCAGGACTTTATTCCGCCATTCTGGTTGCGGTTGTAGTGCAGCAATGATCTGGTGGAGTATTGGCTTTGATCAATGTCTTCTTTGCCTCCCCTCATGTTGGGAAGGTATTTTCTTTCAAAATTTTCTAATTCTCGTGTATCAGCCAATTTGCCTCTGGGCCTGGTAGGGGAAGTTGTCCTACGCGGCTGGGATGGCCTTGCTAGATAATCATCTAGGGCCTTGGTGCTCATATCTTTCTCTTTTGTTCGCTCGCTTGTCGACAGCTCAGTTGCACTCGTGTCTTGCCTGGGCGAGAATCTTCTTGTCTCTGGTTGATCTGCCAGGAAGTCATCATCACCCCCATGTTTGTGTTAGTTTCTGAAAGGTCAGGGATGGAATGATCCGAAGAGAGGGGTGCGGGGGTGATAGGTTTAGGAGGAGGTGGGATCAACAAGTTATAAGCCGCACTAGGGGAGTGGAGTTGTTGGAGAAACTCGTCCCGTCGGGCTTTGTAGGTGTCAGCTGGGCCTTTTGATGGGCCCATTATTTTGCTAGGAGGCGATGGAGAGAGGGAAGATGAAAGAATCGGGTTAGTTGGAATGAATGTTTCGGAAAAGTTGAAAGCAGAGTAGAAGGAGGGATTGAAAGTGGGAGGGGGTCGGGAAAAAGTTTAGAAGCAACCTCGACTCTCTGGCCACCCGATCCTGAGCTACCGTCTGAAGGGTGGGTTTGCCCACCTTGATTCCCTGCTCCATCATTCCCATCATCGTCCCGTGGCTTCGTTACTTGAGCACCTGCTTGGGCCTTGCACGTCGTGTCCCATAATTGGTTCACCTTGTCCAAGACTTGTTGTAAGGCCTTCGTGGTTTCTTTCAGCTGCTTATGGGACTCCAGAATGATCTTCTCTTGTTTGGCCACAATGTTTTAAAATTTTTTCTTTTCGGCTTCTCGTTCTTGGATTAGCCACACGTAGAGTTGGAAGTGATTGAATGCATGTAGTAGTGTGTTTTTGCCATAGAATCAAAGATAGATCTTGAATCTCAATCTAGTCTTGATCTTGGTGCATCTACACACCTTAGGAGATCACAAGTACATGTAGTGGACAATCCACACGTGTGAAATCAACATGGTATCAGAGTCTACCTAAGGTTACCATGCATTTTGATCCATTTGAGTGAAAACTATTCATCAATCTTGAGCTAGAAATTGTCAAGGCCCATTTTCCTAGCCATCTTGTTCAATTTTGGATCAAAAGAGATCAAAAGGACATTTATTGGGTCTGACCTGGTACTGTATGGAATCAGGTGCTCAGACACGTGTGAGGAACATCCAATTTCAGTTTGGGAGTTCTCTTTCATGTTTGATCCAAAAATCTTGCTAGATAGCTTGTTTTGAAGCTATTTTTGACTAGTTTCTTATGCAATCAGTTTCATTCCATTTGGTTGAGCCAATCAAAAGTTATAAGCTTTTGAAGAGGGTAGGGCACCTAGACCTAGGTGGACACATTTGGTTTGGTCAAGAGATTGCTTGTTTGATCCAAAATCACAGTTGAATGCTTACCAATCTCATCTATATGTGATCTAGGCACTGTTTTGAGATCTTATCCATTTTGATTCATGCAATATCATTGTATTTGAGTCAAATTTGGTTTCTTAGTGTATTTCACACGTGCTAAGAGTGTTTGATCCTAACTTTGCCCATACTCTATCATTTGATGTGAAGTAGATCTAGTTTTGGAGAGATTGAGATAGCTAGTGAGAATCATCTCACAGTTTGTTGCAAGATCTTGCATAGGAGATGGTAGCACACCATTATTGGATCCTATAGTGAGAGAGAAGCAACATTTTTTGTTCATCACTTTTATTTATCTCCACTTTACATGACTTCAATGAGTTCATACTTGTTGCAACCAAGTGAGAGATTGTCTACTTCCAGTTATTCAATATGGAAGTTGAGGAAGGAGTCCATGTTGATACTCCAAGATGTGATGGACATTGTACTTGGGATTGAGGAGGAGCCTCAAGTCCTTCAAGAAGTACAAAAATACAAGAAGAGAGCTAGGATGGCTCTCCACTACATTAAGATGAATGTCTCTAATGAGATATTGAGGGAGATTGGTGATTGTTCTACATCCAAGGAAGCTTGGGATTGTCTCAAGTCCATCTATGAGGCTAAGAACACCTCTAGGCTCCTCACTCTTAGAAATCAAATTTTCCAAAGTAGTCAAAAGAGTGATGAGAGTGCATCTAATTATGTTTTGAGAGTCAAGGATATTCATATGGAGCTTGCATGTATTGGTGACTCAATCAATCAAAGTGAGCTAGTCCAAGTCATTCTCAATGGCTTGAGAGATGAATATGGCAACCTTGTCCAATCCTATACTATTAAGGAGGAGCTACCAAGTTTGGAGGCCCTTCAAAGTGTGCTTATTTCTGAAGAATCAGGACAAGAGTACAAACTCTTGAGGATGGACAAGCTATCACTCAATCATGATGATGGCAAAGTTCTATTTGCCAAGCACAAAGAGAGGAGTAAGAAGCAACACCATCACTTCTCTGATGACAAAGCTAAAGACCAAGATGAAGAGGAGGAGGAGGATACTTCTCATGATTCTACTTCAAATCTCAAGAAGAAGAAGATCAAGTGCTTTTATTGTGGCAAGAAAGGCCATTATGCCACCAATTGCTTCAGGAAGAAGAATCAACTCAATCAAGCCAACATCACCAATGAGAAAGAAGACTATATTGCAAGTGATGGAGAAGGCTCTCTTATGGCATCAAGCTTCTCCTCTTCCACCTTCAACAAGGATGACTCATGGTATATTGATAGTGGAGCATCTTCACATATGTGTGGCTCCAAGCACTTTTTTTCATCTATTTTGCCTTATGATGGAGTCAAGAAGACCATATACTTTGCAAGTAAGCATGAGAGCAATATTGAAGGAGTAGGGATTATTCCCTTGAAGCTTGCATCTTCTAAATATCTCTTTCTCAACAATGTTCTTTTTGTCCCAAAGCTTACAAAGAACATCTTAAGTGTTGGCCAACTTCTTGATAGTGTCTTTGATGTCAATTTCAATATTGACAATTGTGTGATCAAGAAGGATGGTGAGATCCTTGCATATGGATCAAGATTTGAAGGCATCTTCAAATTGGATCCAAGTGAGAGTGCAAACTCTCTTGATGTTTCTTATATGTCCAATATTTCAAAGGAGGATGATCACACAAGATGCACATATCTTCTCTCTTCAAGTATTATGGTGTATGATTATTCCTTATTATTCAAAGCATATGTTGAGAAGAAATTCTCATTGAAGATCAAAGCTTTGAGGAGTATTGGAGCTCTTGAAGGAATAGCACCATATGAAGCTTTATTCAAGATGAAGCCTAAGGTTGATCACCTTAGTGAACTTGGTAGTGCTTGCTTTGCACGTATTCCCTTGGAAACAAGGAGGAAGGATGATCCAAGCTCATGGATCATGATTGGATACTCATCCATCAAGGAGGCCTTTAGTGTATTTACACTCTCTATTTCAAAAGTGATTGTGAATAGAGATGTCATATTGCATGAAGATTCAATCTTGGAAGTGGCCGAGATCAAGGCTTCTCAAGAAGCATCACAAGTTATCCTTTTTGAAGGTATTCAACTTATGATGGGGCCAATGTGTGAGGAGGAGTTTCTTCTTCATATGATTTCAAGAAGATCTTCAAGATGCATGGCCGAGTCTTTATGGTTCACCTTACATGGCAAAGAGGGGCATCTTTCATGTTGTATCTACTACAACACATTCATATGTGCTTCATTGAATTTTTTGGATCTCAAAGTTCAAGAAAAGCTATACTAGTTTTGTATGATGCTTATGGTATGGACATGTTTCTTGTCATTATTGACTTAGATGTGTTTCCAATACTTTTTGAAAGCAAGATATTGTATTGTCAAAAGTATGCTCTTGGTTCTAGTAAGAACAAGATTGAGCTTGGTACTCACTTTTTTGAAAATCATGTTTTCACATGTTTTGAGGCAAATTGTAAACTCCTCTTGAGATTAAGTGAAGCATTCAAAGCGGACACTTACATCCTTGAGAGAGTAACTAGCCTAAAAAAGATCAAGATAGTCTTTGATATGAAGATTAGATCCATCATGGATATAGTTCATTGTATGTGGACTAGTCAAGCTAGAAAGCATAATCTTGATAATCATCATTGTTTCACATCTTATGATCTTGATCTCCATGATCCTTATGAGGCTTGGAAGCCTCATATTTCTCTATTTATGGTGCATCCATCATGCAAGTGGAACTTTCAAAGCAAAGATCATCATCAAGCATGGAGGAAGATCATAGTGGCATATTGGTGGAGCACTCTTCAAAGGCATTGGCAAGAGATCTCTACCAAAGAGATCTTATCATGGATATGGTGAGGGTGCTGCTATGATGGATCCCTTGGCTGATCTTCACTTCTTATGCATACCAAAGGATCCACTCAAAAAGATTTACAAACTTCTCAAGTGATCTAGTACCTTTCCAAGCTATTTTTTGAGGAGGAGTGTGAGAAATTGGCAAAAATCTAGCTTGGCATTTTTTATGATAGAAGTTTGTAAGTGAATCTCACGTGTGTGGAGGATGTTCCCACATGTGGAGAATTGTAAAGTAAATCAAAATGTTTGATATAGGGGTCTCATAGAATTTCATAGTCAAGCATTTAGGTGTAGGATGTTGATAGGGTCAAATTTGGCATAGATGGCAAATTATCCATTTCCACTTGTAATGCCACTATTGAGCCAAAATAGAGTAGGAGGCCAAACTTGTGCCAATTAGAGTGTAGACAAGTGTAATGATTTTGTTTGATGAAGTTTAAGAGGTCCAATAGGATTTAGAGGTGGAACCAAGTGTGGTCCAATGGGAATTTGAGGTCTGCTTGAATATAGTCCAATAGAATTTAGAGGTGCATGGATCAATGGTCCAATAGGATTAAGAGGTGGCAAAGTGTGATCCAATCATAGTTAAGCATAGTGGTTGCTCATGAATCTACTAATATCATTGTACTCCTCATTTGGATCTAATTGATTTTGAGATTGAGTGGATTTTGAGTGTCATTGAATTTCTAGCTTTCTCTCTCTATCCGAGAGCTCATGAAGGTTTTTCTCTCTCTACCCAAGGAGAGCAGCTCGTTTTTATTTAGAATACTTTTGGAACACTTCCCACATGTGTGAGTGAGAGTTGGAAGTGATTGAATGCTTGTAGTAGTGTGTTTTTGCCATAGAATCAAAGATACATCTTGAATCTCAATCTAGTCTTGATCTTGGTGCATCTACACACCTTAGGAGATTACAAGTACATGTAGTGGACAATCCACACGTGTGAAATCAACATCGCCGTCGTCTGGTTGTGAGCGAGATGGGACGTGCCGGTTCGTGAAATTTGAATGTAGGTCCTCCGGTTGAGATCGGAGTAGAGTGCTCCGGTTGAGATTTGACTAAAACGCTCCAGTTGAGATTTGAGGAAAGTGCTTCGGTTGAGATTTGATAGAAGCACTTCGGTTGAGATTTGACAAAACCTTAATATGAAAGAATGGATCTGTTTTATGCAAGTGAAGAACTTCAAGGGAAAAATATGATTGTGGGCGAGAATAGAAGTTCTTATGAAAAGAGTGTATCCCTAGGGATGTTTGTATGCCTGAGATACCAGTCAGACAGAGATGAGGTGGCTAAAGTGTGAATATCATTTCCTATTGTGTAGTGTGTCATTTGTTGATCTAGAACATCCATGACCCATGAGTATGTACAGGAAAAAGAGAATGCATAGAAAGTACAGAAGTAATGGTATGAAGTATAAACAAATAACTAGGTGAAAATAGGCATGCAAAATAAGAATTACAAGCGATCAAATAAAAATAAAATAATAAAATAATAAAATAAAGAAAACGTAGAATATATACTAGGGAAAAGATGTTAAAGTGGGCCAACAAAGAACAACTCTTCGTAATACCATCGTAGATGACCACCGTTTACGACAGTGTCTAGGAGTATCCCATCAAGTGTTTGTAATTGGACTGCACCATTAGGAAAAAATTTATTAATAACGTATGGCCCCTCACTTCTGAACTTTAATTTTTCGGGGTGCTTCTTTGATGTATAAAGAAGCACCTAGTCACCTAAGTGTAGACCTTTATTGCGCAGGTGACGGTCATGCCAGGCCTTTTGGCGTCGTTTGTTAACTAGTTGTGCGTGATAAGATTAGTCTCGTCTCGCATAACTGGGCTAACATAAATAGCCTGGTTTTGACTTGTTGTTCTATTGAAACCTTTTCATAGAGATCTATTGAAAAAGCTTCCAAAACTCTTAGTGAAGGTACTAAGAATTCTACGACTCTAGAATTGCATCCAAAAATTTTTAATTTATTTTTTGTCACATTTAACTCCTATAGAATGCGTGCTATTTTGTACAATTGTAATGATGTTCGAACAAGGTTCTATGATTTAGACCATGGATCCGCATTACCGCCTCTTGACCATATACTAAGTGGAAAGGTGTAATCCACCCAGTGGCTTTCTTCGGGGTGGTGCGGTAAGCCCAGAAAGCTGAGAAAAGTTTTGTTTCCCAATCAGAGCGACTGGTTTCAACTATCTTGGTTAAAATTTTACAGATCGTCTTGTTAGTTGATTCAGCCTGGCCATTACACCTAGGATAGTACGGTGTACTTTTTCTGTGAACGACCAGATAATGGCGTAGGAGGTTATCAATGACAACATTTAAATAATGCGTGTCGCGATCACTAACTAGTTTTATGGAACAGCCAAAACGTATAATAATGTTTTCGTAAAGGAAACGTGCAACTGTTTTTGCGTTGGCGTCCTTCGTTGCTCGAGCCTCAACCCACTTAGTGGCGTAATCTGTGGCTATGAGGATGTAGCGAGCTTGGGTGTGTTCTGCTGCTGGACTGATTGGTCCAACAAAGTCATTCCCCCACTTATGGAAGGCTTCGCCTTCTATAATAGGAGTCAGTGGCGTGAAGTCTGCTTTGGTATTTTTCTTTGCTCATTGATAGACATCACATGCTTTAATGACAACAAACGTGTCCTTAAACAAAGATGGCCACCACAATCCTGCTCGAAGGATAATCTTCACTGTGGCTTCAGCAGAAAAGTGGCCACCCCCAATGCCCTCATGAGCCTGAGATATTATGGGTCGCATCTCAGATTCATAAGCACATCGTCGAATAATGCCATCAATGCCCCTTTCGTAAAGTTGTCCCGCTATTAATAGAAAGGGTGCTGCTTTTATTAAAAAATTTCTTTTTTCCGTTGTACTTAGGCCTTCTTTTAGTCTGCCTGTTGTGAGGAACTGAGTAATCTCCTCAGCCCATAAGGGTGTAGCATCGATCTGAAAAAGGCATGCATCAGGGAGATCATCGTTGACTGGTGCAGTTGCTTTTTCAGCACTTGGTAGTCTGGAAAGGTGGTCCGCCATGAAATGCTGGGTCCCTTTCCGAATGACTACACGAAAATTAAATTTCTCCAAAATCAGCAGCCATCGAGCTATGCGTCCCGTCTTATAGGACTTATTAACAATATATAGAAGGGCTTGATGGTCTGTGTAGAAAGCAAAGGTCTGGCCTAATAAATAATGTCGTAGTTGTTGTACTGCATAGACCATTGCCAATGCTTCTCTCTCGGTAGTTGTATAGTTTACTTCAGCAGGCACCAGTTGCCTGCTTAAGAAACATATGGGAAAGTCTTTGCCATACTCACCCGGTTGTGCAAGAAGACCTCCAATGGCGTACTTACTTGCGTCTGTATGCACATGGAATTCTTTCGTGTAATATGGTGAGCGGAGTATGGGAGCCGTTGTGAGGGCTGTTTTCAACTCCTCAAAGGCTTTACTTCGTTCTCTGGTCCAGCGAGGATCTACCACAACTAAGTAAACGAGGCATGCCTTGCCGGCATAATCGATTATAAAGATGCGATAATAGTTGGTATGACCGAGGAAGACATATACTTCCTTCACTGTTGCAGGTAAGGGCATGTCCACGATAACCTTGATTTTGGACGGGTCGGTAGAAATACCGTCCTTTGAAATTATATGCCCAAGTACGACGCCATGGGTGACCCATATTTGGAATTTATCAGGGTTTAGTGAGATGTCAAATCTATGACAACGGATGAAGATTTTCTCCAGGGCATCAAGGTGTGTAGCTGTGGAAGAATGTACACCTAAATCGTCGAGATAAATCTCCACGATCCGATGTAACAGATCTTGAAAGGCCAGTTGCATGACCCGTTGGAACGTTGAGGGGGCGTTACATAAGCCAAAAGGCATAACGTTATAAGCGTAAACCCCATTCTCTGTGGCAAAGGCCGTTTTATGTTTATCTTCAGAGGCTATTTGAACAAGGAAATAACCGCTGAATCCATCCAAGAAGCTGAAAGCTCTAGCTCCTGCCATTTCCTCTAATATTTGGGTCGTTAAAGGCAAGGGAAAATGGTCTTTCTTCGTATTTACATTAAGGTTCTTGAGGTCGACACAGATACAAAGCTTGCCGTTTTTCTTGGGTACAACCACAATGGGCGATACCTAATCAGTATGTTGGACCTCATAAATGAAGCCAACATCCAGCAATTTCTTAATATCCTCATTGAGCCTCTCATGATAGATGGGGTTACTACGGTAAGGTTTAGCCCTAACAGGCTTAGCGTTAACAACTTTGTCTAATGGACCCTCAAAATTAGCCTATAAGAGGGCTGAATTCGATTTCATTTCTCACTTGTGATAGTGAAGCTCTTGTGAATTTTTCTCGCGACCAAACTTTTTTGAAACTTTCACACAAGTTTTTGATACACTCTCAAGCCTTTTTACTTCCAAATTTTATCCTTTTTCCATCATGTCTTCTAATGAAACTAGTGTCCCACCCCGTTCAGTTGTTAAACGTGATGTTTCGACCTTAACGGACTGTTGGGAAAAGAGGAAGAGGGTCGTGTGTGAGAAACTAAAAATAGCTCGAAAAGAAAATGAATGCGAAAGAGAGGCGAAACTCGGACAGAAAGTGTTCGTGCGTAGCGGAATGAGCTATACGACTCTTTCCCAAAGCATGACTACGCCTATCAGAATGAACAGAACGTTAATGATGGAAATCACGGTCGTTCTAATTACGTAGCCAAACATTACTAAATAAAACACCAGAAGAATAATTTGTCACAAACAGCTAGACAAATTATTTGTCGTGAATGATTCGTGAAGAGCTAGATTGAGCTCGACTGATAATCAGTCGCGAATGATTCGCGAAAGGCAAGACTAAATATTAGTTTTCTAAAACCAGATTATCAAATTGAGCAACTAGAAAGTCAGATACAATGAAGAATAAGCATAGCAATATTCACACAGATCTGAACGCAAAACAAAGAGTTGTTATTAGATTAAATATATCAAATATACATGTCAATAATGCGATAGAGCACAAGACAATAGCGGACGAAAACCGTGTGCCTTGCAAAGTTAATTCAATCTGTAAAAGGAATGAACCTATTATTGACAATAAAGAATCAATGCACAAGGCATCTACTTCATCTATCTCTGATAAGTTTTTGATGTTATTAATTTCACACACATTGTGGATACGCAGGTGGTATCCAACATATATACATAATTTTTATAGGTGTGCAGATGAAGAAAGTACAAAGTGGATGTGTTGTCTGTAGGAGATCGTGGGTGGCTGTTGTCGTTGTCAAATCTGATTGCACAGTTGCATGGAATGAGCGTGAGAAGGCCCCAACAGCAGCCTTCGCTGAAATGGACGTTGCTGAAGATGCGAAAAATGCGACACTCTAACGAAATGCCTTAGGATTTGATTTACATGGTGCCTTCACTTTTCCTAGGGCACCTTCAGCATTTTGTAAGGTAGTGTCGTCTTTTTCGCCTGTCACAAAATGCATGTAAAAACATAGTGTCGTGTTTTTCGCCTTTTTTGCATGTGAGAATTTACTTGTATTTATGCAGAGAGTCGTGTTTTATTCGTCTGTCTTATTTTACATGTAAATATGCAGACTATGCGACAACATGAGTAAAAATGCAGCATGAATGGAGGCAGATTAAAATAGGATTTAGGAGAGTAGAGAAAATAAATCCAACACTCCCCTTAATCTGGATCCGCGAAGGCCTTGATCTTCAGACTGAGCAATGCACAAAATTTGTTGTGTGCATTAACATTTAGTGCTTTCGTGAAAATATCTGCAATCGTGTCCTGCATTCTACAGTACGTTAAGCTCACCTCTTTGTTGAGAACCTTGCCCCTGATGTAGTGATGTCTGATTTCAATGTGCTTACTCCTAGAGTGAAATCTAGGGTTGGCGGATAAGGCAATAGCACTCTAATTATTACAAAATAAAATTGTAGGGATGTACTGATGCAGATTAACATCTGACAATAAATTTCTCAACCAAAACGCTTCCTTAATAGATTGAGAAGCAGCCATGTATTCTGCTTCTGTAGAGGAAAGTGCGATAGAGTTTTGCTTACGATTGTTCCATGAGATAAGACCGCCGTTGAAGAAGAATGTAAATCCAGATGTGGACTTATGATTGTCTACACCTCCTCCCCAGCTTGCATCAGAATAACCACTGAGCTGATGAAGATTGTCATTGCTGACATCTCCATAGCAGATGCACTGGTCCATGGTAGCTCGAATATATCTCATGACTCTTATGAGAGCCTTCCAATGGGTAATGCCAAGATTAGCCATATATTGGCTGAGTGAGCTTACTGCAAAAGAGATACCTGGTCATGTACAGACCATTGCGTACATGAGAGATCCAAGTATCGATCGATAGAGATACTCTCTCATCTGCTCCTCTTCTTGCTTGGTCTGGGGACATTGGTCCTTTGACAGATGCAAGCCTGGATCCATTGGTGAGTGAGCTAATTTACAATTCATTAGATTATATCCGTTAAGAACGTTGTGAAGATATCTTTGTTGAGTGATGTAAATCAGTCATTCTGCTCTATCTCTGTGGATTTGAATGCCTAGACAAAAGTGAGCCTCGTCCAGATCAGTCATGTCGAACTCTGAAAACAGCATCTGCTTCAAATCCTTGACCATATTGGTATTGTTGCTGAAGAGCAACATATCATCCACGTAAAAGGTGATGATAATGAAGGATTGCTGCACTGACTTGAAATAGACGTTGCAATCAGCAGTGCTTGGTTTAAATCCTTGTCCGATGAGGAATGTGTTGATTCTCTGAAACCAAGCTCTGATAGACTGTTTCAAGTCGTACAGTGCTTTTTGGAGTTTACAAACATGATTTTTCAAACCTTCCAAAACGTAACCTTCGGGCTGGATCATGTAGATATCTTATTGTATAACTCCATTCAGATAGGTTGTTTGTACATCAAGTTGATATACTTCGAGGTCGGCAGCTGCAACATAAGACAGGAGCATTCAGATCGACGAATATTTGACTACTGGACTGAAAGTCTCGCTGTAGTCGACGTTCGGGATCTGAGTGAATCCTCGTGCTACCAGTCTTGCCTTCCTTCGATCAATTGCTCTGTTGGCATTGTATTTGATCTTGAAGATCCATTTGCAATCAATGATATTGCAGCCAATAGGTGCTTTGACTAATGACCATGTCTGGTTCTTGATCAGAGAGGAATACTCTCTGTCCATAGCTTCTCTCCAGACATCAGAGTCTGGTTGGTTGAGTGCCTCTTTGACTGTCGTTGGTTCCTGTATCAAGAGACATGCAAACTCTGGAGTATACCTTGTGGGGTTTGTGTGCACTCAACTTGATCTTCTATGAGGATTTGACTGATGAACCGCTCTTGGGACTTGCTGCTGGTTAGCAGAAACATCTTCGTCTGATTCGCTGTCACGAAGTGGGTCGACAATAGACATGCCTAAGCCAGAAGCTCGTATTGTCGTGTCAATAACAGGTGATGAATGTTCTCTTGGAGCAATATCCTTGCCTTTGAGATTAAGGAACTGATTCTCGATAAAAATTGTATCTCGGCTATATAAGATTTGCTGGGTATCAGGATCATATAGCTTGTAAGTATTATCAGATGAAGTATATCTTACCAGGATGGTCTTGAGACCTTGGAAGTCCAATTTCTTCCTTGTGTCTTTTGGGATCTGCGCGTAGGCAATGCACCCAAACACTCTTAGGTTTTTCAAAGAAGGCTTAGAGCCTGTCCACACCTCGTGGGGTGTCTTGCCTAAGAGGGCCTTAGTCGAACATCTGTTCTGGACATAAGCTGCAGTAGAGACAACTTCAGCCCAGAATCTCTTAGGCAACAATGCATGTGCTAGCATACATTTGGCTGATTCAACTGGGGTACGGTTCTTCCTCTCGGCTAAGCCATTAGACTGAGGACTATAAGGAGTGATGAATTGCTGCTCAATGCCTTGGCTTTGGCAGTACTCCTTAAACTCGATAGAGATATATTCTCCACCATTGTCTGACCTTAGAGCCTTGATCGTCCGTCCAGTCTCCTTTTCTACATGCTCCTTGAAGATTTTGAAGCAATTGAAAGCTTCTGATTTATTCTTTATAAAATATACCATAGTCCTTCTGGAAAATTCATCAATAAAAGCTATAAAATACTTGGTATTCTTCAGTGAAGGATTTTTCATTGGGCCACAAATGTCTGAATGTACAACGTCTAGCAATCCTCTAGCAATATGCTGATGGCTTGATCTAAATGGTTTTCTAGTCTGTTTACCAACTAGATAGCCTTGACAGATAGGTAACTCGACTTTTTTGCGAGGATAGTCGAGATCAAGAACAATAGATTGTCTAGACATTTGTTGTACAGCAGCATGATCAAATGAACAAGTCTGTAATGCCAAAGTAAACTTTTATTTGCATGAATAGAAGTACTGAGCGCCTGACTAGAGACAAAAAAACAATGACTTAATTTATACAAGTACTCATGCCTCTTTCCGAGTGCTAGGATCTTGCCTGTCCTATCAACTACTTTGCACTGATCACATTCGAATTCTACTCTATGTCCTTGATCTGTGATTCTGCTTATAGGGAGCAGATTCGTAGATAAATTTGGTACATACAGGACTTTAGAGAGCAGTTTAGGCTGATCATTTGCAAAGCTTAATCTTACAGTAACTTCATCTTTAATAGCTTGTGTGCTATTGTCACCAAGGTGAACAAATTTCTGGGTACTGTAAGGTGTATAGGACTCAAAACAGCCAATGAGACTAGTCATGTGCTGAGTGGCTCCGGAATCTAGGAACCAAGAACTGTCGCCAGATGCTCCTTGATGGCTGGTCATGAATGCATCATGATCCGCTTCTTGAATAGGCTGTGGAGCTTCTGCAGCTGCATTTTCAACTTGATTCGACTACCCCTTGCTGTTGTTCTTTGCTTGAAGTATCCGATAGTCTTGAATTTTGTGGTTGTTTTGCTTGCAGTATCTGCAGAACAGTTTTTTCTTTGTCTGTAGATTCGACTGTTCTTTGTGATGAGCTGGTTTCTAGTCTGGCTTTGATTGCTTCGGGCCTTTCTTCTTCTCCTACTTAGTTGTGCTCTTGCTGGTGTATAAGGCATGAGAATCAGCTGAGGAAGTTGAGGCTTCGTTCCTCTGTGTGTCTTCCTACAACAACATAGTAATGGCTCTCGAAAGGGTCAGTTCTAGATGAGTCGTGATGATCATCACCCAACTGTCATATGAGCTTGGCAAGCTTGTAGGCAGTTGCATCACTACGTCTTGATCGTCTATGACAGATCCAACAACGGCCATTTGCCTTAGCAGGTTCTTAAATTGATTAATGTGATTCTGCAAGGAATCACCATTCACCATTTTGAGGGAGTAAAATTTCTTTCTGATATTAGCTTGGAAGCTATATCTCACACTTCGTATAGTGTGCTCAGGATGTCCCAGACTTCTTGAGATGTCTGAGCCTCGAATATATGGCCGATCTAAGTATCCATAATGTTGAGGATGATCAGTGCGAAAGCTTTTCCATCCTTCAGCTTCCATCTGGTGATTGTTGTGTCGTCTGCTTCGGGTTTCTCTTCTGCACCTGTAACAACGTCATACAATTTTTTAGCCATTAGAACAGTTTTCATCTTAAATTTTCACAGATGGTAATTGGCTCCATCAAGCTTGTCCATGATGGGACTGGCTTTCCCTTGGGAATCCATGTGGAAGAATTAGTCTAAGTGATAGGAAAAACTATTAGTGACTTAAGTATGAAACTCTGATATAGAAATATAGAACAAGAGAAGAATTACTCTATCGATTAGTAGAGTCTTGTATTGTAGAAGCTTATCAGACTACGAAAATAGCTCTGATACCATGTTGGGAAAAGAGGAAGAGGGTCGTGTGTGAGAAACGAAAAATAGCTCGAAAAGAAAACGAACACGAATGAGAAGTAAAACTCGGACGAAAAGTGTTTGTACGTAGTGGAATGAGCTATACAGCTCTTTTCCAAAGCATGACTACGCCTATCACAATGAACAGAATGTTAGTGATGGAAATCACGGTCATTCTGATTATGTAGCTAAACATTACTAAATAAAACACCAGAAGAATAATTTGTCATGAACAGCTAGACAAATTATTTGTCGCGAAGAGCTAGACTGAGCTCGACTGATAATCAGTCGCAAATGATTCGCGAAAGGCAAGGCTAAATATTAGTCGTCTAAGACCAGATTATCAAATTGAGCAACTAGAAAGTCAGATAGAATGAAGAATAAGCATAACAATATTCACACAGATCTGAACGCAGAACAAAGAGCTGTTATCAGATTAAGTATATCAAATATACATGTTAATAATGCGGTAGAGCACAAGACAATAGCGGACGAAAACTGCATGCCCTACGAAGCTAATTCAATCTGTAAAAGGAATAAGCCTGTTACTAGCAATAAAAAATCAATGCACAAGGCATCTACTTCGTCTATCTCTGATAAGTTTCCGATGCTATTATTTTCACACACATTGTGGATACGTAGGTGGTATCCAACATATATACATAATTTTTACAGGTGTGCAGATGAAGAAAGTACAAAGTGGATGTGATGTCTGTAGAAGATCGTGGGTGGCTGCTGTCGTTGTCAAATCTTGACTGCACAGTTGCATGGGATGAGCGTGAGAAGGCCGCGACATCAACCTTCGCTGAAATGAACGTTGGTGAAGATGTGAAAAATGCGACACTCTAACAAAATGCCTTAGGATTTGATTTACAGGGTGCCTTCACTTTTCCTAGGGCACCTTCGGCATTTTGTAAGGCAGTGTCGTCTTTTTTGCCTGTCACAAAACACGTGTAAAAACATAGTGTCATATTTTTCGTCTTTTTCGCATGTGAGAATTTGCTTGTATTTATGCAGACAGTCGCAAGGTACACCTTAAGTCGTACTGATATCTTTTCTGATAGCATGATGCTAGCAGACACACACCCAGAAGTACTGATATCTTTTCTGATAGCATGATGCCAGCAGATACACTCTAGGTCATGGCTAATCTACCACTCTTGTAATTCTCGATTAGTTATAGATGCTTAATTACTCTAATCTAGAAGTTACACAGAGCGACTATATACTTATTAGATGATACTTGATAGATATAGACAGACACATACATAGATGTATGAAGTAGTTTGATGCTAGTAAGCAATCAAGACGAAAACACAGAACAGAGATCCGCAAGTCCGCTAGTAAGCGAGACATCAACGAACTTATCAGCTTCTTATAAGGTGTGAGCTGCATTTGTTCTTTCTCTTCCTCAGTCTTCGGACACTCATCGTTTGTCAGCACCGTTCTCGCGAGCATTGGAGTATTCGATCCTTTGCAGTTCAGCATCCCAAAATCCTCTAGGATTTTCTGGGTGTATCTGGACTGGTGAAGGTATAACTTACCTCCCTCATAGTCCCTTTCAATTTGTAAGCCAAGGTAACACTTGGCTTCTCCCAGATCTACAATCTCAAAATGTTTCGAGATGTCTGTCTTCACTTCGACAATCAGCTACTCACTCTTGCAAAGTATTAGAGTGTCGTCCACATATACAGCCACAATGATGATCTGCCCATCTATGACTCTGACATGCACATTGGAATCAACCAACAGTGGCTTGAATCCTAATGATTTCAGGACTTGATCCTTTTTCTTGTACCATTGTCTGGCTGACTGTTTCAGACCGTAGATACTTCTATGCATTCTGCATGCGTAGTCTGGAAGTGAATTCGAGACATATCCTGGGGGTTGATCCATATAGACCTCTTTGTCTAGCTCATCATGCAAGAAGGCTGTCTTCTCATCCACAATGTGGATCCTGAGGTCATAAGCAGCTACAGATGCAAATAACAGACGTAGGGACGAATGTTTTGAAGGATCTGCACTTCTGAAATCAAACATTATTCGTCTTGATGTCACGAAGTGTGAGGTGGCTCCTAAATCTAGGATCACCTCATGTGTGTCAGATGTTGACGCTGCACACACGTCTTCACAGATGTAGGCAGTCGAATAGTTTCTGTTCGATCTTTCTTCGTCCATTTTTGATCTCTCAGGCTCCTCGACATAGGATGAACTGTTGCTGTTCTCCTGTCTGTTCTGCGCTGATTTGTTCTTCGGGTTCTGGCGGCAATCCATAGCTGCATGACCCTTGTTGTCATAGTGGATACACTCAATCTTTGGATTGAGCCAGCATGTATCAACTGTATGCCCGTCTCTTCTGCATCTCACGCAAGTCTTATTTTCTCCACCTTGCTGCTTCGACATTTCTTTGCTCTTCCAGTTGCTTTTGCTGGTCCCCTTTGCTTGCTGATCACGATCCTGCCTTTGATTCGACTCCCTCTAAGGCTAAAATTGTTTCTTGGATTTTTCTTTGTTGCCGTAGAGGGCCTGGTCAGAACCATCCTTGTGATCAAGATGTTCTCTCGTCTCGACTTCCTCTCAAATCTCGACAATCGTCTTTCCGAGGTTCATGGTAGGATCTTTCGCAAGCAGGGTTCTCATCATCTGGAAAGATCTGGGTAAGGCTCTCAACAGGTACGTGAGCTGCTTCTCAACTGACACTACATTCTCTGCTCCAGAGTTATGTAGCGACAAAAATAGATCCTTCATCTTCCTTACGAAAGAAGTGAGGTCTTTCCCATCCCACTGTAGATTTGTTAGTTGATCTTCCATCATCATGATTTGACTTCTTGATTTCGTTTGAAATCTCGTGAGCAGTTCGTCCCACATCTCCTTAGCTTTGGAGAGTGTTGCTAGGTCAAGTGTGAGACTATCTTCGATGGATGAATATAGCAAGGCTACTGCCTTGTCATTTTTCTCCCTCCACTCACGTAGCTCCTTGCCTGATGTCGTAGGCATCTCCTCTGTGCCATCCACCCAGAGGAATAAACCTTCGCCCTTGAGTATCAGTGATGTCTTAACTTTCCAGGCTAGAAAGTTAGATCCTGAAGAATAAAAAATTGTACAAATCTTGCTTTCTATGCTGCTGATTGAAGCCATTGCTTCTTGAAGTTTGTTCTCTTTTGATGGTTGTTTGTTTGAATGCTTGGCCTCCTAGATCTGATAGCTTATTGGCTATCTCAGATTATGACAAAGGTAGGCATGCTCTGATACCACTGATGCAAATCGATCGAAGGAATCGTGAAAGCGAAGCAAACCATGCAATGCAATTCGGATGGAGTTCAGATGTAATCACTGGACACTGCCAGCTGAATCGTTCCTACAGTCCTCCAGAATGTAGTCAGGCATTGCTAACCTACGTTTAGAAATTAATGTAGCATTCAACAAGAATTCAACCAATGTGCGGAATTAAATGAATGAGAGAATCAGACACACGAATAACAACAGACACATTTGCATTCAAGATCATACCTCATAAAAGTGACATGTGCACCATGGCTACAAGATAATCTATTGATTTTCTCTGATCTTCAAGCACTGCATGCAGAAACCACGCAATGCATTGGCGTGAGAGAAATATAGTTCTCTCACGAGCAAAGTCTCGCTTACTGGTGGACTTGTGGATCTCTGTGGATCCTGCTTACAGAAACTTGTCTCGCATGCAGGCGGACTTCTGTTCTGTGTTTTCATCTTGATTGCTTACTAGCATCAGACTACTTCATACATCTCTGTATGTGTCTGTCTATATCTATCAAGTATCATTTAGTAAGTATATAGTCGCTCTGTGTAACTTCTAGATTAGAGTAATTAAGCATCTATAACTAATCAAGAATTACAAGAGTGGCAGATTAGCCACAACCTAGAGTGTATCTGCTGGCATCATGCTATCAGATCAGATATCAGTACTTCTGGGTACTTGCATGATCTTGCTGGTCCTTCATGGAGTGTGAGGGCAGAAAAGGTTTCGCAATGTTTTTTTGTGTCGCGTCGTTTGATTCGTCATTGTTGTCTGACTTTCTCCTGCAAGACCGCAAAAGATTCTTGTGCACGAATCTTTCGTGTTCATGTCTTCTTGTCAGGTGTTCGCGAACATTTTTGCTTTGTGCCTCATGGCTTTTGTGTTGGCGAACATTTTCATCAGGTAGAGGGCTGAAAGCTAGCAAAGGTTTGTAAGTAGAAATGTTTTGTTTCTTCAGCACCAGCCGAATCCTCCCGCCAAGCATCCAGCTCTTAGAGTCGTCGATGAGTATGCAGCGAGATTGTCACACCCGCCTAGCCTCCCGTGTCTTGACGTCCCACTCAGCCACCACCTTCAACTGTGCCTATACCCCCTACTACAACTTGCACTAAACTACCCATTCTCTCAGCCACTGTAGCTCCCTCATCTCTGATTCCTCCCAAGGGCCATCTGTTACAATTGTATCTACAATTCCAATCACATTTACCCAAGCTGCCTTCCCCCCACAGCGCTTAGCTATTTCATCAGAAAGCCCGACGGTTTATGGACATGATCGATGATTCTGACCTTTTACAGACAGATGAGATGCCTTTGAGTCCCGCGCCTTTTATTTAAACTCCCCCGGAAGAGGATTTGATCAATTATTCCATGAAACCTTCGACATTTTTGATTCAACACCACAGTCAGGCCAGCAAGCAGATTAGGCACCAGATACCATCAGAGTCACTTCTGTGGTTGTATCTCCGAAGCAGTTCGACGCCATACTACCAAAAGGATACGAAGAAGAAGACATCTTCAAAGAGGAAGATCGACAAGCAACAACTCAAGGCCAATCACAACAAGCTACGAGATCTGAAGCTCCTCCTCCTCCTCCTCCTATTGCTACCACATCAACAACCTTGGATTCTGGTGACGCCCTTGGACTATTTTCACACCTTGGACGAATGATTCAGACCATGATAGATGAAAAGACCGCAATGGATAAGCGAATTTCAGATTTGGGATCGAAGAATACTCTTATCAGCCAGAAACTCATTCAGTTAAATAGAGAATCGAAGATCACCAAACAATACGAAGATAAATTCAAAGTGGAACTGAAGAAGACACAACAACATTTATATGCCTTGGAGAAATACATAGCAAACACTCTAGAATGCACTACCTACTAGTGCACATGATCATATTGATAAAGCCGTTCAGGACACCAAGCAACAAGTTCACTTATTGCAAGGGCAACTAGACATGGCATACCTTGACAAAGAACGGATCCTAGAAGAATTGGATGCCACAGCCATGGAGCGTGACAATATGCTCTATGCAGAAGGACCAAACCATCCTGTCTTGCAAGAGGAGATAAGACAATTGTTCCGAAAGATAGAAATCTATAGATAGTCATTGGCTGAATTCCAGGGCAGGTTTAATCATTTTAAGGGCAAGGCATCTTCTGAGTTGGCAATGACAAAGTCTATTATGAGAACCTATGAAAAATCCGCCGCTCAAATCTTAGAGACAACCCCCCATATTTCGGTACCAATAATGCCAGCTTTCTCCCCTCCACAGCAAGATTAGGGAGAAATGGATACACGTATGGATCAAGGAGCACCAGACGAAACAACCATGGCTTCTCAAGCCACAGATGCAGAGCCATCTTCATCAAGGGCCACACCATTGTTTCAGAGACCAGTCATCATCGAGGAACAAATATAGACATTTTTACATCAGCATCCAAATAAATCCTTGAGGGGTGGCTGGGTTATGCTATTCAAGACTTCAGAGATAGAAGCCAGAAATGAATTGGATAAGCTACCCACATTGGGTGAGCAACCACCATGGCACATAACTGTTTTTGAAAAGACTCCAGACTCAATTAGGAGTTATGTAGCGTTCCCTTGCCAGCTCCGGGTGGATCCATATTATGTCCCAATGTCGCACAAGAATAAATGAAAAGATTTGGAAGTACCACTGGATAAAGTCACTATCCATACTCCAAATTGGCCCATAATCTATCAACAATATAGTTGGTTGATCACAGTTGATTTCAATTGAGCCCTCCAGGCTTATGGACATGAGTACAGGTCTTAACCAGATCCGACTGTTAGACAATCAGCTATTTTTGCAAAAGACTTGACCAAGTTGGCGTCAGTTTCAACATTGTGGGATGATTGCTTACCAGCATTGGCTTTCGATCCAAATGTCCCTATGGCATCCGACAAAGTCTAGGACCAATTGCCTATAGCGAGATTGTACTATTGAGCCGCGATGTTGGGTGGATCTTGGGAGTCCAGATTTATCACATGGACAACATCAATTGGATTTCCAGTGCAAACAAGTGCTCTTTTTTTGCACAAAACCGATTTCAATACGGAGCGCCTGGAGTTCATGGAAAAAGTTCAATACCACCTTATAAAGATAGACAAGAGGCCAACTAGAGCCCAAAGTAATAAATCTCGCTAGGTGTCGTGGGACCGCCACCAATTTTGGCGGGGGATACTGCTGGAGGGTTTCTGGATCCCAAGACAACCCTTACCATAGTTAATAAGTGAGAGGGATTTGGCACCCTCCGTGTGTAAGTCCAACCTGATGATCACATAGTTATTTGATTATTTAGAAGTTAATAAAAGGACTTTAGGCCTTTTGGTGAGACTTTTAATGTCCCAGGGCTTAAAAGTCAAGTTAGTGAATAAAAGGGGTTCCCACCTTTTCAACGACAAACACATTGAAAACTAGTTTTTTGATTTTTATACTAATAAGATTGATCTTCAATATGGAAGTCATATAATAGTTCATATTAGTTTTATTTAATCAATACACTACTACTCAATTTCTCCTCCCTATGATCCTTAGATTAGTCATCATACTCAGATTCATAATTTGAATCCAACTTTGTGACTTGATTTTATAATCAAGCACAACACACATTGAGTCCTATTATGTCTATCCTAAAAATCAAGTGAATTATGGTTTCACATGAACAATACTTACATCACCTATCGATAACAACAATAATTGATTGATAAATAACTCAACATTGATTTGTTCGACTCAATTGGAAACTAATTTGGCCACCTTACCGCCTTGTTGTTTTTTTGATGGAAAAAAGAGTGCTCTAAAATACCTAGTCAATGTCTATAAAAAAAAGATACAACATATTCACTTCATTGACCCTTGACAACTTGTCTATCTACTTCAAACAAAAACAAATAACAAAAAAAGTATGGCTCTTACTAGACCATTTTTATTTGTGTATGGTAAAAAGTGCAATAATTTTCTTTTAAGGATTTAAATGTATATCTTGGGCTTTGGAATGTGTGTGCAGAGACAATGCCAAAAGTTTGGTTCATTTTGGCCTTGAAAAATAGTCAAAGAATGGTTAAAGACAATGTTGATTAGAAACCAAGACCACAAAAATGTTTCATGGACATTTTTGGACAGAATTGCAAATCGTCTATCTTTTATTTTATTTTGTAAGTAGAAAATGATTTCCTTAACATAAAATGTTAGCAAGGGAGGTGTTACATGGGAAGTGGTTGAGTGGTAGGTTGACTTCGGTTGTGTGCATGAAGGGTAGGCGAGAGTACATCTCTCTCTCTCTCTCTCTCTCTCTCTCTCTCTCTCTCTCTCTCTCTCTCTCTCTCTCTCTCTCTCTCTCTCTCTCTCTCTCTCTTTCCAAGAATGGATGCGAGAGGATGAATTATGTACTAGGGGGTAAACATTGTTTATTTTTATCAATGTGAACAAGGCTCCAATACCACAAATTGGAATAAGTACAAGGATTACGTTAAATTTATAAGAAAATGTAAAATGTTTATGAATATGAAAAGAAAAAAAGAAATTAAAAAATGCATTCAAATATCCACCAATTGACATGGTGATTATTGTGGAGAACGGTAAAGATTCACAAAATAGTGAGTGATTGCATGTGAAGAAGGAACATGAAACCTAGGTCTAGAAGGATGACATTCACAAGGAGTGAAAGAGCTCCAAACTCCTACGCTATGAATGAGCCAAAAGTCTTAAGTAATGACCACAATAACTTATTTTTAGTCCAATTATAAAATTAACTAAGGCTGAAGTGGTTTGTTGATATTTGTTAGTTAACCAATTTAGAAATGTTTTAATGCCTTTTAGCCCATTTACACCATTTGAATGGCTCCTTTGAGGCCTTTAAGCTGTATAAGGCATTCTACAACAATTAATACTACTACTACTACTAACTACACAATAACATAATTGGCAACCATTATGGCCATAAATGGCCATCATATGTGGCAATAATATGACTATAAATCTTGTAAACAACTACTCCATGGTATTTTTCTAAACATTGAAACTCCCAAAACTTACCTCATAAAAGGACTAGAGCCCAAACTTTGCAAATGTAACAACTAGTAGATAAGATACAACATTCCTATCCAATTAACTCAAGGGAAGGTGAATTCTCACCGAGGTCCTTCTATAGGAGCCAAATGACGGTACTTTGGCTCATAGGACCTTTTGTTTGATTGTAGACAAGTCTAAGTACATTTATGATGTGTGTAGAAGTGCCAAATTCATGTCAATACCAAGTAGATACTCTACAACATGGTAGCTAAAGAGTACAGTGGTCTTAAGTAGATTTGCGTGCACATGCACAAAAGAGGTCGCTTATATAGAAAATGTGACTCTCAACCACTAGAGTACATATGAGGGACCCTCACACATTCATTTTCAAATAAAGTTGTTGGTATATTTCAAAAAGTCTTCTGATACAATAATTAAAGTTTGGTGGCTACCTTTGCAAATTCGGACATACCATGCAAGCCTCTTATTGAATTTTCTATTTTGCGCTAACACTTCATCCCTTGCAATAGCCCAATGGAAGCACACATGACACACATGTTTTTCAAATTTAAACTTGAAAAGAATTCGACATGAAGGGGTCTGATATCATGTTTTTTTCCAAGACCAAGTCAATGTGCACATGTTACAATATTTCAGAGTCTAGATTCTATAATCTTGGAGTGCAGAAATAAAACAGTTTCATCGAATGCTTGAATCTAGACTAGTAAATGTGGCCTTTCTCTCCTCATTGTTAGGTTGGAGATACTCATATACACATGGAAAAAGTAAGTACCATGACTTTGCAATTACATGAATGATGACATGCGATAACTCCACATGCAAAGGAAGGTCCCCATGTTTAGGTAAGTGGTGAAACTTTGGGCTTGGTTCCAATAGATGTACAAACTATATTATTAAAATTCATAAATTTATGTGAACACTTCAACAACTTATTCTTAATGTGTGTCGTGGTAGGGGTCTTTGGAGTCATTGTGGCCATTGCCGCAAAGTTGAGGCATTTATAAGTGAGTTCGATTCAAAAAAAGGGTTTAGAAATTATTGTTTCTCCAAATTGAGAGACATTATATTTCTCATTTTTAAGGAAGAATCTCTTTTAGTCTATAGATCACCTTGACATTATAATTTTCATTTTTCAAGAAGAATCTCTTTTAGTCTTTAGATCACCTTGTTGAATTTGCCATATAACTAATTAAACATTCATATATATATATATATATATATATATATATATATATATATATATATATAAGTTTTCAATTGCAGTTTTTTTTGTTTCACTTATATATTTGAAACTTATAGGTTTTATTTTGATGTTTAATGAATTTTATTGAAGTGATGTATATGCGTTAAATGGATTCCTCTTAAATGATTTATGTTTTAACATCAAGGAAGAGTGTGACTCCGATCACTATGCGTCCAGCCTCCAAGACATATAAACTTCAAAATGAAGAAATGAAACTTAAGTTAAAGGCCTATTCTGGGGATCATGTTAGAATGTAAGCAATGATGGATAACACATGTTTTGATTTGTCCAATTTCATTGACCAATAGTGGAATGATTCTCATTATTTGACATGTGGCTCTGAAGTCAATCATGTAAGCAAAAGGGAAAAAATTATTGTTAGTTCTTATATTGGATGCAACACTTATTAGATGGTGTGCAATTATAGGGGGTTTTGCGATTGGAGAAATGTAGAGAGAGGATGTCGGCAGTGATAGACAAAACGCAATTTTGGTATTTCCATTGGTCTATGTGTATTTCAACTATTGACCAACTTAGGTCAACAAATTTTTCTCGATGGACACATGCATTTTATTTTATCCCATAATATACATTTTGTTTTAACTGAAAGCTTATTATTATCGTGGCTATTATGTTTTCTTGCAAAATGTGCGTTCACGTGACTAAAAAAAGAAAAACATGAAAAGCTAGAGTTTTTGGGGAGAAAAAATAGTGATGCAGAGAAAGAATTTTTGGGAGAAAAAATATGGAGAGAGAGAAAGAGAGAGAGAGAGAGAGAGAGAGAGAGAGAGAGAGAGAGAGAATTAGGATTGCTAGGCCTTTGTTTTAAAGCCTTCATGACCTTTCATAGGGCAATTACCTTTCGTGATAGAAGTGCTAGGCCTTCATTTTAAAGCCTTTATGACCTTTCATGGGGCAAGCAATTGCCTTTCATGGTAGAATGGATTGCCAAAAAATAAATCAATAGCTATGAAAATTATGTTTCAAGAAAGCCGACACAGTCCAATAACTAAATCTACAAATTTCACTTGAATTAGATTTTATGAATTATGTTACAAGATGTTGATTCCTTGAATTGGATTTAATGAATTATGTTAAAGGATTTTGATGTCCTGAAAACCAATAACTTGTTGCATGTGCAAGAAACTTATGGCTATCAAATTGTAATTACATAGGCGCTTTTATACTAATTTAATATACTGTTGAAATTTTTTTATGTTTTGAGGTTATATATTATGGATGCCGCCTCGCTTTTGGACAATTTTAAATAAAACTTACATGTAGATTGATTTAGATTTAAATCATGATGCAATTTGAGATTTTCTAATGGGACTGGGTAGACCAAGGCCTGAATAAATAATTTAATACCAAGAGGCTTTGAAAATTTTAAATTCTAAATCATTGTAGGGTACAATTTTTTTATTAAATTACAATGATAAAATTGATGTGCTAATTTTTCAAGAGAGTAGATTTCATAATTTAGAGCAAACTTTAAAAAGTCGGAGAATTTTAAACAATTAGAAGATGTTGACTGACAAAAGTTTTCTATGCAATATTTTAAACAATTTGGAGCCTGAAGGATGTTGAATGACAAATGTTTCAATTAAAGAAAGGGAGGGGGTGGGGCCACATAGAAGGGCTCCCTTGCTTGGAAAATATTTTTTGAGTTGCTCTCAAGATGCTTGTATTTGTAAAGTTTCTCAATTTTTTGACGGTTATTAATACCTCATAAAGGGGTTATATGCCTATACAAAAATTGTCAGAATGATTGGGTCCTCCCTTACCCAAAGTAAAATTTCATTCATTTTTCTTTTACTTTTTTTTTTTTTTATATTATTGATTCATGTTAAAAATGATAAAAGGTGCATCTAAACAAATTTGCTCTTGGAAAACAAAATATGCACACCAAAATTGGGCCTTAGAAGACATAACCTTTTTTTTTTTTTTTTTTCCGAAAAGAGTAAAAATGGATTTGATGGTTTTAGAAGGCAACAACTTTTAAAAGCCAAGATGCCTTCCAAGGCAAGAAATTGAAGGGAAGGAGGAGGGTTAAAGCTTGCAGTGTTCGGAAACCTTTTTTGAATTATCCTTAAAAAACCTACATTTTTTTAAGATTTTTGATTTTTTGAGAACTATTACTCGTATAAGAATTTATTTGCCTATATAAAAAGAATCAAGATTTTTATGATGCCCATTGTTGAAAAAAAGATGCTAATTTCATGCTATACTTTGCCAACTTTCTAGAACAAGGGTTAGAGGTTTCCGAAACACTCATTAAGAAATCCCTTTTGTGAATGTCTATCTCCATTCCTATACTTGGCTAACTTTCCCGAATAGTACTTACCAGTTTCCGAACACTAATTGAGAAGTCCCTTATGTGGATGTATGTCTTCACTCCTAGTCGACTTTCCCGAGCAATGTTCAAAGGTTTCTCGAACACTAATTGAGAAGTCTCTTTTGTGAATGTATGTCTTCATTCTTATACTTTGCCGACTTTTCCTAACACTGATTGAAAATTCTCCTTTTGTGAATGTATGTCTTCATTCTTATACTTTGCCGACTTTCCCAAACACTGATTGAGAAGTCTCTGTTGTGAATGTATGTTTTCGTTCTTATACTTTGCCGACTTGCCCGAACCACATTTAAAGGTTTCCCGAACAATGATTGAGAAGTCTCCTTTTGTGAATGTATGTCTTCATTCTTATACTTTGCCGACTTTCTAGAACACTATGAAAGGGTTTCAAAACACAAGAGTGAGTGAGAAGTCCTTGTGTGAATGTCTTTCTTTGCAAAAATGCAGGCCTGCACATGGGGGGCACGGCACATGGCCACCCCCTTTTTAAAAAGGGGGCTTTAATCTCCGTGCCAGCCGTCTACAGTTCACACGTCTACCCCGCCAACGAAAGTTTGAACGAACCATGGACGGAAACTTCTCGGCGACCTGACTGCGAAAGCCCAACCACTTCCCAGTCGCCTTTTCTCATCGGACGGTCGCCGGCCAGCTGGTGCACGAGATCGCATCGCAAGTCAACACGTGGCATGATGGGACACCGGCAAAAGTGTCGCGAACCCTGTTGCAAGCGATCGCGTGAGAGATTTGTGGACTGCCACGTCGGAGACCATTAAACGACCTTTTAACTGGGGCTATTTATTTTAGACTGAATATAAGGCCTTAAAATAATACAGGTGGAGGGCCACCTGGCCCTATTCAGATTAGCTGTATCGCCTTAAAGGACCACAGGTAACCATCCTTGGTTTAGTTTAAGTCTGTTAAAGTAACTGCGGTTAGTCTGTCTTTAATGAGGGGCTACCGTGACCGTATATGGGTAGCTCGGCGGTGGTGGGAACCATGGGGAGTTACCGTCGTGGTTAAGCGTTTTCTTTCAGCGGAGGCGAGCGAGGAGAAAGGAAGGCGAAGGAGAGAGGAGGGGGGAGAGGAGGAAGGAGGGCGAGGAGGAAGGCGAGAGCGAGGGAGAAAGCAAAGCATCAGAAAGGTGCCGGCAAGGAGAAGGTGGAGTGAAAGTTTCGCTTTCGGAGATGGAAGCATGGAAGACTTGGTCTTTGTTCATGATGGGGGGAGGTGAGGGGTGATGCTCTCTGAGAGGGGGGGCAGTTTAGGTGGGGGTGGTGTTGTTTACTGTGGCAATGTGGGGGGGAGAGAGGATTTTGCGGAGAGTTTTAGAGTGGGTTTTGCCTGCGCGGATCTTCCCCGTCGCTTGGCTCGCAGCTGGTGCCACTTAAAGGCGCATTTTTGAGAGTTTTGTATTATAGGATCGGCACATGAGTTGAGGCTTCCTTTTTGTGGAGCCTTCAGTGGCTTCAAGAAGCTATGGCAAGCTTTAGCTTCTACGAGATGTTTCGACATTGATCTTCTAGTTCCAGTATTTTGCCAATGCAAGATGGGGCTATAACAGTCAGCAAGAGCTGGAGAAGAACTTGATCGAGAATTTTGATTGACTTTCGCGTTAGTTTATCTGCCACGGTGAAGGAAGGAGCTGAGCTCGTCGATTAGCTTCTTATTTAACGACCTCTTGTAGTTGAAAATCTATAGCTAAGTTGGTTATACAAGCAGATCTAGGTGACGGTCTATCTCAGTTCAATCTCATCGTTTCGTTGGATCGTGCTAATCAGAGAGGAATTTATAACTAGGAGCCATGAAGTACGCCTTCAGGAGAGGTCTGCCCACAATGCAGGTTCTAAATTCGTGGAGTCCAGAGAAAATACTCTCAACTCCGAAAATACGCCAGATACAGAGAGCTCTGTACAATTTGAAAATCACACTGCTCTGTGGATTCGTGACAATATTGGTGCTCCGTGGCACCATCGGAGCTGGGAACTTTGGCACGCCAACTCAGGATCTCAATGAAATCAGAGAATTTCTACCGAGACGAAAGGAGCCTGCTAGAGTTCTTACGGAGGTGAAGCAGTTCGAAAAGAAAGTGCAAGAAGAAGAGGAAGAAGTAGATCATTCTGTGGGCTCACGCATGCCTTACAGCCTTGGTCCGAAGATTTCAGATTGGAATCAGCAGAGGGAGGAATGGTTTCTAAGAAATCCTCACATGAGCTCATTTGTTAAAACGGGGAAGCCACGGATTCTTCTGGTGACAGGTTCTCAGCCACAAGCTTGTGACAATCCTGTGGGTGATCATTACTTGTTGAAATCAACAAAAAATAAAATTGACTACTGTCGTCTGCACAAAATCGAGATCTTTTACAACATGGCACATTTGGATCAGGAGATGGCTGGTTTCTGGGCGAAGCTGCCACTGGTTCGTAAGCTCATGCTCGCTCACCCAGAAGTGGAGTGGATCTGGTGGATGGACAGTGATGCCATGTTCACAGACATGACTTTTGAGCTGCCAATTGAGCGGTACAAAGATTACAATCTAGTACTTCATGGATGGGATGAGCTCGTCTACGAGAGGAAGAACTGGATTGGACTAAACACAGGAAGCTTTCTTATCAAAAACTGTCAGTGGTCGTTGGATCTCTTGGACGCTTGGGCTCCGATGGGTCCAAAGGGATCAATCAGATCACAAGCTGGCAAGCTGCTCAGCAGATCTCTGGTTGGAAGGCCAGAGTTTGAGGCTGATGATCAATCAGCTCTGGTTTATCTATTGGTCACAGAACGGGCTGCTTGGGGAGATAAAGTTTACCTTGAGAGTGGATACTATTTGCATGGCTACTGGGCTATTTTAGTGGACAAGTACGAGGAGATGATGGAAAAGTATCATCCTGGTTTTGGCGATGATCGATGGCCTTTCGTTACACATTTTGTTGGCTGCAAGCCATGTGGAAGTAGCGGAGAGTCTCCTGTGGAACGGTGTCTGAAGCAGATGGAAAGAGCCTTCAATTTTGCGGACAATCAAGTCTTGGAGATTTACGGCTTCCGCCATCGCAGACTTGACACATACAGAGTGAAGCGCATCCGCAACGATACTGCTCACCCACTGGAGCTGAATGCAAACCCTAATGTCGAAGTTTTGTGAAATGCAGCTCCCAAAGCTGATTCAAGATAGGGTGTAGGAGAGAAAGCATACTCCATCCCTCAGCAGTGACTCATTATAAGTTACTGTGTAGATTTGTAGCTTTTTGTAGTGTATCTTTGTACTTGTGCTGCAGTATGGAAACGCGGCAATATCTACTAAACTGTGCAGCTATATGATAGCTTCAGCTGAGAAATCTACCTACATCACCATACTCCTTCCCGTTTTGCATATGAATTTTTTTTGTCAGTTCGATTCGAAACGACTGTTGAAACAGCACAATGCAGATCTACCAGAGAATCAGTTATCCGCAAAAGAAAACATATCTGTTCCGCGATCTACCACCTTAGCAACTCAACTCGCAGCCTTACGCTGCCGTCACTTTTGTCTTCAGCAAGCCATAGCTAATCCTCAATACCGCAAAGGGTTGATCAGTACTCTCGAAAGCTTTAGCAGCTGGGCGGATCTCTACCACAAGGCTATCAGTGCCCACTAAATATAGCAGCGTCGCCAAATTTGCCTCAACTGGGCATCTGCCAGTGTCCCATTTTGATCTCTTAGCATTATAAGCCAGTTTTAGGTAGCGAATATAGTTTGATGCATATGCAAATTCGGTTTTTGACTATGCGTTTGTAAGAAAATAAACCAGCTACTTTAGGCCAGGCCAATTCATGCTATATGCCTCTGTATTCCAATAAAGCAGCTATTCTGGGCCATGCCCACATTTACTTAACCAATGTGGCCATGGCCACAGCAATGGATGAAGATTTTGCCCACAAATTATTGTAAATCCTAGTTAATTTCCAGTTTATTATTCTGTCTTTTGTATGCTAATGCATCAATTGTGGAATCATTGCTAATATCCAATCAAATTAAAATATGGACAAATATTGACCAGTGATAATGTCGTTGTTAGTGTACATGTGATGCATGTGCACCATCTGGGCTGCCTTGGGACAGATAGTAATGTAAGGCTGCAGTATCTAGTTTGGACACGTACATAACTTTCTGTGTCAGCTGTCATTTACTCATGCTTTTTGGACGAATCCTGGCTGCAGACAGTATCACTGCATCACAGCTGTATTGGGTGGTATATTCATATATTCTTTCTTATAGCTGTGGATTGAAATAATTCATAGTGAGAGCATGAATTCCAACAATTAAAAACTCTCTCAATGCCTTTAACCTTTGCACTATAAAAGCTAGCTAACTTTTGGAAATTCCATGGACACTGCAATGTCTTTCCTTTGTTGTAAGAAAGTATTATGCTGTTTGTTGTGCCAAACATCTTCTCTCCTTGTAAAAAAGCTTGAGAACATCTTTTCTCCTTGTAAAAAAGCTTTGATGCAAATTGGATGAAAATCAACAAGTTGAAAGATCTAATCTCAGGCTTTGATTTCGAAGATTTTGCAGGAATATGAAACTTTAAAGAATATATGAATGAATGAGAACTTGTAGATTAACAATAAAATATTTCCCCAATTGCTTTTTATGCATATGTACACTTGTCAAACAATCATCATAAGCCATGTATAAGTCTTCTTTAGAAGTTGTAACAATTAGCAAACATGATAAGGAAGCAAACACAAAGCAATTCACAAGCATGGCTTGCTCATCCCATATTTGTAGCACACATTTTTGCATTCAAGCCAAGTGTACATTGTATGCCTGCAAGTTACTTTGTTGAGTGCATAATCTTCTACTTAGTAACCAGTGCCTACCTGAACTATGCTTTACTCACTTTGGAGGATTAAAAAAAGAAAGAATAACTACCATATGTGAAGAACCTACTTGAACTATGCTTCACTCATTTTGGAGGCTGAAAAAAAAAAGAATAGTTACCATCTAAAAGAATAGCCTCTAAACGCAAAACGTCTTGATTGCATGGCTTGTGTCCTCTAAGATTGTCTTCGTTATGTTAAACGTTCATTTGAAAATGGATTGTCTAAGTTGCACACCTTTAACATTAGGAGTTGCATGGAGACACTAAAATGTCTTAGTCAAGTCACACAAGTAATGTCTATTTCATAATGTTGAGGCCATGAAAGGTGGTGTTAGTACGACATTCTTTTATTTCCAATAATTGAATCCCACATGATGTAGACAAATTGCCATGAAAGATCTTCAAGAAGTGATTGGTAGTATGTTACGTCTCTCGTTTGAATGAATTGGTCATTTTTTAGTGTGCATATGTTAGCAATGCAAGATTTACATACCTTTTCATTTCCATTTGTAACTTGAATGCTCAATTGTGAGTATAATTATTAATTTAATTGATCCATTTATTCTCATGAGGAATTTTATGGTTTTGACCATTGGGTTCTACATGACCATAAGGTTAATTTCATAAAAATTTATGTTTCTAATTCAAATTTATTGAAAAGTTGTCGCCTTTTAAGATTGTGGAAATATTCTAGAATATTGTTCTTATACATGAAATCATATTGCATAATAGTCTTTGTGTTTACTAAGATTTGCAATTTTTTATTACATTCTTGAATGACATGTTTATAATCATGAAAGGCATAGCAAGAATGATGATGATTGGATTTTTCTCTTGTATGATTTGCTTAAGATCTTCGAAGGAACTGACTTTGGAAGATAGAATTAGTCAAAGACATGTTTGATTCATCCATTGATAAAGCCAACCACATATAGAATAATTAGACATAGAAGGCAATCAATTTTCGCTTATCGAGTAAGTACTCACATATGAAAACATCAATGGCTACTTTGATTTTTATCACAAGCAACCAAGTACTTGTGCTTATGAGCTTTCAATTTTTCTTAGACATGTCGAGTTGCTTTTCAATGAACATTGGAAGGAAAAAGAATGCTAAAATATATGGTCAAATATCTACAAAGAAGAGATAAAAAATGAAGAACATTTGTTTTTGTCGATTGCATTTCCTATAGTGAACTATTGCCGTGGCTCTATCCACCCTTATCATGCTTGTTAGTTCGTTTCCAAGAGATAGATTCTAATTCTTCAAGAAAGCTAGCCACCTTTAAGCAAACAACAACTCCTCTTTAATCGTAGTCACATCTTACACTACCTTCCCTTTAACACTACAATGCTTACCACCACCATTCCATCTAAAGAGTTAACACGAAAGCAAGGTTTAACACTAGAAGGAAGTTTAACAGGTTACACCCAATAAATGATTAGGGAGGTAAGCTACATCTGCACTCCTTGCATCTTTCTCACAAAAGCTAAAAACTTAGAACATAAGAAAATCACAAAGCAATACTAAAAAGCAACAAACAAGAATGAACAAATGGCAAGAAACTATAAGCAAGGATGCTCTCTTTGAAAATGAGTCGAGTTTCCTCCTCTAGTTGAAGATGTCCAATTGAGTACAATTTTCTCCTTTATTTGAAGATCTTCATATGAGTATAAATCGCGCCTTTTAATTCTTGGAGAAGGCATTCTAATTGGCTACTTCGATTGGCAAGGATTCCAATCCAAGCATTTCAATAAGCTTCAAAGAAATCTAATGGTGCTAGTTTTCACGTCACACGATTCATGTGAGCTCTACTTTGGCAAATATAGATTCCCTTATTGTTAACTTAAATTAGGCCTCTACCATATTTATTCTTAGGGCCAAAGTCTCTATAAAACAACTTCAAATTTAAATGTATTGTGCTCATTGGGTTGGGCTTATACATGCAAAATGCCAATTCCCTCCTCGCACTTATTTAGGGTCCTTGCATCCTCGATGTGTGGAGTCCATCAAATTACATGTGGGCCCCACCAAGGTGCCCAATAGTATTTTCCACCTAAATGGTGATCGACCCATGACACCTGGGATTTTATTTTGCCTTGTTTCTCGACTTGTCTGTGCTTAATTAGATAAGTGATTATTTGTTCTGTATAGGTCAAGCAATCATTGCTCTTATCATGTTTAAGCGACATGAAAGTTGTGTGGGCATTGTGCAAAAACCATTGCGTATTCCATGCTATAAAGCGGCTCTCCCATTGTCCTCCGATCATCGTTGCTTTTCGATAAAGCCTTGCCACTGGCAATTGATCTAGTATTTCAAAGGATTTGAGTGGAAGATTAGGATCAAACACATTAGGTTGGAGAAAATCATCCCACTTTGTTGGCACAAGGAATGCTAGATTTTCATAGTGGGTGGTTAGTCTGATGGTGAGATCAGACAATTTGATGTTAAACGTGGAGACTACGTGCTTTTGTATGACAACAGACACATGTTGTTTCCTGGGAAATTACATACCAAATGGATGAGACCAATGAGAGAGAATATTTGGCCAATCAGGAGTGTGGATGTTGATTTGTCCTCAAGGAGTTCCACACTCAATCCATTTTCACCTTTGAGACATTGGCATGTAGGGAGGATCGATGCACAACTGCCTTGGGCTAACCACATAACTACAGAGTGCAGTGCAACAAGCTTCAGAAGATAGTGAGATTCTTTGTCCTTTATTTCAAATGTCTTAAAAATTAGATCATGTTAGAATCCCCATCATTGATCCGGTCATTACTGAGACACAAACAGCTGACGAACGCTACGTTACCGCCCATCTATAGAGGTACTACCACCTCTCCCCCATGCACTAGAGCTATAGACCACCATCAAGCAAGCTTGGATCTCCGATAAGCCATGGTGTCCCATACCACCATACCTTACCCTCGACCCTCACCTACCTACATCCCAAGGCCTAGATAATCGTCTTGACCTAACCACCAATGGAAGAGCTCTTCATTCTCCAAGAGATAATAAATGACAAGCTCATGGAGATCCACCTCTATATACATAGTCCCCTAGGCGGGGTCATCTTCGACCGTAGGAGTACGCATGACCATCAGCATGTGGCAGTTGTGCACACTGACATGGGTCCATAACAAAGAGTCACCCCGTGCCAATAAGACATTGACATGTGGCACCCAAAAGACCTATAGCTCCAGATCAACGTTCCATCTCATAAATGAGACCGTCACCTCAAGTTACATGTTGTGTGCCCTTATGGGTACGTAACATTCCTTCCCCCTTAAGAATCTCCTCCTAAAAGGAGTATACCAGAGAAATTCAGTCTTAAATAGTCCTCTCTCTCACATGTGTCCTCATCATCTGACTTGCCTTTCGAACATACAAGAAATTTAAAAACCAAACTGTTATCTCAGTTGGTGACGATGAACGTCAACCACCCTTTCAGGCATGTTAGGCACAAAGGTAGACATATCCTCCAACTCAACCAGTTCATTTAGAGAATCCTTTCGACAAAGTCGATCTTTCAAACGACTTACATGAAAAATAGGATGAACCCTAACCTCAATCGGAAGATCTAGCTGATAAGTGATTGGGTTGACTTTCTTTACAACTTTATAAGCTTCGTTATAATTTGGAGATAACTTATGAAATTTTCCCGTCTGAAGTACCTTTGAATCCTTAGGGACTTTCGTGAAAAATTGGCAAAATCTAGCTTTGTTATTTTGCAATTCTTGTTTGTGAGAAAAAATCAAGAATTTGAATCTGATCAATGCAGAATTGTCGATAGGATTAATAAGATCCTTGCATTTAGAAAGAGGCATGGATACTTATATAGATTGAGTCATTATTATTTTGACACAAATCCTTGAATACTTTTGTTCTAGTTAATAAAGCATCACTTTGGCAAGATCGGCTAGGTCACTTTAATCATGCATCTATATCGCAATTAGATTTAATGTTCATACTGATGCATCAAAATATGCTATTGGATCAAACAGCCAAGAGAATACAAGAAAGACTATCCTATCAGATTTGCTAGTCGACAACTTACTGATCCTGAGAAGAATTACTCTACAATAGAACGAGAAGTGTTGGCCATGTAATTTTTTGTGAAGAAATTTCGACATTATCTAATGGCGGCACATTTGCATTTTATATCGACCATCAGCCATCGCTTTATTTAGTAAACAAGACGTGTAACACGGGACGTATTACAAGATGGCTACTAGTACTAACCGAATCTGATTTTCGAGTTGTGGTTCAAAAAGGTAAACAACATTATCTTGTTGATCATGTCTCAAGAATCCAAACAACACCAATCAGCACTGAAGTGGATGATGAACTACCAGATGATGCGTTCCTTTATGTTGAAGCGGTACCTGAGTACCAGAGTGGGTAGCAGATATTGTTGAATATCTGATGTTAGGACAACCTAACGACTCTTTGACAAAAGTTCAAAAGAAACAATTGATTGTTAAGACACAACCTTATCGGATGATTGCAGGCCAATTGTCTCGTTGTGGAATGGATGATATTTTGAGAACATGTGTTTTACCGCACGAAGTACCTGATCTAATCATGTTTTCACATGATGGGATGGGAGGTGGACATTTTTCAACTGATATCACTGTTCAAAAAATTTTACAATCAGGGTGTTGTTGGCCTACACTTCATAAGGATACCAAAAACTTTATTCAGTCATGTGATGTATGTCAACGAGCACGTCGTCCTACAAAGCAGAATTATGAACCTTTGCATCCGGTTCTATCACAAGCACCGTATGGTAAAAGGAGTAAACCAAAAAGCCCGTACTCCTGTTTAAATAATAGTTACAGATTGTAGATGGCCAAAATCAGATTGTCATATACATCAACCTAATAAAAATAAAGAGCTTGTTTCAATGGACATGTTCATACAATCACATAAAAGTTGACTAAGAAGGATAGTAAATCAAATCCTTCGCAAGTCCAGCTACAAGAATATCAATTTCTATTTAGTATCCCAACTATATGATGCATCACAACTTGTCATTACCTTGAAAGGAAAGGATCACAATTTTTAAAGGTAAAAGAACATTTTGACATGCCTAAAACATTTGCATGACTATATTTAATTAGTGAAATGAGGGACTAAGTTGTTTAAATTCTCCTTCAACACTTGAGGTAGCAATTTTGAATTGTCACCTCTAAAGAACTCCAAATTTAATTTGTTTTGATCAAATTGTTTTGCAGGTAAACAGCCCATAAAAAAGGAAGTTTATTGATTCTCCTAGTATTGCATGCATGCCCATGGTTGACATGATCAATCATGTTGAGCCCCTCTCATGTTCTACAGAATGACCCATTTGGCATTACCTTAAAATCAACTCCTCACAATTTTGAATCAATGTATCTGTGAAAAAAATGTTTGTGAAAGGATTTGCTTAGATTCTTCGTAGTTAGATATATATTTCGAATTTGTAAACAAACTAGGCACGTTCACAGCTCTGGTTGCTCACAAAACAATCTTATTGTCTTCCTAAAATATTCATGTATGATTGTACAATACGATTCGAGAAAACAAGACCAAAGTGTGTTGCTGTATTTGTCAATGCCAGTAAATAAAAGTCATAAATCTGGTTGGCTTTTGCTCAGGGAATACACACACAATCCAATTGTTCAGATGAAAAAAAGAAATCGAAGAAAATCCATATGCAAAGAGGCATATTTCTTGTAGTTTGAAAAGTGTTGTCAAGATTCACACATGCCTAGAAATGTTGTAAAACGGATATATAAGTTCAAACTCAAATTTTATCTTCCAAAAATGAGGAACATTGTGTGCACAAAACAATTACATTGATTGTCAACAGTATTCGAAAATTGATCTAGCTACCTAGAGAAATAGACAATGCCCACAACTCAAGTTAGATACTTGTCAACTCCACCAACATTGATGTTCAAAAAGCGGAAGCCTCCAAAAGAGGAATGTTCTATGGATTATCTCATTGAATCTTATATAGTCTTCTATTTGAGCTACATATCCATGTTTTGAGCAGTTTAACAAACATCAACTTATTTGATGACCTATTCAATTCAATCCATGCCTCCTCACTTGAGATTTCAATCGCCTACTAAAATTTTATGTTTTGTCAGGCTCTCCTGCCGAAGCTCCTAAGGTTCCATTGATTCACAATTTATTGAAAAGTGTAAGGAGCAAAGAGTATGAAAATTATTTAGGACCAAAATGGCATCCCACAATGAAACCTGCACAAACTAGAAGAATTCAGCAACAATGGTCCAGCGTTAACATGACATGTAAGCCAGACGTACATAATAGCAAAGCATGTAACACAGCTTCTAAAAATTGACCAGGTGATAAAGAGGTCAATGACAATTGACAGTGTTGAAAACTGGCATATGTCCATACATGCATGATCAAGTAATAATTTAAGAAGGAAACCAGCGCCAAAACAATTTTTCAATCTTTTCATCATATTTGTAATTCTCTTAGCCTTGATCAGTATCTGTATCTTTACATGCCAAAGAACATATACGATCAGCATACAGAAACGCATGTTGATAGGAAATTGAAGATAGTGAAACACACCTGATTAAACACATTTTTTGGAGTCATGTATTCAGCAGCCACAAATATAAATAACTGCAAGCATCACAGATGATGCACAGGGATAACAAGAATTATTGCCAAAACAATGAGCATTGACAAGATCTGCAATGTAAACGCTACAAAAGCTATTATCTATACAAAAGCAATCACAGGAGATTGTCCAAGACTTGTGCAGACTCATCTTCCACATGCAGGTCTAACCTGTTTTGTGTTCCAGGAAAATACAGACGAAAGATCTGCTGAAATATTCACTGTCAACCTCACCTGTAACAAGGACAAAAGACTCAAAAGTATGAACAGTTGATTCTGCATGGAGTTTTTTCATAGCCTTCAAACTAATAAACCATTCTAGATTTCGAACTTTTTCTTACAAAACAGCACCGATTGATCTATAAATTTGTTGTATTCTACATGTGTTCTGATTTGATATTCAGCTCAAAACTTGATATCACAGCACTTCACCGGCAAGTAGAGCTTGGGCACCAGTTTCTACACATTAGATCTTTGGATTCAATGGGTGCTCGGTGGTTTTAAATTGTGGTTCAGAAAGAAGTCTTAAATTTCTTTTTTTGACTCCAGTGTTCTACACAGCTGTCTAGTTTTGATATCGATTGCGAGTCTGGTGTCCTCTCTTCAACTCACTGAATGCAACAATTCTGAGCAGTAAGGTAAGGGGTCCAAAACTTTTCCCAGTTTCAGTGTTTGATACTACAAGTCTGACATTTGCTGCTTGAAACATTCCTTTAGTTAAGTTTAAAGAGTATTCTGTTTTTCTTCAACATGAATCCTTAAGCAACATCTATCATGGTGGAGATCAACTCAAATGAACAAGAGACCAATTCCTAGGGTCTTCATGATATTCAACAGGTTTGCCAGTAAAAAATGGTTTTCACAAATGGAATCGTTGTCTGTTATTATTATCAATTCACAAGAACCAAAAAGTTTGTAGTTTATTGCCTTCTTGAGAAAAGGTAACTGCAGCCACGATGGCAGCATCAGATGACTATGGTGTTGCTATCACCAGAGAAAGACACGAGTCATTGATGCATGTACATTGATAACGAATGAGAGGTTAAATAGCCGTCTTTTCCGAATGAGCAAATTTCAAATAAAGCTCAATCAATAACATATTTAGGATGCGCAAATATGAACCATCTTTTTTAACCACTTTTTGGTCTATTGGCATAATGTAGGGATTTCAAGCAAAATTGATGTTGCTCTTCATAGTATCTCATGTACTTTCGTGCATTTAATCCTTCCGTGCATGTCTTCCTAGAACCAATCATGATACACAAGGGCTCTGTGGTTGGGGACGGATCTTTGGAGTCATTATAAGCCAGCACTACAAGGATATGATCACGGAGGCTGTGATAGATGCATGTGTTGAGTGCTCTTGCCTTAGATTTTTGAAGCTAGAATGTTTATACCTTGTGAAAGGTAGATCTATGTGCAATCACACACATCTTATGAAATCAATCACATTGTTTGAGATGTACTCACACGTGTGAAAAGTACACAATGAGCACCCATGAGAGCCAAGTGTGATGGTCGATGGTATGGGACGTCGACCATCGTAGGAAGCTAATCAAGCTAGTTAGTGTGAACAACTCAAGAGTGAAACAATTGACAAATTGCTAAAAGTCAAGGTCCAAGTATCTCACCCATGGCCACTGAGGAGAGCAATAGAATATAAGCCACATCATTGTAGATCTCGATCTTCCCACACGTTATAAGTTGGTGTATCTTGCTTGAGTTGGGCTTTGAGATGGCACTGGTTGATGATACTAAAAAGCATTGTGGGTCTGAACAACCCATGGATTTGGGTAATCTACCTAAGATTGTCATGATTCGAGGTCTAAGTTTTGGTAATGTTGCAATTATGAAGAATTTTGCCAAGAAAAACAATTATGGCTTGGTGGATAAGCTTAAGGTTTGGACGAACAATTGGAAATATTGTTGGATGTTCGCCTATTTTGACGATGAGTACAAAGTCTCAACATGTGCTTATGTGCTATTTTCTTTAAAAGTTGCGACTTCCAAGTGGAGAAATACGAACAACATGTGATATAAACATCAGGATTTGAACTTGATTATACTATTTGGTGTGAGGTCAATAGGAAAAAAGTAATACTCTCAACCCAGCAATTCAATTTGCAACAATTTATGATGACTAAATCACGGAAGGTGATGCAAGAGTTTGTCAAAATGGACAACCTAGCCAAACGATGGTTAACAAAGGTTTTCAATCTAGGAATAAGAGGCCCAAAAGGACAAGACAGGTTTCTCCAATTAGTTTTACATTTGCTTCTAGTGTGAAAAATTGTTACCTTTAAACAGACCACACATCCAAGAGAAAAGGTGGGAATCTATATGCAAAATACACCAAATTTTGAATAAGTTTTGCTCAACAAGCTTTTTGACCTCTAAAGTGCAATTGCACATCTCATAATCTTGGAGTTCACTTATGACATTACCAAGCATTCAATTATTGATATGAGTCTTTTCATGGCAATGTTTGGACACAAGCCACAAGCCTTCAACCTAGTTGTAAATGTTTGACGATTATGCAAAAAACTTTGCTTCTTGCCAATGAAGGCATGCTAAGGCCCAATAAGCATCCAAAGTTGTCGCTCCATTTATGTGGATAATGGATCACTACCTAAAAGGTCAAAGAGGTTACTTACAAGCTCAAACTCCCTAGTTCTGTGTAAGTAGACTTGAGCGTTGCTAAAAAAAAAAAAATAACAATCTTGTACATAATTTGGTCAAGGTGGAAGTGAATCTTCACTTGGACCAAAAAAAAGTAACGGAAAAAAGGGAGTTTCACTTGATACATAAAATGATTCTTCAATACTTTGTAGCATTGAAGGAATTGCCAAAAACCTAGGAGATAGTGGAATCTTTGAAAAAGAGATACTACAATTTTTTTAACAAGAAACTTTCGATGAGGGGAAAGGCCACGTGACACCCTTAGGGCTAGCAGGCCAAAATGAGCAATTTTGGATAATCAGCTTAGTTGAGTCAAAGCCTAATGACTTCATAGTAGATGGTTAAAAAGGGAATCAATAAGGTGCAAGCGTAAATTAAGCTTAACGAGACTTGAGGATAAAGTGAACAAGGGTTTAATTTGGTTAATGGAGTAAATAGCATTTTGCTTTGTCACTTCAATATTACAAAGTTAAGAGGGGTGGCTAGGTACCCGCTTACGGTACAATATGTATCCAACCATTCAATCAATAGGACACACAATAAGCATTTTGGCAACAACTTTTTTGGGTGGTGATTCTAATAAACAAGATCTTGTAACAAATTAGTGTGCTCTCCTCTTTGTTTGAGGAGCTTTGATGCTTGCGTCCAAAGGACCACTACGAACACACTTCCAATGGTACTTTATTCAGTGCATAGAGAGAGTGTTGGATATAGCATGTCATTATGATGCTCACAACTAGGTGGTGGACAAGTTTCTAATCTTCAATTTGGTAAATTCGTGTTGACGAAAGGTGATCGCTTTCGAGCATCGGTTAGACAAGGTCTTTTTGGCAAGGTTGTAACAACTGCATGCTTGTAATTTTACAAGAGGCCATCTTGGATTGTACTAGAGTTGCACTGCACATTTTGAAACGCGTTCCGAAACGGGTTCTTGGAATTTGCCCTGAACATTGTTCAAGAACGCTTTTTGTTTTTACAATATGGTATTCAAAATGCAAACAAATTTATGGAAAATCTGATGGTAGTGTTTTGAAAAATTTTAACCACTTCAAGGACCCTATTTTTGTCAGGTAATATTGTTTTGATTGTTTTAATATTTTGAGAACAAAGTTTCACTTAGATTTTTCTAGTTTTTATAGCCAAAAAACAACATAAAATAATTAATATATTGTTTATATAATACAAAATATATCTATAATATATATATATATATATATATATATATATAGCATAATTGGTGAGTCGAAACGGGTTTTGAAACGCATTGCGAAACACGTTCTGAAACGTATTTTTTTTTGGGAAATATGGATGTCAGATGACAACATTTTTGGTAGGAAATTTCGATATAATTTTTTCAAAAAAATTTATGCATTGCAGAAGTAAGATTTTGTTGAATACTAGGTGTTCATGGTTCACTAAATACTGATTCCTAATGTGTTAATTAACTGATTCACTGATTAAGGTCCACAATTCCGAGCTCTGATATTTGAAAATACCGACATCAGTAAAATGGACTGTGCTCTCTCCCTCCCTCTCTATACATCTGAGATCACAACAAACCTTGAACCATACCAAATCATGGCTGAAACCAAAGTGAAGGGATAAGACACATGTCCTCTCTCTCTCTCTCTCTCTCTCTCTCTCTCTCTCTCTCTCTCTCTCTCTCTCTCTCTCTCTCTCTCTCTCTCTCTCTCTTCTAGAATGGTCAGACATTTTTTACATGTCTACATATCACATTTTCCAAAACCCTAAACCTGTAAAACATACAAATTTTCAAATGTGTGCGCAAATTTTTTTGAAACTTAAAAAATTTCGATCTGTGGGATAATAACAGCCTAAACCTAGTGAAATTGATTCAATTAATATTTATCTTACTGGATATTGTGTATCTATACAATATCTAGATACCATATATACAACATAGATACAGTATATACATATTGTATCTATATTATACTAGCGATGTGAGCCCGCAAGTGTGCGGGCAGGCAGGCGTTTTGGGCGAGCAAGGTAGGGTTTTGGGCGGCAGGGTTAAAAAATTGAAAAATGGGAAAGTTTTTTTTTTTCTCGGCGGAGTCAGGCTGCCAGTGGGGCAGCACGACTGCTGCCCAAAAAAAAAATATGAACAATTTCAAAAAAAAGAGTCCCAGGCAGCGCTCACGCTGCCCGCTGCCCGTGAACACTAAAATTTCAATTATAATAGATGACATATGATATATAACAAAACAAAAAATCACCACAACGTTCCGGGCTTTGAAACACCCAGCTGGCGAAACACATTCTGCTAGCAAATATGATATATATATATATATATATATATATATATATATATATATATATATATATCTAAGGAAGCGGACCCCGGGCGCGAACGCGCGTCCGCGTCCGGACGCGAACGCGCCAGGGGGGCGTCCGAGGGTGGACACGTCTACTCTTTTTTTTTTTTTTTAACTTATTGCCCTCGTCTGGCCCGAACCCTCATATCTGATATACATACATACATATATATATATTTGAAGAATGAGCAATTAATGACTAGGTCAATTCTCTGAGTAAAAAAAATTGACACAACCACTCCTATCATCTCCATGCACTGGAAGGACGTTTTTGACCATTGCTTTCTTGCAAAGCTTCATGGCCAAATATTCAGACGAAAGGGTACTGATCACTGCCCCAAAAGGAATGTTGTTTCCTTGGATGTCCGAGTCTAGGAAATGAGCAATGAAGCCAAAGCCCAAACCCTAAACCGATATGAAACCCATAAAACTACATTTCAAACTGTGTTCTGATTGCAAATGCTCTAATTGACTTTCACTCACACCGTCCCTGTCATATACCAAGCAGCTTCAGTACATCAACCACATGCACTAAGAAAAAATTAGTCACTTATACCATACGTCCAAACAAGCATTTGTATAGGGAAGGCCGATGCATTGTTCTTTCGACTTCACGAGCTGAAAAACCAGTAGAGCAAACAAGGAAATACTGAAGCGTTGGAGTCACAACTGATCCTTCTCGAGATGCCGATCTTCTCCATGCGCATTATGAGGGTGCAAACTCAAGATGCTTGTTGCCATTTCTGGTGAAAACGCTTCAGTACTTCTGTCACACTTCAGACTTATGGAAGAGCTCAAACTTTCTTCCTAGCTAACTGAAGGCTTGTATTCTTCATCATCATTAAAATTTTGCTCAACAGTATATTTGATATCCTTCTGTTGGTTGTTCACCGAGAGGAGTAAAACTGCAAGAATGGGCAGTGAAGCCAATTCCTCTTGACAACCTGTATGTAGCCAATTCCTTTACTCAATCTGTATGAAGCCCATAAAACTGTAGAGAAGAACGTGATTAAAAGTTTTTTAGATGAAGGACATTTCCCACGCACAGAACACGAGGATACTTCTTCCAAAAAATCTTCTGGTCTTGAGAGAGAGAGAGAGAGAGAGAGAGAGAGAGAGAGAGAGAGAGAGAGAGAGTTTGTTGTTTGAGGAAAGTAAATTTGGAGGATTCCTGTTGTGACACGACGTGCAATTTCCCGAGCATTCAGAATTGGTCAAAAGCACAAGGACCTTATGCTCTCAAAAAATCTCATCCTGCGATTCGATCATCCCATTCTGTTCTGCTACATCAGTGACAAAATTCATGTTTCCTTTCAGTGTTGCTGTTGGAATTCAACCCAAAACCCTAAACCTATCTCATCATATAGGCCATAGTACTGTGTAGGTCTTGTACTTCCCTGTGTTGAATGACATTGTGGAGCATAAGTAATTAGTAAGCTGTTGAAGTTCATCCGGAGAGCGCATCGTTTACCTGTATTTATATAATAATATAATATAGATCCGTCAAAGAGACAAAGATAGCGAGAGCACGAGACAATGTTCTCTAGACTCAAAAAATATAAATTGTTTGCTCTTTCGTGCCCGATTTTGTGGTATCTCAATTATGGGAGGCATGGACAGTGGTTAGGTTTGTTGCAAATTTTTTTGCAAATATTTTTGGGTACCTTTTTCCTTTTTTTTTAACAGAAAGGGGCAGGTGGGTGCCAAACACCCTCTTAGATATATATATATATATATATATATGTATGTATTTAATTACTACGTTCGGAGGGGGGGGGGGGGTGCCCACGAACGCGTTCCGGTGCATCACCGGTTTGTACATATTACAAACAAAGGGGAAAGATGAATGCCATAAGTTCATCATAATAACGAGGGAGTACATTTTGCTAGATTCCTGCAAATCTCCTCTCATTTACAAACATGTTGTCAGGAGTTACGTACATACCTCTCCTCCGACAATATCCTTTATTTAAAGACTTACCGCATTTTTGTAAGCAGCTCAAACAATCTTCATGATGCTTTTAAAGTCATTGGACATATCCCCAAAACCTCTTGAGTGCTTGGGAAGCATGTGCTGAACATATTGATTAAAGTCAACAATGTCCATAACATTCCCTCAGATTTTGAAATTGTTTACTAGTACGCACATTGTCGAATCATACGTAGATGCTTACATTTCACAAGTGCCCCAAACATAAGTATTCAAAAATAAACTCTTTAAGACCGTAAGGTACATTGCTGGCTACCAATTCAAAAACAAACTCCCTTGTTCAAAGTTGGAAATATCTTTTGAAGAAACCAATGCATATGCAGCTTGAATAGCAAATTCTCTTTTTTTGTTTAGACCTGGCTTATATATTAAAAGTCAACATCGTCATTTTCATAATGGCAAACATACACGTTATCTCTACATCATACATGTATCTTAGTAGCCAACTAGCCTCAGTGAAGCGCAATGACATGTTCACATCCGATAACATTACCAAAATAACTTGATCTTTAATGTAAACCTGAGATGAACTCAATGGAAAAACCAAATGACCTGAATTATTGTTGATGTCACTGCTACTCTGCACTACCACTTGAATAGCCATCAAAACAAGTGATACTTTACTTAACACCTCAACTTTTCTGGAATTTTTCCATAGCTCATGCAGCTAGTAACTGTTCAGAAGTCTTCAGCCATAGGTGGCGTCCCAGCAAGTGGGACTCATGAGCAGCAATATAAGCAGCATTCAACCTGTCATAGACGAGTTGAAAATATACGACTTAAGCTAAGAGATGCAAACACAAGTTTTGTGCAGGTTTCATGCAGATCAAGTCAGACCAAGTAAACAAAATCTGCTTAATCTTCACAATCACATATAACTATGATGCAAATAGGAACTTACTTATCAATATCTGGAGGGGCAAGAGGATCAAAAATATCTTCTTCCTTATGTTCAGTTGCATGTGGTAATATTGTATTAGGTGTTACACCTTGTAGCTCCACCTGATACTAATATATTCAACAACATTCAAACAAGCCAAAATTACAATGTATTGATTTCACTTGACTAAATTTAGGGTACTTGAGTAATATCACTTGAATATTGGCAAAGAGTGTATGCAGTTCTACCAACTTTGAGAAGCCCCCAATTTCTCTGCATCTCAAGGCTAAAAGGTCTGGATTCAAGAACACACATAAAAGTATATCCCTTTTAGAAATCCCTAAAAAGCATTACAGGTGGTATTTGAAATGTCAAAACATTATGGTTTATCTAACTAGAAGCAGCATTTTGAACAATAAGGGTTGGCAAGTTTTTCTTCAGCATGCAAACTATTCACTCAACAAACGCAGCAATAGTTGTATACTGTAAAATTACGCAGAAGCTTGCTTCTATCTTCCTCATTCTATTCAAAGCTTAGATACTTAATTGAAAAGGTCCCATTATCTAATAACCTGCAAGATCATGGTTCAGATATTAAAAAACATAAAAAAAGAATGTATCCTCAAAGTGGATGGAGGAGCTCCTGCACACTGCAGCTTGACCAAGACAAAACTGCATAGGATTAAGAGATATAAGCAAAGAACAAGTCCAATACATGTACATTTCAGCAATAGCCATAAAATTGAACTTGATACTGTTGATTAGTATCTTGAGATATGTATCTTAAGTAGAAGTTTCTCGGCATCCAGATTTTTCTCGTCTTCAGGCTGCACAATGCATCTGACTAGTTGATGATAGCTTTACAAACAGTTACTTTACAGCAAGATCTGATACAAAAATACATGAACTGAATATCTCATAAAAGTAAGTGAAGCCCTTTCATCTGGTACTTGAGTTCACTACCTAAATAATTCACAATAGCAGTCAGTAATAAAGATTTAAAAACTAATATTATGCAAGAAAAAGTTGAATTTACCTGTTGAGCATACTGTCCATATCCTGAATAACTTGCATAAGCGTATGCAGGATCCGATTGAGCAGCATATCCATATCCATCATTCCCTTCTCCATATCCATAATATCCTCCATTCCACTGGTTTGGGTCATATTGTGTTTGACCCCACCCTCCTGATGACTGGTTCGGACCACAACCTGATCCTAGTTAGAATCTTCCAACTTAAGTTTTGGTGCAAGATCCCATGACACTTGAAAATAGATTTGTCTTGGACACTTCAAATTAAGTTGTAAAAATCCTAGCCAAGAATCTTCAAAGATGGCAGTTAAGGACATGGATAGCCCTCCCATGGATCCCAAATCCACTTTTATGTGCTTTAACGGATCACCATATTCAACAGTTTGATATGAAGCATTTCAAGAAGATTGCTAAGCATGTAAATAGTTTGAAATAACCTGTTTGATACCAGGACTTCTACCCCACGATAACCGAACAGATTGCTGTCCAATTACTGTCCCATGAAGTCTTTGCAGTGCCTCTTCTGCATAAGCTCTGTCATACACACAGGAGATTCACTTACACAAGCGTTAAAATCAAGACTTACCTCGATGACTAGTGAAAAGAGGGATTCAAGTTTCTGAAAAAAATTTAGTGCGCAGAATATAAACAATCCTTCCGTGTCTGTTTGACTTTGAACACATGATATTACATATCAAACATAGAAGTTTTCACATTTATTGGACTTGAATTTTTTGAATGGTATTTTAAAGCTTTTTTCATAATGGGTAGCAAACAGACTAACAGTATGAAGCGTTCTGTGCAACTAAGAACTTCTCAAATAGGAGCTCAAGCCTCATACTCAAGCAATGTAAACATAGGACATTTCAGCTTCTGCTGTTCATCAGAAAACTAAAACTTTGAACTTAAACAGCATACATGTTAAACAATATAAGTCAAATTCAAAACTTAAGCCTGGATAAAACATATATGTATTTTTTAAAAGTCAATGCCGATTCATTCCTGAGATACCGCTACAAAATGCAAAGAAATTTCCATGTAAGAACACCAACAGGAAAGATGTAGCTATGTTCTTAGGTACATCAATTTCAACATTGTATATAGAGCCTCTAGGCTTACCTATTCACGAATCGCGTAAGTATCACAGTAAATGACCATCCGTTAGGAGAATAAAGTGAAAAGGCAAGTCTTCACAACTTTTTGAAAATAGGGCTTTGCTGCCAATTTTGCAACTCTGTAGAGAAAAGATATAGAAAGACAGTTGTTGGAGACAATAAAATAGAAATCAAACCTGTGAGTAAACTGCACAAATCCACAGCCTTTACCCATGGGTATCTTGACATAGATAATCTCTCCAAATTGACCAAAAACCTGCCTTAGATCCTCATCTGTCACCATTGGATCTAATCCACCAACAAAAATCTGCAGTATTGTGGACCATTTCAGTTCAAACATAAACAGTATATATGCAGCGCATAGGAACCATGTACTACACACAAACATAGTCAAAAAGTATCAAAACAAGCCATGTCTTTATGCACCTAGAATCGCATAGACACAGCTTTCCTCAAATTCGACAGAACTCTCACAACTCTCCTCACATTCAACAAAATAACATGCAAAACCTTCAAACTTATACTTTATGGAGTTCAAATCTAGTAGATCACAAATTTTGTAATTTCAAAGAGTATTGACAAGAGTGGAGTCGTGGACATTCTTAGTCTTTTCAAATTCAGTGCGACAGAGGGAATTGGATTGAATAATAAGAGCACTAAGTTCTGGAGACATCTAGAGTCTAGACTGTTTTGATCTATCTGCAGCTACACCATACAGGCTTGAGAGATCCTTCACTTGAAAGGCAGTCCCAAAAGACCTTTCACCTGCTCATTACTCCTAATTTAGTATTGTTGCTATTTATAGCAAGCACCTGGGACCTTCCCTAAGTAAGCATTTTTGTCCCCAAAAAGAAGAGGTAAACAACCGAAGCAGTTGATCTTGTTTGAATCAAACTTTCAAATCTCAATTAATTTTGTTATCACACTTGATGAACCATGGATGCACAAGCTTTGCCCTCATCATCTTTAGAAGATAGATATGAAAAGACTGATGATGCTCAATATTGTATACCAAAGTGGTCAATTTCATGGGTTGGCAGAATATAATGCAAAAATATGATTGTTTGTATGCTTCTTGTGCCACTTGAAAATTGAACTGCCCAAAAGAAGTTTGGAAACAAAAAAAGAGGCGCCGGTCGTGTCCCAAAAAACCCTTTAAGAAGGTCCATTTTTTAACACATTATTAGAAGGTTCTCAAATGCATTCTTTGAAAAGGCTTTCAAATGTTTGTCTGAGCCTAAGGTAGCAGACGCTGCGTCCGAACGCGCGTCCACGTCCGGGGGTCCAGACGCGTCCGCTTTTTTTTTTTTTTTTAAAGTTTTTTTACTAAAAAAAAAATGGGACGCGTCCGGGTCCGGACGCCGGACACGGACGCAGATTGCTTGCGTCCGGCCCGGACGCGCATCCTTGGTCTGAGCATACAAACACACTGTTTTGCAACTATGCATCAAAGCAGCGGCATAGTTGCTCATTCCAGAACAGAACAACGTTCCGGAAGAGATCATTAAAAAACATTTGTACGTATTGATGCTTTTAGCTTAAAATTTTGAAATTGTCAAAAAAATTGGGTTTGAAATTATTGCCTTTAGGGACAGAAAAACCAGGACACAAGCCATAAAAATTCTCATCTTAGCTGTAGTCTGTAGAAATCCATAACTGCCACAACACTGTTCAATCATCCAGTCCCATACATTCTTCGTATACGCATGCAAGTAAGAAGCATAGTTATATGCCAGTCTATAAGCGTGTGAGTTTTGAATTTTGTAGAATCTTATTGTCCAATTATCAAATTTATGGTCTTACCAGGTTTAGCACTCTGTGTTGTTTGACTGCTAAAATGTGCAGACCGCTATTCTTGGTATCAGTTCAGTCTTTTATGACATAGGATCAGTGATATGCCTTTGGCAATCAGCAGAGTGACATACAGATTTCAGAAGCGTAGACTTTCTGTTGAAGAGGCTACATAGGGGTTTGGCCCAAAAGAACATTTAGGTCCCCAGGCATTTTTCTTTAGTGATTGTTTTATTTGTTTTTCAGCAGTACATTCCAGAAGGTACTCTATGGAATGTGTAATACACTGTACGTTCCAACCTAATTTTGTAGGAACAGATTTCTTAGGTATGCAGTAATCTTGTGAGATCACTTTGAGTATTTCCATTTAAACACTGCAAATAACTTGTGGAAACAAATGTCTGAGCTAGTCACCAGCTTGAGTAAAAAAAAAGGCTTGCATAAATTCAACTTTCAATTGCATGTGACTAAGTCTGTACACATCTGATCATTTCAGGCATACATACTTGACATCATGAAAAAAAGAAAAAGCACAATGCATTTTGAAACTCATGTATAAATGAGAGGGTAAATGAGTTACTGTTGTGTTGTTTGGATCGTTGTCATTTGCAAAGGCCTGTGGAGGGAGAGGGGCACCATAAGCTGCAGCTTGAGAGGGAGCAGCAGTAGGAACTGCAACAAAAAAGACAAACCCTCATAAAACCAAAAAGAATAACAACTTAACTTTTTCCATTGTTGGCTGATGATAAACTCTCGATGGTTATTTCCTCACATTCTTGCTATTTTATAGTTGTGGGCTGAATATTAACTCCCAACACATTGTAGTGAATTCGATCTGATCATTTGCTACTAAGTTGTTTCAATGGGCACCAGGTTTTAAGTGATGAATTGTATTTCTTCAGCAGGTCCAATCAATTCGCGAATCGCTATCAAAAAACAGCGAATCACGATTTGCAAATCGCTGTTTTTTTTTTAACAGAGAAAAAATCACAAATAAATTAAAAAAATTAAATTTGCGATTCGTTGCAACGAATCGCGATGCTGCAACTATGCTACAAGACAAAGTTCCAGGTGCCGTACCACGCCACCTGTTTGTTTTTTTTTTTTTTAAATTTTTTTTTTAAGTCATTTTTTAAGCAAAAAAACCAAAAGAAAAAAAAAAAAAAACAGGTGCCATCCCACGGCACGTGTGCCGTGGTACGGCACCTGGCACCTGTGCCGTGGGGTACTTTGCTACAAGCTAACAACAGTTGAGAATTTCTTAATCCTTAAGTCAGCCCTGGAATCTTCACTATTTTTAGGCTCCAGTTGAAGGACTATTCAAGCTTAAAATTATTCGGGAGTATGCCCTTTTACCTCTTGGAGTCAACTGCTGCATAGTGCCCAACGACTTCTTTGGAGTGGCTGCACTAATGCGCATGGGCCTGCTAGAACAGTAAGCCCCATTCATTTCAGTCATAGCACGAGTTCTCTCAAGCTCGTCACCAAATCTTACAAATCCATAACCTTTTGATCGACCAGTACTGGCATCGGTTACCACCTTTGCACCCTTTACAGAGGGATAGCGGCTTCGGAATGTCTCCTGAAGAACGTAATCAGTGACATCAGGAGCAAGATCTCCAACAAAAACTGAATGGTCAGTACCTCCCTCAGGTCGTCTTTCTCCAATTCCAAACGTAGCCCAGTTCAGCCGAAATGGTTGCTCTGTCTGAGGCATTTGAGTGCCATTGTAAGTTTGCAAGATCCTCTCTGCAGCAGCATGAGAAACAAACTCAATAAAGCCATAACCCTCAGAATAACCAGTTTGCTTGTTACGGATCACTTTCACAGATATTACCTGCAAAGCCAAAACTAAGAGGAAGTAAGCTCTGAATTATAGATGTGCAAACAAAGACTATATATGAATCATCTTATACACAAACTATGTGCCCTTCTGGAAATGTATACACAGGGTTAACCAATGAGTACCTGACCATCAATTTCATCATGCACAATATGGACTTTGTGCTATAACATCCCTAAACAAAAGCAAGCAATAAACGCATCTAATATAATAGGTTCTGAGAAGGAGACCAACCAGATTAATGTGCAATTACCAATACAAAATTCACCAATTAGTTTGCTATTTCCTCTAGATGCTTGATGATGTCACCATCACACCTCTTACAATTTCTGATATGGTTATATGTCTGTGCGTGTCTCCATTACAGACACTGAAACTGATTTACATATGCATCACTCTGAGCAGACAAAGTTCACTATGCCAATGGAGCTCACCACAGTAAAGGCAAATCACAATTCCAAGTGTCTAAACTGATTCAAGATTTGAATAAAATCAAATCAAATCAAGCTGCTAAAAGCAACTACATGCTCAAGACTTAATTACATTACAACCAATGATACCCGTTCCTAACATTTTTAGATAGGAACGGGTATGGTACGGTTCCTAAGGAACAGCCGGTTCGTTCCTTATTAACGGATTTTTAGAAAAGTACGGTTCCATTCCTATTTTAGGAACAGAACCGTTCCTAAGCTACGGAATGGTTCCATACCCAAGAAAAAAAGAAAAAAAAACTTCACATACCTTTTTTGGAGCATTTTGGGCTAATATTTTGCTTGAAAATGGCATAATATTTTGCAACCCTGATCATTACTTTGGTCTACATAATATTATGTACTAGTCTGTACTCGACAAACTGGGGTTTTAAGATTATTGTACTATGACTTATGGAGATCCGAGCACCTGTTCCTAAGCAATGCCCAAGTTCATGCTTAAAAAGAGTGTTTAAAGTTCCTATACCTGTTCCTATTGAAAGCTAAGTTTTTGAGTCCATGCATAAAAATTACAAGGTTCCAATTCTTGTTTTTGTTCCTATTGAACCTAAGTTCCCACGAGTTCTTGTTCCTGATCCTAATTTCATGTTCATGTTCTTGTTCCTAAGTTCCTATTCCCAAGTTCCTGTTCATAAGTTCATGTTCTCACGTTCTTGTTCTTGTTCCTAAGTTTTTGTTCTTGTTCATGTTCCTAAGTTTATGTTTATGTTCCTGTTCCCATTCCTAAGTTTCGTTCCTTGAATAGGATCATGTTCTTGTTCCTAACTTTCATTCTTGTTCTTGTTCCTAACTTCTAAGCGCATCTTTAACTTAGGTTTCAACTTAGGAACACAAATAGGAATAAGAACCTTTTTTTTATGTGCAAAAACCTTTTTTAAAAACCCCAAAAACAATGTTGGATCTAATTTACCCACACCAAAATTATTTTTCGAATTATTTTTTTTGGATGAACGGTTCCTAGGAACTGTTCCTAGGTACCTTAGGAATGGTACACAACAATTCCTAGGAACAATTTTCTATTACAACTTCAGAAGTGTTAGAAAACAAACAAAGGAGAGACTAATGGGAGGTAAAACCACCCAACCAAATGGAACTTCATAGAAGATCAACACTTCACCCTTTTAGCCATGGCAAGGGAATGCTTGATGAAAAACGCAAGACACATTATCAAATTTCATGATTCCATTGATCTGAAGGGCAAGTCTAAGGTCTCCACCAGTATATATAGAGTCTGGGATCCTGTGCATGTGCCCATGCAACCCTCCTGCTAATTGGACTTCCAGTTACAGTTGATGGTCACTCATCATGCACATAACCCCGTCACATGCCATGTAACACTCCACATGTCTCTCAATTGGAAGATGAGCCCTCATACTGGTTAAGTACCTTTTGCCCTATACAAGGACTTATTAAAGCCATACTCAAGAATATGTCACTGGTGACTGGAGGCCTCACTGCCTTAAGGACATAATAATATCCTCATCATTGAGTAAAGACATAACATTCTTCCCTCCTTAACCTGGTTCTATCCATAGAACAAGCAGGAAAAGAAATGTCATTACAAGAAAATTACTCATTATAGAGTCACTGCTTTTCCACACAATCCTCTAATAACAAACAAAGACTCATTTATGATTCATAAATCATAAATACTTAAAATCCAACTCAAGGAAATGCAAGAATCATTCTAAAGTCTCTTTCCTTAAGTACTCGACTTCAAGAATATTCCATAACTTGGATTCTTCTCAAGAAATATGAGTTATTTCAATTTTGTATTCCATCTGGTAGTCAAAGACAGAAAGCATACCAAAACGTTTTTCATATCAACTCCCTCCAACCACAAAAGCTTTTAAGCTTTAGTCTAGAAATGTCGAGACAGCCAAATTTCTGCTGAATTCCAGCTTGTTCCCAAACAATTCCCCATTCATATGCCTATGTTACAAATTGGTTTAAGCATGCTAGATAAACCCAATAATAAGAAAAACATAGCAGATCCAACAAAATTAAGAATGTGCTCAAGAATATAATCGCATTATGATTCTCTGCATAAACATATCTCTAACAAATTCTTTCAACTTTCAACTTTCAACTTTATTTGACACTTTGGTGTTCAATGCTGAGTGCTCACTGCTCTAGCTGGTAACCTAGTAGCCTAAGGCCCGCAAGTTACTTGATAGTTGAAATTGTTGTCGAATGTCCTAGGTATGGATGCATCATTCTATCAGATGGTTGGACAGATGCAAGGAGGCGCCATATTGTGAATATATTGGTGTCTTCTTGCATGGGCACCATGTTTTTGAGGTCCATTGATACGTCGGAGCCAGGCATGGCATTGGATGGCAAGAGATTGTTTGAGTAAATCTCACAGGCCATTGAGCAAGTCAGAAAAGAAAATGTTGTCCAGGTATGCACTTGCCACTTTCAAGTTTCAGCATTGAGCTTTGAAATTACAATTTGAGAATCATGATTAGTGTTTTGAACCTGTTATGTTGCAATTTGCATTTGCCATTTAGCTATTTACAGTTTTTGTGAATGTCGCCATACATTGTAACTTGTTTGAACTTTGTGGATTTTGGAATGCTCAATGTTGAATGTTCATGAGTTATGATTCGACCTTTGTTGAAATTCCAATGCAGGTTGTCACGGACAGCGCATCCAATTTTGTTGCCATGGGAAAGCTCATGAATGAGAGGTTGGATTCTTGGACTCCATGTGCTGCACACTGCCTTGACCTCCTGGTTGAAGACATTGTGAGATTACCCTGGGTCAAGGAAGTTGTAGACATGGCACGATTCTTGGTGAGATTTGTCACCAAGAGACACAGGGTCTTGAGATGTTTAGGTCCCATCCTAGCTTAGATCCCTTGAGGCCTGCCCCCACTAGTTAACCAAGTTCCAACATGTTTCCAATTTTTTGATTTGCAATTTTGTTTTAACTTCAAGTCTCTTCACTGGACCTGTCTTTAGCATGCGGCATGCTACTACTACCAAGATAAGAAAAGGTTGCACTGCATTAGTCCACCTTGAGAGATTTTGTTCTTGGAGATACATTCAGGATGCCCCAAGCAAGTGCAACCTATTTGATACTCTTGTTACCCCTACGGTCATGTATACAACAAAGGCTTGGTATAATAGGATCTCATCTATAGAGTGGGCAGTATGTCTAGTCTACAAGTTACTATGCTTGCACGAATAAGACCTCAATACCACACCAAATCACTCTTGCACAGTTTGCTATCCCACCACTTTAGGTTGGCCATACAACCGTATGACGGTTATCTACCAAGATGACTTCACCCTTAGCTTCATCCTCATCTGCATCTATGCATGTTACATCTACATTGACATTTTTCAAGAGAGCCTGATTGTTGTACATGATACTCTAGCATGAGACCTGCTTGGTAGCTTTCTTTAGATGGCACCAAACTTTATACTCTAGCTTTTGTGTTGTAAAGCTACCTTTACAAGCTTTACTTCCGGCGCCACCGACGCCATCATTGTCCCCGGCGCCAGCAGCGCCCCTGCTGCTCCCGGCGCCACTGTGACCAGAATCCAGCCAGCGCCAAGTTCCTATGCCTGAAAATCTTTGATCGGTTCTAGCGAAGTCCAGAGAGCTCAGATCGATGTGCAATCACCTCACACGATCTAGGCATGATTAAAGGAAGCCTGGGGATCAATAAAATCTAGAGAGAGAAAATGACTTTCTAGAAAGAAAATCCTAGAGAGAGAAAAACGTGCTTTACCAGCCTGGGTAGAGTGCTTGGTATGAGGGGGGGTGCCGAATCCCACCAATACTATAGGGGAGTGAGGGTTGCGACTCAGGGCGAGCTCCAACCAAGTCTCAGCCTCCCTTGCTGGAATGTTGTCATGGCTCTCGCCTTGGCATGCTAGCGCCCCGGAGACTAGGGTCGGTCACACACTTGAAATGTAACCTTCTCAGATTTATCAATAAAGTGGGATTTTCCTCAAACTGACTCTGATTACCTTCTGGGTTTCAGTGTTCGGTAAAAGCGCCAGTTGTAAGGCCGCTTCAAAATTTTTAAGTTGGCACGTAGCTGAGGGTCGTATCCCGGGACGCCAGCGGTATGCCGTCGGGACCATTCGGTCCGTGGCGCCAGCAGTATGCTGTCGGGACCATTTGGTCCAGGAACTGCTTGTCTCCATATCTGTCGCGGCTTGTGGTTCTGAGTGTTCCTTGCATGAACGTGAATGGGTTTAGCTCTTGGGGAACGGGCTCTAACCTGTCGGCTGAGTTGGATGGCTTGCTTGGGTGGAAGTTACTTGTTTATGGCTGTCCAGTCTGGCGTGGCACCAGGTTGGCTTCCAGCGCTCGTGACGAAGCTTTCAGTTGGTTAAGTCTGATGTAAGTCAGACCGCTTGCTTGGAATGGATGTTACTCATTTGTAACGAAGCTTCGAGTTGGTTAAGTTTGATGTATGTCGGGCGGCTTGCTTGGAGGGAAGTCACCCACATCGGGACCCCCGATCTGGCATGGCGCCAGGTTGGATCTCAATGTTAGTTTTCGGAACTTCAAGTTGGTTAAGTCTGATCGTTGTTGGCGAGTTGGCTGCTTGTATGTCAAGTGGGTTGGATGGCAAGAGTTGAAGGCTGGGAAGCTAAGTCGTGGTTCCCGGCTCCCTTTGGAATGCCTGCGCTACATGTGGTATCAGAGCCGACTGGCCGGTCAGCTATGCGGATCTCACGGAAATGGCCACGGTTTGGGGTTCATCAAGACAACTGTTGTGCAAGGTGCTGCCCACAGTGTAAGCACGGGTGCGTCCACGGTCGGAGTGGTCGCCAGAACGGGGGACTTGATGAGTCAAAGTGCTGCCCTCGAGGTGTAAGCACAGTCAATTCTCCCGGTTCGGGGCTGGCGCTGTCTACACGTAGGACGGATGAGGCAAAGTGCTGCCTAGGTAGGTGAAAGCACGGTCTGTACCTTGTGGGGTGCGGGGCGACATATTCGAACTGTACGGGTTAACCATTGATACAGAGATGCTGCTCGAATTCGAGTGTAAAGCACGGGTGGTTAGCTGCCGGTGCGGGATAGCTGCCAATCGTTTAGCTATAAGGGCTATCGACCAAAAAGTGGTGGGGCGTGACTGAGGCAATGTGCTGCTTAATGGTGAAAGCACGGATAGTTGGAGGGGTGTCCTATGTGGGCTGATTCTGTGATCGATTTGTATGGGCGCGGCCAGGCAAAGGTCCGTTGGCAGGACCATCTCAAAGGGGGACCTTGTCTTTGTTACTTGTTAGTAAACCTGCCTGAGTGTCTTACTTGTATGTATTTGTGGTGAGTCTTAGTACTCGTGCTTTGCCTGGTTTGCATGATTGCTTGTGATACAAGGAGCTGATGGCTCGAGAAGGAACCTTTCTTTTGAAGATTGATACCATCAAACAAAGAGGACTACAGAATCTGTGGGGCAGATTTGCAGTTCAAGTACTCGCACGTGAACGGCAACGAAATGACTCAATGTTTGCAAAGGATGGATGGCTAGCCTGTTTCTTAGGTTAGTTTCATTTGCGACAACGCCCACCAGACGCAAGCAGGAAGTCAAAATGTTGGAAAGGGCAATTTCAGGGGAGATCTTCTATGGAGCAGTTGGTCTTCATTTTGGGACGGCCACCTTCGGAACTGAAACTCACTGAGCATGGGTGATATCCAGTATCAGTTGGATTTTTCCTCAAAGGGGAAAGACTAGGATCCTCTTCAGAGATTGGCAACAAGTTGGATCGAGCCATAATCCTAGATGGGAAGCAAAGTGTTGGAAAGGCTTTTTGTCCGAAGAACTCTACTCTAAGTCCGATCAGCTGATTTTATAAGTGGAGGGGAACTATCACACACACCTCTCTCTTGGAGCAAATTTTGAATGAAAGTTGATCAAAACGGGGGCAAATTCAAGGTGACCTAGCCATACTCACACGAGGAGACTGGCGAACTTTGGACCTAATAAGTTGACAAGTTTTTGTTGTGGAAAGGAAAGCTTGTTATAGGCTTTCTTTGGACCAGCAATGATGAGGAAACATATGAGTACGCTGGCTTGTGTTACGTGTAAGGCAGCTGATCAATGAAGGAACTGTGAAAGTTGAGTCTTGCATGAGAGACTTGGTATTTCGAACGGACGCTAAGGGACAGTTCGCGTTGAGATCGGACTAGTGCAAACTCTGGGTGCATGTGTCTGATTCAAAGAGAGCTACTTGAAGCCAAGCTCGATGTACACTTCTTGTTTGGACTGTGAGGCAACTGACCAGTGATGGAATTGTGAAAATCAAGTTGTGCGCGACGGACATGGTGCTTCAAACAAACGCGAAGAGGTAGTTCGTATGCGGATCAAACTGGTGCGACCCTTTGGCTTTCCACGAGGTCAATGGTTACATTTGGGCTGATTCAAAGGGCTACTTCAAGCTAAGTGAGAGGTGCATTGCGGAGTACTCAATCTTTGCCTACCTTAAAGAGCCAAGATGGAAAAGTATCAAGATCAGGCTGGGACAAGGAGAGAAATCAAGGTGCAGAAGCAACAAGGCACGGAGTGGACCATAAAGTGGGCAATCAAACAATAAATCCTTTGGCTCAAGGAGCCTTGATACCTGTGCGGAACTGATCAAATCTGGAGCTCAGGGAGCTCAACACAAAGTGCATCAAGGACAAATCAGGAGCTCAAAGGAGTTCCAAAGTCGAAAGTTAGAAGGGACAGGGGCGAACATTTCAAAGAAAAGCCTCTGTCACCAGTTAATAAGGTTCTTGGGTTTTACGAAAGCGATATTAAATCTACGCTTTTCCCAGACAAAGAGATATTTTAAGTTATGTAATTTTTCAGTACAAAGAGCTGAGCCTCCGACTTGTGGTGTGCCAGCTTCAATGTTAATAAAAGGTGGCCAGTAAATTGAGTACTGTGCCAAGTAGCTTAAATGTATAGTTATTTTAATTGGGAGACACCTTTACTTTAATCTGACATCTGATGAGGACATCAGATTTTATAAAGGTGAGGTGGATGTTGTAAAGCTACCTTTACAAGCTTTACTTCCGGTGCCAGCATTGTCCCCGGCGCTAGCAGCGCCCCTGCTGCTCCCAGCGCCGTTGGCGCTGGCGCCACTGTGACCAGAATCCAGTCGGCGCCAAGTTCTTATGGCTGAAAATTTTTTATCGGTTCTAGCGAAGTCCAGAGAGCTCAGATCGATGTGCAATCACCTCACACGATTTAGACATGATTAAAGGAAGCCTGGGGATCAATAAAATCTAGAGAGAGAAAATGACTTTCTAGAAAGAAAATCCTAGAGAGAGAAAAACGTGCTTTACCAGCCTGGGTAGAGTGCTTGGTATGAGGGGGGGTGCCGAATCCCACCAATACTATAGGGGAGTGCGGGTTGCGACTCAGGGCGAGCTCCAACCAAGTCTCAGCCTCCCTTGCTGGAATGTTGTCATGGCTCTCGCCTTGGCATGCTAGCGCCCCGGAGACTAAGGTCGGTCACACACTTGAAATGTAACCTTCTCAGATTTATCAATAAAGTGGGATTTTCCTCAAACTGACTCTGATTACCTTCTGGGTTTCAGTGTTCAGTAAAAGCGCCAGTTGTAAGGCCGCTTCAAAATTTTTAAGTTGGCACATAGCTGAGGGTCGTATCCCGGGACGCCAGCGGTATGCCGTTGGGACCATTCGGTCCGTGGCGCCAGCGATATGCTGTCGGGACCATTTGGTCCAGGAACTGGTCGTCTCCATATCTGTCGCGGCTTGTGGTTCTGAGTGTTCCTTGCATGAACGTGAATGGGTTTAGCTCTTGGGAAACGGGCTCTAACCTGTCGGCTGAGTTGGATGGCTTGCTCGGGTGGAAGTTACCTGTTTATGGCTGTCCAGTCTGGCGTGGCGCCAGGTTGGCTTCCAGCGCTCGTGACGAAGCTTTCGGTTGGTTGAGTCTGATGTAAGTCAAACCACTCGCTTGGAATGGATGTTACTCGTTTGTAAGGAAGCTTCGAGTTGGTTAAGTTTGATGTATGTCGGGCGACTTGCTAGGAGGAGAGTCACCCACATCGGGACCCCCGATCTGGCACGGCGCCAGGTTGGATCTCAATGCTGGTTTCTGAACTTCCAGCTGCTTAAGTTTGATCGTTGTTGGCGAGCTGGCTGCTTGTATGTCAAGTGGGTTTGGACGGCAGGAGTTGAAGGCTGGGAAGCTAAGTCGTGGCTCCCGGCTCCCTTCGGGATGCCTGCGCTACATTTTGGTAGCTAGTTGAGATCGGATCTTTAGTTTTTGTATTTAGTTAGCACCTTATCTGCTGCTTTAAAGACATTTGAGATGTCTCTCATAACTCCAGGTTTTCTAGGTTTCCATGCTTTCATGTATGACACAAGCGAAGCCTTTGATCCCATATCACATTATTCTAGCCAAATTCGTTGTGCCTATTATTCATGTGGACGCTATCTTTAAGTTGACCATTCACTTATTGAGAGTTTTGGAGTTTAGGAGTACCGCTCTCTTTCATGATCAGGTTGTTATGCTCTGCTCATTGACATCCTATGTTGACCGAAGGCGTGTAGCCATCATAGAAAATAGCGCTACAAATTACCATGTTACTATTTGTGCCTTCTAAGCCCAAGCCACACTCCTACAATCAATGGATGATGAGTCACCAATTGAACAAACCATAAATAAAGATTCTAAATCCTCTTACAACATTGTTACCCATCGTCCCAGGTGTGATAAACCATTAATATGAATTATTTTTACAGTTCAAATATTCAATGGTTATCACCTGAACTTAAACCTTAAAAACTTCAAACTTCAATTGTTATCAATCCAGGACATATAAGTATACCATAGAAGGTAATGTCAACATAATTCAAGGTAAGAAATCTCAAACAATCAATAAAATATATGGAATAGCAGCTAAAATTTGAATAAGTGCAATGTATGAGCCTTGTATCGCAAAGCGCTCATGAGAAAAAGACGGACCTCCATTTGTTACTCTCCTCAATTCCATTGCCTCGTACAAACTTTATCATGATAGCTTACAACATGCCTTCCCACTGTGATGAAGTATGCTTATACTTCAGAGAAGTACTTGTCGATTAAGCTTTTGTGTGGTTGTGCTACAGTAATGGCACCAAAACACTGAATGTTCCAAAGACTTAGATGCGCACGCCAATATTCAGCATAAAAGTATTTATAGTGGATATTAAATGAAAACTACCCCATAGCATGTGAAGCGTTAGCACAGTAACGTTGTCAAAACCTAAACACCACAACCTCTCCTATCTTTTGGATCAACCTCTCATGAATGCTGTCACAGATGATGAGGAATTCAGTGGATAAACCAGAACGAACTACCTCAAAAAAAATTGTATAGCTCTACATTAAACCCGTTTCTTTTGTAAGATAGGAGAAATAACCAGAAATCCAAATTCTATCTTTTTACGTCACAGAATTGAAAATACTATACTGCTCCAAATGAAAACACCAATGGCAAGCGTAACATTTTCTTCAATGACCTCTTATACATATGGCAAACCACTAACAACACAGCTCGCCTGTTTATTAATTGACTCCCTTTTTAGAACGGTTGACAAAACCAGTCGTCATTCTTTTCTGACTCAAACTCCAAAAAGCATGGGTGGACGGCAATAGGAAAAACTGGGCTTCCTGGTACAGCTTACAACAACAGCAGGAAATGTAGGTTTTGCTTCAACAAGTATATGAAAGAACTGGCTACCCTGAACAAGATTAAATCTGATTTTGCACCAATTACGTCTCGACAGCCAAGAAAAGAGCTCACCTCCCCTGAATACGAGAAAATGCCATGCAGATAGGTCTCATCCATCCAATACTGCATATCCCCAATCCACAACGTCTTCAAGTCCTCTTGACTCATCGTCATTCCTGAAGAATACATTGTAGGCTGTGGTTGCTGTTGCATCATCATCATCCACTGTTGCTGTTGCGCATCCGCCATATCTACAGAAGACTGCATTGCAACTATTCCTCCTCCGCCACACAGCAACAGAGATGTAGATGCTCCCAAGCTGCTCTCTGCTCTGCTTACTTGTGCATGAAAGCCAGCGTAGCCTCCCTCTGCTATGGGAGATAGAAAGGAACGTTACTCGTTTGTACTTAAATAATCAGGTTTTGAAATTTAGGGTTTTGTTGGCCTCTAAATGCCAAGGATCTTAGGGATGGAGCCAATGGTGCATGACTCAAAATCCTAGGCACACTCTCACTTTATGCATAGTCTAGGCTTGCAACTAGCCATGATTAATTTGCTAAAATTGATTTGTACATGCACAAGGTATTGGATCTCCCTACACCACCATTTATGGTACTAAAATTAGACCTAGGGTCCATAACCCAATTAGACCATGATGGAAAAGCATTTTGATTCACATATCAAGTGGAGGAGAGCTTGGACAAGGTTGTCCCTTGTAATAATAATACATCAACTATTAAAATTACGATAGGATCTAGTGCAGTATGCAGATCATATCAATCAATCACTATATCCACTCCTCACAAGCTCTCAAAGATAGCACAACAAATGTTAACAGATTACAAAGAAACACTGTACATATAGGAAAAGTCCCAAACTGCATGAGCTTAACAGGTCTCACTACCACCTGTCAAACTAGAGTCAGGCCCAATATGGCCAAACCAACTGACAAACTCAGGACATGCCCCTGACTATAGCATAACGAAACCAAAATCCACTGTACAGGCTAATTTCCTACCAATGTGGCTACTCGGCTAACCCTAGTAGCCGGCTACGGGACAAGAGCCCCGACTAATATGTCGATGGCGGGTCAAGTCCCAAGGACAACTAAATACAGTAAAACGGATTAACTATACAATACTTACAATATCACATTTAGAGCTAACACAAATGAATCAGATCATAACTGATTTCTAACACTCTCCCTTAGCTCAAATGCGACAGGAAAAATACAAATTGTAACATGTTTAGAGTGTCCAATAGATGTTATGCATATCCATGCTACCATGTACTTGACTCACACTCAAGCATACCATCAAACCACCAAGTTTGGCACACAAAGTATCATGCAAACACAATGCTCATACATAGAATCTACCACACTCTCAACCAATTGACTTGTCCTCATCCACCAACTTGATCACAAGTGGACCGCATGAGCGACATGGCTCAAACTGAGGAAATTTCATTGCCACCATGAGACTACATCCTCCATCTAGCTAGGCTGACATTCTATCAGACACTTAGAAGCACAGACCTGTAAAGCTGACATAAATGAGCAACCAAGGCTCAACCTGAGAAAATCTCACTGCCACCATAAAATTGTACCCTCACCAAATAGACAACTAGTAGACATAATGACAAGTCAAAGAGCATATCAAATGACTACTTTGTTTCTGACGTAGCAAATGCATAAACACATACAACTCTGACTCAGATTTAGACCCCTTTGTATTTCTGCAGACTGTTAGGAAACATGTGTATTTCTGCAGAGTATGCAACTATACGAGTATTTACAATAACTTGTGAATGGATCTAGATTAGTAGAGATATAGGGATGGAGAGGCTAGAAATCCAACATGATACCACCTCAGAGTTTGTCAACAACAGAGAGTGGTTCAGTAGATGATGTGGCGTGTCGTGCGTACTTGCGGCCGCACGTGGAATCCCATCCTCACCGCCTAGCCACCCGCCATCTTCTCCTTTGACCCCAAAAGGGCTAGTACCAGGGGACAAGGGTATTGTGTCTACAATGAGCTTATAGGTGGGTGATGTTTTAGTCTCCATTTACTTATGGGAAGAATGCACTCTTTTTGGTGTCTTTAAGAAAGCAGCCGCTTAGTGCGTAGCTTACATCCTCCAACACCCCCACTCAAGCGAGCACAGGGGCGAAGGACACCCCCACTTGCTCGTTCAAGACCAAAACTATTGGAGGGTTTGCGAATCCCAAGGCAACCCTAACCCTAGTTAATAAGTGAGAAGGATTTGGCACCCTGCGTGTGTAAGTCCAACCCGATGATCACATAGAGATTTGATTAGTTGAAAGTCAATAAAAGGACTTAGGTCTTTTTGCAGGACTTTTAATGTCATAGGGCCTAAATGTCAAGTTAGTGAATAAAGTTCGGTTTCCCTCCAATTTTGGATAGTTCCCACTCTTTTTAAATTTGAATAATTAGGGAAACAAAAATGGACCAATAGGATTCAGAGGCCAGGGTCCTCCTCTCTACTATAAAAAGGGACCAACTCGAGTTTTCCTACACATGTACATATTTTCATTTCAATATAGCAGATTGCTTCTCTTGTGAAATGGATTTATGAATGTCCTTGCTCTCTATCACTTTTCCTCCATCTCTCGTGCTTTTATTGTGTTTGCTAAGTGTTGGATCTGATTGTTATTGGATTACATATTTTTATACTTTTTATGAGGGAGAAAGAGAGGGAGAAAAGGGTAAGTTATCTTCATTGAGGATCTTAGTGTTAATGGATGTAGTATTAATGCTTAGGGTTAATGATTGTAGTGTTAAAGCTTAGGGTTGATGGATGTTACAGTTTAGATCTAGATCTTCCATTCATGCTGAAATCTGAATTATGTTATCGTCTCTCATGGGACAGTCACTCGTGACAACTAACTTCATCTCCTTGATGCTAGATTGATTAGATATTGGATTGAGGATAGGAAAGGAAAGAAACCCACTACTGTTGGAGGTTTGCAGACTCCAGGGCAACCCTAACCCTAGTTTAATCAGTGAGAGGGATTTGGCACCCTACGTGTGTAAGTCCAACCTAATGATCACATAGAGATTTGATTAGTTGAAAGTCATTAAAAGGACTTTAGGCCTTTTTGCGGGACTTTTTAATGTTGCAGTAAATGTCAAGTTAGTGAATAAAGTTGGGTTTCCCTCCAATTTTGGATGGTTCTCACTCTTTTTTAAATTTGAATAATTAGGAGGCAAAAATGGACCAATAGGATTCAGAGGCCAGGGTCCTCCTTCTACTATAAAAAGAGACCAACTCAAGTTTCCTACACGTACATATCTTCATTCTATAAAGCGATTGGGTTCTCTTGTGAAATGGATTTATGAATGTCCTTGCACTCTATCCATTTCCCTCCATCTCTCATGTTTTTTATTGTGTTTGCTAATTGTTGGATCTAATTGTTATTGGATTGCATGTTTTTATACTTTTTATAAGGGAGAAAGGGAGGAGAGAAAGGGTAAAGCTATCTTCATTGTGGATCTTAGTATTAATGGATGTAGTGTTAATGCTTAGGTTAATGGATGTTAGAGTTAGATCTGGATCTTCCATTTATGCTGAAATGTGAATTATGTTATCGCTCTCATTGGAACAAATCTACACGTGAGTCTATGACGAAGTTTTTCCCTAGGATAAACTTAAGCTTTTTCCTATGGCCTTAACAGGTGCAGCACAAGATTGGTACTATAATCAAGATGAAACTGAACGTACAGATTGGGAGATTGTTAAATGAGCCCTTATCACACGGTTCAAACCTTGGAAGTTTATGGATGACCCTTTTCTACTTTTAAGTAAAATTAAAATGGAAAAGCAAAAAATGGTTCGAGATTACATTTAACAGGTAAAACGCCTCAGATCTGAGTGCGAACCTGAGTTGATTAACGAAAATGCCATGATTATGTAATTTTTGTCAAGTTTATCTAAAAGGATCAGACGTGAGCTGAAACGCCATAATGAGTACGCACTTTTGCAAAATGCTATGGATGATGCAATTCGGGAGGAGGATGAAGATTCAAACGATGAGCCGAATATCCGTATGTTGCCTTATACAACAGGACAGACCACTACGACATCCACCACTATTGCATCAACGAATGTCAACGCTACTACAAAAATGATGCTCAATGAGTTCGAGAAACTCGAAAAGAACCAACAGAAACATATGAAAAATTGCCGTCACAATTTGATGAGAAGATTAAAGCATTGGAAGATTTCCATGGACAAGCGAACAAGGAACCTGAGAAGTTTGCAAAGACTTTTCCTATGAGAAAAAATGTCTGGTGTTCTATTTGTACAATAAATCACACAGTGAATGAGTGTCCTCAATTGAAAAAAACGAATGAAAATCAGTATATGCCATTTGTGTAATTCATCTGATTATGAGACTGCTTTTTGTAACTTCAATCCTCGGATAATTCAGCAACGGTATGCCCATATGGGATATCGAACCACATTATGGAGGAAATCCGGCAGTTAGACATCGTGCTCTTGGATACCCTGAACGATTAGCCTTACCTGCCCCACCAAAGCACCCCGCTTCTCTTGCCAATTTGATGGAACCAGAACCTTACAAAAGTGCCGAGCAATGGAATTATCGCAATGATCATGAAGGTGGATTCTAAACAGTATGCTATTTATGCCTGAATATTTTAAATGCTATACACTAGATGATGTGGTTATCATTACCAAAGCACATCGTGAACCTGAAGAACAAGTGTCAGAATCAAAAGATGTTTATGATGGCCCAGCTAGGACACAACCTATGAATCTTGCTGAACCAGGTGAACCAGAAAGATTGTACAACTTGGATCACAACTTAATCTTGGATAGTTTCAAGCGCTCCGAACGTTACTTATTAAGTATCAAGATTGTTTTGCATGGACTTATAAAGATCTCAAGAGTATTCTGATGTTAGCTATTGAACACACCTACCGGATGTGGTTCCAAAGGTTACAAGGTTCTATCGCTGTAATCCTAATGTTGCGGATCTGATAAAGAAAGAGCTCAGAGATTGCTTGATGCCGATTTCATTTATGAGATCGAACATACCGAATGGGTTTCACCGATTGTCATTGTAACATTTTTCGCAATTTCTGCCATGGCCTAATATTGCAAAAATTTGTTTCCACAATTTTGTCTTGTCTAAGACTTGATTCTCAATAGTAGTCTATGTATGGCAAAGTCTCTAGCAACTCTTACATCAAACAAAATACAAAAGGACAGACCTAGGTTACACTTCTCCATAATATATAGTAGGATTTAAAGGAAATCGTAAAATAAGGGGTCTAATATCGTCTATGATGCCTGAGTGTTATGCGAAAA